>CM077163.1:176240531-176587926 GCA_039583875.1 Platanthera guangdongensis | reverse complement strand
GGATCTGGCCATTAGGGAGGCCAGAAGCCTAAATGAGATTTCCACAGAATCTCTTTTAGGAAAACTAAAGTCCTATGAGCAGCTTATCAATCCAGAGAAGAAGCTGAGCGATAGAACACCTCCACCAGCAAGGAAGGAGCACCACACATGCATTTAAGACTGCTGAGGAGACAGAGACTCCAACAATCAATGAGAGTTGATGATGCGTCTATTTGCCAGAAGATTCTACAAAATGGCAAAGAAAGACTTCAGAAGAAAGTCATCCGGCAGGATGACAAGCCAAGGTATGAAAAAACACCCACTAAATAAGTGGTCTGCTTTGGCTGCAAGAAACCTGAACACTTCCTCTCAGAATATCCAGAAAATCAGAAAAAGGAGAAGAGAAGAGAGGAGGATTCTAGAAGACAGCACAGCAGCAGTACCTTCCTCAACAAATATAAAAAGAAGGAGAAAGGCTTTGTAGCTGAAAGTTGGAGTTGAAACAGAAGATGAATCCACATCTTCCAGCTCCAGTGAAGAAGAAAAGAGAGCAAGAACAAGGGCCAAGAAGTGTGCCTCATGGCCATGATGCTTCCAGAAGCTAGTCAGATGAAGATGCATCTGTCAGTGAAGAAGCTTCAAGAATCTGAAGCTGACAAGGTACTTTCTTCTTTTAATTATAGTTCTGATTCATTCAAATCTGAATTTAAAACCATGTGCATTGATCTAATAAATTCAGAAAAAGAAATTAAGACTCTTAGGGAAAGACTACAAAATCAAGAAAATGTTATCTCTAAAACAATATGCTAAAGATGAATCACATTAGCTAATGAACAATTATTGCTTTAAAATCTGAGCTATATGAGGCCCAAACAACTTGAGAAATCTCTCAATGGGAGAAGCCTCAGTGTGATGGACATTAACAAGCACTGTTTAATGCCAGACTAAATGACAAGCTAGGCTGGGTGCTTCATCAAGTTTGCCCCCCCATTCTAAGAAGAATATTTTGTCAACCCCATCAAGTTTGTTTCTGCTAAAAGCAAAGAGATAATAACTAATAAACAAATCACAGAAGAAATGCCCAACATTAAAAATCAAAATAACAGAAGCCAGAAAATAAGTAAAAACAAAGTTCAGCAGATTTCATCGAACTCAGATCGACGAAATGTGGCCAGTTCGTCGAACTCTAGTCGACGAACTCTGAACGTAGAGTTTAACTATAATTATTCGTCTTATTGCGATCGACGAACTTTGTATGGTTCGTCGAGTAGAGATCGACGAACGTGGGGCACAGAAAATGACTATGTTCATTCTCTGGGCAGAGATCGACGATCTCATCCCAATTCGTCGAACTCTGATCGACGAACTCACAACATTTTGTCGAACCCAGAAAGACCTAACAAAAATTATAACTATAACAGCAATTCTATTAAATCTAGAAAACTATTTAATCCATTAACTGATTGGATATTTCCACCCAGAAGATATCATCCATTAGGATACAAATCTCAACCAGAATTCTCCGTGATATCTAGTTTGTCATATCAACAATATAAAGGACCCAAGCTAACCTGGGTCAAGAACAACTAACTGTTTTTATTACAGGAAAAGGGCTGTCCAGTGATTAATCAAACCTGGTACCTGGACAGTGGATGCTCCAAACACATGACTGGCAGCAAGGACAATTTAATCAACTATAAGTCCAAGCAGGGACCAAAGGTAATCTTTGGTTATTCAAAATGTGGCCAGTTAGAAGGCTATGGAGAGGTGAAAATTGGAGCAGTCACCTTCAAGAAAGTGACTTACGTAAAAGAACTCAAGAATAACCTCATCTCCATAAGACAATTATATGATGAAGGTTATCAGGTACATTTTAACTCAATATCTTGTATCATTTCTAATAAAGAAAAACAAAATATTTTAATTGGAAATAGGCAAGCAAATATATACTTAGTTGATTTTCATTCTGCCAATTCAGATATCTGCTTAACATAATTTGTAATCAGAATAAATTATGACATAAAAGGCTAGTACATGTAAATATGAAAAACATTGCTAGGCTATCTAAAGACAACCTTGTGAGAGGTTTACCTTTTGACCCCTACAAGAAGGAAGGCCTTTACAGGGCTTGTCAACTAGGCAAGCAAACTAAATCTAGGTTTAAATCAGTAAATAAAAGTGATTCACCTAGGATCTTGTACCTGCTACACTTCAATCTCTTTGGACCCATTGCTGTACAAAGCCTAGGAGGGAAATCCTACACTTTAGTTATTGTAGATGACTTCTCAAGGTTTACTTGGGTGTTCTTTCTGAGATCTAAGTCAGATACCTTTAAAGTTCTTACAGATTTTCTCAGGACCATATAGATTGAGTACTCTACTCATGTTGCATTGATCAGAAGTGATCATGGTACAGAGTTTGAGTCTCTTCTTATGCATGAGTTCTATGAGAAGGAAGGTATCAGACACTGCTTCTCAGCTCCTAGAATTCCCCAACAAAATGGGGTAGCGGAAAGGAAAAATAGGACCCTAATTGAAGCTGCAGGCACATTACTTGGAGATGCTTACATGCCCCTATCCTTGTGGGCAGAGGCTGTAAGCACATCAAATTATGTACTGAACAGGAGTTTGATACATAAACTAATGAACATGACTCTCTATGAATTACTTAAAGGGAAGAAACCTAAAATCACCTACTTTAAAGTATTTGGTTGTATTTGCTATATACATAATAATAACAAGAAATACATTAGAAAGTTTGAAGCTAAGGCTGAAGAGGGAATTTTTCTAGGATATTCCCAAGTAAGCAAAGCTTATAGGGTGTTTAATAAATCATCTTTAAAAAATTGAAGAGTCTATACATGTTACTTTTGATGAAACTAACATGTCTTGCAAGGAGAAAGACATTTCTGCCAGTAATCCTTTGCAGGTACCTCACTTGTGTGAGAATTTGGATGGACTAAGCCTCACCCAAGAGGCTCCAACACATCCTTCTCCATAGGTTGATGAAGACAGTGAATAAGAACAGTTGGAAGAAGTTCAACCTCATCCAACAGCAAACTCAATTCCACAAGAGGAATTATTTCAAAATGTTGTTGCTGAACCAACTCCAACAAATGATTTTGTCACACTGAGGGATCACCCTAGATCTAAAGTGATTGGATACATGTCAGCAGGTGTACAAACAAGGCATCAACTCAACTAAGACTTGATGCATGCCTGTTTTCTCTCTCAAGTTGAGCCTCAATCCATTCATGATGCTGAGCAGGATTCCCACTGGATCATTGCTATGCAAGAGGAACTCAATCATTTTAAGTGATGTAGAGTTTGGGATTTGGTTCTAAGACCCAAAGATTACCCAGTCATTGGAACCAAATGGGTATATAGAAATAAACTAGATACCCAAGGTACAATTGTGAGAAATAAGGCTAGGCTTGTTGCTCAAGGATATAAGCAAGAAGAAGGCATAAATTATGATCAAACCTTTGCACCAGTTACAAGGTTAGAGGCCATCAGAATTTTTCTGGCCTATGCTGCCTACAAGAAGTTCAAGGTGTATCAGATGGATGTATAAAGTGCTTTTCTGAATGGAGTGCTAAAAGAAGAAGTATATGTTGAATAACCTCCAGGTTTCATCTCTCCAACCCATCTTTATTATGTATTTAAATTACATAAAGCCCTCTATGGTCTAAAGCAAGCTCCAAGAGCTTGGTATGAGACCTTAGCTAGCTTTCTAATAGAGCATGATTTCACTAGAGGCATAGTAGATAAAATTCTATTCACTAGACATCATACGGATAAAATCTTGTTAGTACAAATCTTTGTGGATGACATCATATTTGGATCTACTGACTCTAAACTATGCAAGAGGTTTTCTGACCTCATGCATTCTAAGTTTGAGATGAGTAGCATGGGTGAGCTCTCCTACTTCCTTGATCTCTAAGTGAAGCAGCTACCTGATGGCATCTTCATCTCCCAAGCTAAGTATGCTAAAGAGCTTCTTAAGAAGTTTGGGATGATTGATGCCTCAGCTAAGAAAACACCTATGACTACTAATGCTGAAATAGATTCTGATCCACATGGGAAACCTGTTGACCAGAAATTATATAGGGGCATTGTTGGGTCCCTACTTTATCTTACAGCTAGCAGACTTGATATCATGTTTGCCACATGCCTTTGTGCTAGGTTGCAAGTGAACCCTAAAGAATCTCACCTAATTTTTCTAAAACGAATTTTGAGATATGTAAAGAGTTATCCCAGTCTAAGACTATGGTATCCTACTGAGTCAGAATTTGAGTTAACTGGATACTCAGATGATGATTTTGCTGGATGCAGGGTTGACAGAAAAAGTACCTCAGGAACTTGCCAGTTCCTTGGTATGAGATTAGTCTCTTGGTTTTGTAAGAAGCTGTCATTTGTGTCTACATCAACTGCTGAAGCAAAATATATAGCAGCTGGCAGTTGCTGTTCTCAGATGCTGTGGATCTAAAACCAACTCCTATACTATGACTTCAACTTAAATAATTCAACTCTCTTATTTGATAACACAAGTGCTATAGACATAATACAGAATCTAGTCCATCACAGTAGGACTAAGCATATAGACATTAGACATCATTTCATTAGAGAGTGTGTAGACAAAAACAAAATTAAACTTGTCTATATCTACATTGATTTACAAAGAGCTGATATTTTCACCAAACCCTTGGATGAAAGAATTCACCTGTTCTTTATAAATCAGCTTGGAATGATCAATGGAGAAGCCTTAGTTTAATTTTTGTCTGCACTCGACGAATTTGCCAAAGTTCGTCGAACGGAGCTCGACGAACTGGGGAAAGTTCTTGAGATATTCGTCGAACGGAGTTCGACGAACTCTCTCTGAGTGAAGTCACTTTCGTCGAACGGAGATCGACGAATCTACTTTAGAAAACTTTTGTCGAACGAAGCTCGATGAAATGTTTTCAAATCTTCAAACTGAGCTCGACGAATTATTTAACTGCAGATTACTTCGTCGACCTCAGATCGAAGAATTATTTTATTTTTCGTAGAACGGAGTTTGTCGATTCATATTCCGGAAAACCTTATATCTAGGTTTTCTTCGACCTCCGTCCCACGCTTTCAGTACCTTTGCACTTGATCTTCATTTTTCTCTTGCAGGTGTTCTAATGGCGATTCCAGCAGGAACTCTTGCGGTAATGAAATTCGACACTAGGTTTGATGTCGATTTCGATTTCTTCCAGCATTATGAACCCATATTCCTGGAAATATTGCAACTGCTTGAAGACCAGCAACTGAAAACTCTACTGTCCACTAGAATAGAGATATCTGCCACAAAAATCAGAGAGTGGGTGTATACCTCTTCTACAACATATGACAACAACATGACTGGAACTATAGCGGGTAATACTGTTTCCCTCACCCTCGCCGTTTTAACAGATATTTTTGGATTAAGTTATGGTGAAGAAGAATTGGAAATGGATACTGAAGGGTATGATGAGATGTTAAGTTTTATGGGTTACTCTGAACAAACCCCCAATAAGTTGCTGAAGAAACATCTTTCTGCTGAATTTAAATTCTTAGCAGCTATAGTGGGGAAAGTGCTACTAGTCAAGCACACAGCACATGACTACATAACCAGACACCAATTCCTGGTCATGTGTGCTGTGGTAATTAAGAAGAAGGTAAACTGAGATCAGATCATGTTTGATCTGATTAAGAAAAAGAATACTAAGAAAGATGTTTGTTTTGGAAGGATCTTAGGGATCTTCCTAAAAGAAAAGGCTGTTGAATCCCTGGTCTCTCAGACTATATTCATCAATGCCTCTAAGAGGCTAACTTGTACCCTTTTTGGCAAGTGGGAGAGGACCATCACCAAGCCCTCCAAGGGTTCGTCCCATTCCACCAGGGCTTCTGAGAGTACTAGGGCTGGTTTAACCACTACCCACCCTACTGATGTGATCCCTCCTCCACCATTCCTTCTCTACAACAAACACAACAACAACCACAACAATAACCACAACAACAACCACAATAACCTATTCATGTTCCTACTCCAGCTACATCTCTTGCAACTTCTCCACCAATAGATCTCACTGACATCCCCTCTTCCCCACTTCAAGAATCTCAACAACCTTCTCCGTCTCAATCACCACAATAAATACCACCTCAATCCCCCCATGATACACACATTCCCTCACCACCTTCATCTCCCTTACCCCCTCATTTGGAAAAAATCCCATTCTTTACTCTCCCTACTTCCCCTCCTCATATTTCCTCTCTTCCAAATGTCCACATGCAAGATGCTCTCCCTCCTACTCCACCAACTATTACCATTCCCACTTCTCTCTCCATTCCAACACCCTCTGCCACCGCATCTACCACTCCATTATTGGATCCATCCACCATTTCTTCTCTTACAGCACTGCTTACTCCTCTCCTCAAAAATCTTATAGTAGAGGCTATCTCACCTCTTCCTGTTTCCATCTCCTCCTTAGCTGCCCAAATCACTGCCCTCTCTGCTGCCCCCTCTTCAGTAAGGGGCCTGGCTTTAGTTTCCACTGAAACCAGGCAGGGGGGATACTTGGTGAAGAAGCATCCGCAGCAGTATCAGCAAGTATTTCAGGCTCTTATGGTCGGTATAGATATCGACCTTCACTCCATACAAGTAGTGCCTCCATAACTTCAAGGAAAAAACCATGGCCGCTAACTACAAGTCATGGACCGGATAATTCCACTCGTGCACTTTCAGCTGTCGTGAGCCATACACTATCACACTTCCATGCTGTAGTAGGACACAAACCAGTCCACTGCCCGAAGCATCGTTGTAGATCTCAAAACCTTCGGTCCCACTCGGCGAACTCAGCACAGGCGCTCTGGTTAACCGACACTTCAACTCCTCAAAAGCTCGCGCGCACTCCGGCGTCCAAATGAACTTCTGCTCTTTCCTCGTCAAAGTCGTGAGGGGTAACGCTATCCGCGAGAAGTTCTCCACGAAGTGCCTGTAATAGCCGGCAAGCCCCAGAGAACTCCGGACTTCCGCTACCGTAGACAGCACAAGCCACTCTCTTATCGCAACAATCTTCACTAGATCCACCGCAATGCCCTCTCCACTTAATATATGACCAAGGAATGCTACTGAGTACAACCAAAACTCGCATTTGGATAATTGACGTATAGTTTATTCCTCCTCAGCGTCTCCAACACCAAATGTAGATGCTTGAAGTGATTCCCCTCACACTGCGAGTACACCAATATGTCGTCGATGAAGACGTTCACAAAGTGGTCTAGGTAGTCCCTAAAAGTCCTGTTCATCAAATCCATGAACACGGATGGCGCATTTGTCAGCCCAAATGACATGACCGTAAACTCATAATGCCTGTATCTCGTACTAAAAGCTGTCTTGGGGATATCACTCTCCCTTATCCTCAGCTGATAGTAACCGGACTTAAGATCCAATTTAGAGTACACCGATGACCCGACTAACTAATCGAATTGATCATCAATCCTTGGGATCGGGTACTTGTTCTTTTCCGTTAGCTTGTTCAGCTCTCGATAATCGATACATAGTCTCAAGCTTCCGTCCTTCTTTTTAACAAATAGGACCGGTGCGCTCCAAGGCGAAGAACTTGGACGCACATAACGTTTCTCCAACAACTCTTGAAGTTGCACCTTCAGCTCCGCCATTTCATTATGTGCTAGCCGATACGGAGAGCGTGATATAGGTTTCGCACCTGACACTAGCTTTGAAAGTGAGGGGTTAGATTAGGAATACTCTAGAGGGGGGGGGGGGGTGAATAGAGTATCTTTATATTGGTGTAAATAGAACTTCTGCAGAGTTGATCAAACCTGAGATAAAATAGACTATCACAGGTGCTGCAAAATATAAACTACTTAAACACAAACACAGCAATCCTAACTAGCACATCCACAGTAAGAACAAAAGAAAAAGAGCAACCAGACAACACAAGAATTTTATAGTGGTTTCCCAACCTGGGTACATCCACTCTTCTACCACCCTGGTAGGAATCCACTCAGGTTTTTGATCAGGTGACTGCCACTAATGAGCTTTTGATCAGGTGCTCAAAAACCAAACCTCAAGACTTTTGATCAGGTGACTTGCAACCAGGAATAACTTTTGAAGGGAGTTAAGAACCCTTTTTACAGTGGGGGATGAGAGATTGATTTTGTCTTCTCTTTCTCAAATACACTCTAAGAAGACATAAGTGGATCTTGATGTTAGCAAAGGCTCCCCCTAAGATGTAGAATGGTTCAGGAAGTTGGAGCTTTGCTGCAGGGTGATAAGCCTTCAAACAGTTGCTTTGACTAGATGAGCTCCAGGAACTTCTTGACAGATATTGTAGTTATTATCCTTTGAAGAATCATAGAAGAAGACAGAAGAAGACTCTTGATTTTGATTAGCTGTTCTTCTTCTTCTTCAGATTGCTTTGATGTTTCTGGTCTAGGGCTATTTTCCTGTGTGCTGTCGAGAAAGAAGATGCTCATTTTCTGTATGTTTCTGACTGCTGTGTTATAACTGGAAGAGCCAGAAAATCCCTTTTATATTTTTAATATAAATTTCCCTTTTGAAATTTGAATTCCTCTCTGCATTCATTTTTGACGGCCTAGAGAATATTTTGCATTGATTGATTTCCCCAACTGTCCCATTGAAAAACGGCAAACAATAATACTGAAGAAGACCAAAATCAATGCTCCATCTAACGGTTATATTCAGAGAATATTTTAGCATTAATTACTCAGGAATTATTGCAATAGAATAAGGATAGAAGGATGAAAATAACCAAGTCTGGAATCATCGAACAGAGAACAAAATTCGTCGAGCTGAGTCCACATTTCGTCAAGCTGAGAAGTTATGTTCGTGGATCTGATAATAGTTGTTCGTCGAGCTGAGATCCAAGATCGTCGACCTATGAAAAGACAACTACTTTCTACAGAACCTTGCCAATTCTGTGCATGACGTTCGTCGAGCTGAGAATAAAACTTTGTCGACTGGAGTTCAGAATACCATATTTCTTGGACTCAAAAATATTTTAAGTAAAACGTCCAGAAATCGTCGAACTGAGAACTTGTTTCGTCGAGCTGAGAACTTCTAACTGCTAGATAAGTCTTGCCAGGAATGTGGTCTAAGTTCGTCGAGCTAAGAAGGTGAATTCGTCGACTGGAGTATGATCCTGGACTTAGAATATTTAGTTGTTTCTGGGATAAGATGTTGAAGTAGAATACCCATAGATCGTCGACCTGAGATCTAAGTTCGTCGACTGGAGTTCAGAGAAATTTTGGACTTGAAATATTAAAGTAGAGTGTCCATAAGTCGTCGACCTGAGTACCAAGTTCGTCGAGCTCAACTCAGAGAATTATCTCTGAGTTCATCGAGCTGAGCATGACCTTCGTCAACCTGAGTTCGACGAACGTCGAACTCATTTTCTTGAGTCTTTGAAATCTCTAAGTCTTGAGTCTTTTTGCAGTCTGTTGATGGCTGGTTCATGCAGTGATGACTCTAAGGACGTGGCCTATAATCTAGGACTCATACATGACCCTAGCTATACATGTTGGGTCAAATATCCTAACTTAGTGAACCTAACCCAAATCCAAGTAGGGATCCAACAATCTCCCCCTATTTGGGTGAGGTCACTAATTACAGACTCATAATAATAATAAAAAATTTATAAAACAAGAAAACATATATCTGGCAGGAAAAATTAGCATATACAGTAGATATATATACAATAAGCTTTGTATTAGGAATTAGATAAGTAGTTTTAAACTAACTCAGAAAGACTAAAGATAGTTCAAGTATCATATCTTTTGCTTTTTCTCCTTGTGCTTCTCCTCTTTGCCTTTCTCTACAGACTGAGTGAATATGAT
This sequence comes from Platanthera guangdongensis, assembly GCA_039583875.1. Classification (NCBI taxonomy): domain Eukaryota; kingdom Viridiplantae; phylum Streptophyta; class Magnoliopsida; order Asparagales; family Orchidaceae; genus Platanthera; species Platanthera guangdongensis. The sequence continues at coordinate 176,578,066 of CM077163.1, read as the reverse complement.
TTCCCTGTTGGGATCTACAACTTACACCTTTGTCATAGTCATGTCAGCAGCCCCTATGATTTTTAGAGATGTAGCCCTGAGCACTACTGCTCCTGGATGCAGTTTCATATAGTCATCAACATTGAAAAATTTATTAGCCTTAGCAAACCTATTGAGCTCTTCCCTTATGTATTTGGACATTGTTGTATATTCAGATGGATCCTTCCCTTCAGCTCTAGTTTTGTTGATCATGGAAAGGCCAACCAGTTTCTGGAACCTGGCTGTAACGCCCCGAATTTTGTGTGCGAGTCGGTCGCGGAAAAAGAGTTTTTGGTGCTTGTAGGGGTACACGGCCTAGGACACGGGCGTGTCCAAGGCCGTGTCTGGCTGGTGATTTTTGGCCGTTTCCAACCCGAGAAGGACACGACCAGGAACACGGCCGGATGACACGGGCGTGTCATCCGACACGGGCGTGTGCCAACCCGTGTCCCTACCCGTGTCCTGATGGGTCGTGTCCGATGCCGTGGCGGTTATGCGGGACACGCCCACGAACACGGGCGTGTCGAGGATCCCGACACGGGCGTGTCAGGTCAGACACGGGCGTGTCTTGGCCCGTGTGCATTTCTTAGTTCGACGATCGTGCCTGGATCGAGGCACACGGCCTTGGACACGGCCGTGTGCCAAGCCGTGTGCGGCCCAGGTCTGGGGAATTTTGTGCAGATCCGAGCCGTTCATTTTCTTTAATTAGGATCCAATGGCCCAGATTAAATCCTGCTCTGTTAAGGCCGGGAATAGGGAGTTATTCCCTCATTTTCTCTCCAAAGTTCTCCCCTTCCAAAGTGAGAGAGGAGAGGAAGAAGAAGGAGGTTTCCGGCCGCCGGCGGAGCATTGGAGCACCGTTTCGAAATCGGAGAGCGGATCCGTGGAGGGAAGGTCATTGCGAAGAGTTCTAACCGCGTAGTTTTTCCATGGCGCCAAAACGGACTACAAGGGTAACGATTCTCAACTCGAGCGCTTGAATCTCTTTCTTTCTACATAAGGAATCCCGCTCCCGCGAGTATGCGGTGAGTGCGTGGTGTTCCTTGGGGTTGACGGGAATAGTCCCCCTTGTGTTGCATGTAGAGCCCGAAATCGTAAGTACGGGCATAGGCATTGTGTGTGAAGCCTACCCGGACGTGTTTTGTCTGGATCGGTGATGTTGCATTTGATATGGTTTTGCCGGAGAAGACTCCGTGCTTTGGATTTTTCGGGTTTCTACGCGGTAGATTGCAGCAGGGATCCTTGAAGGTTAGCTTCAAGGCGCACCCGGAAAACTGAGCGGAAACGTGTTCTGCTAACTTGGCGTTCTGGGAACCGGCCTTGATCATAACTGGGTTATGAGATTGTTTTGGGAAATTTGGGATCCGAGAGAAGCTTGGCCCGCGCAAAGTTCCTTAAATTGGACATGCGGCGTGAGCAACGGGCAAGTGGAATTGGACCTAGGCTATGTGGTTCGGTGCGAGAGACCCGAAGACGGGGACTGGCCGTTGGCATAGTCGGAGCCTTAGACGGTGGTCAGAAAGGCTAAATGCTCACATGTTGTTACCATCCTAGGGATGGTGGTGAATGCACTGATTTGTCAGGGTTCACCATGAATGTGCCCTGAGTGCACGGGGTGTTTGGCCGTGCGAGCCTACACCTGTGGCGAATTATAACTGCGATATATATGTTGTTGGGCTAATGTTTTGCAGGGAAAGAGCACCGCCGTCCCGAGTAAGGGGCGGGGTCGTTATAATTTGGTCGGCTTTTAGCTGACCGTTGCTTTATTTGCCACCGTGCGGTGGTATGTGCTTGCAGGTGCTGCGGAGCCGAGCGCCAAATAGTGGGCTGGAGCCCATGTTGCTGTGCTGGCCCTAGAAGGCCGTAGAATAGTTGTTTTTACATTTCTCATGTGTGGCCGGCCTGCGAGCCGATGTATGTAAGACATGTTATATTTATGAACATTTGTAAGGCCATAAGGCCATGTACCTGTTTCAGTGTATTTGGGGTTCGTTCTTGTAGTTGTAAATGTGGACATTCATATTTGATGGATTTAAGTTTGGGTTCTTCAACTTTAAAATCTTCCGCTAGAATGCTCTGTGTTTAGGACGTGTAGTATTAATTGGTTGGTTTGATTTATTCATTTAGTAACCCTTCCGACTGTCTGTGGTATATGGCGTCGGGTTCCAGCTGGACCTTCTGTTATATGCCATGCGACGGATGGGGGTGTTACAATTTGGTATCAGACTTCTGGTTACGATCAAGCTTAAATGAATTCGTGGGCGAATTCTTTTAAGGGGTGGTGAGCACATGTGTGCGTCATCGTTATAACATTAAAAAGAACCCATGAATGTCCACTTAGGAATGAAAAATACTCGTGGTTGAGGAACCTGCGCGTTCCTATAATTGCTTTTTGCAATTTTGTTTGGTCACTTATTGGTGTTTTGTATGACTATAGGTGACCGGGAGTGGCGTAGAGCCGACAGAACATCTGGTTTCTGAGGATTATAGTGCACCCAGTGGAGCGCTTGATACCCCTCTTTCGTTAGAAACCATAAGAAGGATCATTGAAGTGGTGCTCGCTATGACTAGTGCACAGCAAGGAAGCAATGTGCAACCTCTTGTCCCCGAGATGACTTCAATGTCGGGTGGTGTGTTGAATCAAATGACATTTAGGAGGCCATCAGGTCAGCCGTTGAATATGTGCTTGGTGCAGGGTACGCACTCAGTTGATGAGTATTTGCAGGCATTCCTTTTGATAAGCCGCTACCCATGCTTTGAGTTGGAGAACGAGAGGTCTATAGTCGATAGATTCTATAGTGGTCTACGTGACGAACTGCGAATTCCACTTCTAGGACCAAAACTAATGGGATTCCGAGCCTTGGTAGAGTCAGCCAGATCATTGGAAGTGGAAATGGGAAAAATTCACCAGATACCAGTGAGTAGGGTATCGAACTCTGCAATTCCTATGAGGGGTGCATCTTGCAAAATGCTGAAGAAGAAGGTTAGATCATCGACTAGCAAGGTTGCTTACAACTGTCATACTTGTGGAAAGAAAGGACACTTTGCCCGAGAATGTTGGGATGGTGCTCAGAAGATTAAGGAAGCTATGTCAGGAGCAGGTGAGGACTATGGTACTAAGAAACCACAGTTCAAAGGGCCAAGTTCAAAGTCCGATGTCCGCAGTTGGAATAAGAAGCTGAAGACTTCGAACTCAGCCCCTTCTTCTGGTGCGTCGGGAGCAACTACAAGTCGAGTCCCAAGAGCTTACTATATCTGCGAAAAAGTGGGACATTTTGCACGTGAGTGTTGGAGTGGACGTGCAAAGTCCGAAAGGAAGTCTGAAGAGTACAAGCTTGGTCAGCAAGAGGACAGAAAGCAAGCAGACGCGGTGACAGGTAAGGTTTAAAATTCTAGCGTTTAGCTTTAGACACTTGTAGTCTTTGTGCATGTTAACCTAGAACCGCTTGTGCTAAGCGTTGTTCTGAATTTCGTTTATCCGGCGCGAGCACCGTTCGTTAAAGGGGGCTTTGTGTCTCCGTTTGCCCAAAGGAATTGTATTACGTGTCGGAATATATCTTCCGATGGCAAAAGTCTTAATGGATGTGTTGTTGACTAGTAGTGCTCGATGCGCGCAGATAGAATCTGTTGCGTTTAGGTATGGATTGTGAGTCAAAAGTTTGATTTGCAGGCGTTGTTTCTACCGCTAGGAGAGTTCAACGTGATCTTTAGTATGGTCAGGCTCTCGGAGCAGCAGACATACGTTGATCGAAGTTGCTAGTGGGTCAGTTGAGAGCTAGTCATGAGGTGACTTTCGCGGGCATGAAGGGGTCGGGTAAGATTTTGATGTCAGCCCTTCAGGTGTTCCCGGCAGTTCGGTCTGGGGCAGAACTGTATGTCACTCTAGTGTAGACTTCAACGCCTAAACCTAGTTTGGGCAACATCCCAATTGTGTCCGAATATCCTGATGTGTTTCCAGATGATCTCCCAGGAGCCCCTCCTCAGTGGGAGATAGACTTTACTATAGAGCTGGTACCGGGTGCCAAACCGGTGTCATGCTCCCCCTATCGGATAGCCCCAAGAGAAAAGGCAGAGTTGAAGGTGCAACTGCAGGAGTTGCTAGAGCAAGGGTATGTGCGTCCAAGTTCGTCGCCTTGGAGCGCACCAGTTCTCTTTGTTAAGAAGAAAGATGGGAGCTTGCAGATTTATATCGATTATCGGGAATTGAACAAACTTACGGAGAAGAACAAATATCCAATCCCGAGGATTGACGATCTATTTGATCAGTTGGTTGGGTCAACTGTATATTCGAAGTTAGATTTGAAGTCTGGTTACTATCAGTTGAGGATAAGGGAGAGCGACATTCCAAAGACAGCATTTAGTACGCGGTTTGGGCATTACGAGTTCACGGTTATGCCGTTTGGGTTGACGAATGCTCCATCCGTGTTTATGGATCTGATGAATAGGACGTTCAGAGAATACTTGGATCAGTTCGTGATAGTATTTATTGATGATATCCTGGTATATTCGCGGTGCGAGGAGGATCACTACAAGCATTTACACATGGTGTTGGAAACATTGAGGAAAAGTCAGTTATATGCAAAGTTCTCCAAGTGTGAATTCTGGTTATCCTCGATAGCGTTCCTTGGTCATGTTGTCAGTGGAGAAGGAATAGCTGTGGATCCGGCGAAGATAGTGGCGATACGGGAGTGGCCTACTTTGACTACGGTGGCAGAGGTCCGGAGTTTTCTGGGACTTGCTGGCTACTACAGGCGCTTCGTAGAGAACTTCTCGCGGATAGCACTACCACTCACGACGTTGACAAGAAAGGATCAGAAGTTTGTGTGGTCTCCGGAGTGCGAACAGGCTTTTGAAGAATTGAAGAGGCGGTTGACCACGGCGCCTATTTTATGTTCGCCAAGTGGTACCGAAGGGTTCGAGATTGATAGTGATGCTTCAGGCAGTGGTTTGGGCTGTGTTCTGCTACAACATGGGAGAGTGATAGCTTAAGGTTCACGAGAGGAATTATCCGGTCCACGACTTAGAGTTAGAGGCCGTGATTTTTGCTCTAAAGCTTTGGAGGCACTATCTGTACGGTGTGAAGGTAGATATTTACACCGATCATAAGAGTTTGAAGTACCTATTGGATCAAAAGGATCTGAACATGAGGCAGAGGAGGTGGATGGAGTTCTTAGGGGACTACACCTTCAAGATACACTATGTGCCTGGGAAGGGAAATGTAGTGGCGGATGCGTTGAGTCGTAAGATTCCCGCACGAGCCAACTGGTTATCAGTGCATGATGAGAGATTGGTCCAAGAGTTGGAGGCATTGGAGATAACTTGTGTTGACAAGCAGTCTAGTGCCGAGGCGAAACTGTTTTGGACAGAGGTGCAGTGTGACCTAGCAGATAGAGTTCGGCGGGCTTTGGTTCAGGATAGCAGCATGAAGCAAATCCTAGATGGATCTTCGGATGGGTCAAATTCCCAGTTTGTGGTTGAAGATGGGTTGCTAAGGAAGGACGGTCGTCTATGCGTTCCTAGTGCGGATAATAGTCGGGAGGAGTTGATGTATGAGGCTCATCATACCAAATACTCAATCCACCCGGAAAGCACGAAGATGTATAGAGACATGAAGAAATTATTCTGGTGGCCGGGTTTGAAGAAGGATGTGGCGCTTTATGTGGCCAAGTGTCGTACTTGTGCATTGGTGAAGGCGGAATGTCAGAAGCCCGGAGGTTTCTTGAAATCACTTCCTATCCCAGAATGGAAGTTTGACGATATATCTATGGATTTTGTGCACGGTTTGCCGAAGTCGCAGAAAGGAAATGATGCCATTTGGGTGGTCGTAGATAGATTGACAAAGGTGTCGCACTTTATCCCAATGAGAAAGGAAGATCCAGTAGAAAGGTTAGCCAAACTCTACGTGGATAATATTGTACGACTGCATGGTGTGCCTCGCAGTATTGTTAGTGATCATGATGGACGCTTCACGTCAAATGACTGGAGGTTGGTGCATGGTCTGTTGGGTACTAAGCTAAAGTTCAGCACAGCCTTTCACCCACAGACAGGTGGCCAAACCGAGAGAGTCAACAGAACTATGGAGGACATGCTTCGCATGTGCGTCCTAGATTTCGGGAAGCATTGGGAGGATCACCTGTACATGGTGGAGTTTGCGTACAACAATAGCTTTCAGGCAAGCATTGGAATGGCGCCTTTCGAAGCTTTGTACGGGAGGAAGTGTCGTACGTCGTTGTCTTGGTTGGAGGCAGGCGAATCAAAGTTGTATAAACGTCAAGCGGTGGAAGATGCCACTTCAATGATACGGACAATCCAGGAAAGGCTGAAGATAGCTCAGGATAGACAGTCAAAGTACTACAATGCCAAACATAAAAATGTGGAGTTCAACGTTGGCGACATGGTATATTTAAAAATCAAGCCGTTCAAGGGTGTATCGCGGGTTCGACGCTTGAAGAAGCTGAGTCCGAGATACCTTGGACTATTTGAAATCCTGGAGCGTGTTGGCGAGGCGGCGTATAGGTTGAAGCTGTCGACGGAGTTGAGTGGGCTGCATGATGTAGTCCACGTATCGGTGTTGCGTAAGGCAGTGCAAGAGCCTTCACAGATCGTTACAGACAATCAGGTACCGGTTGATTATAAGTTAACAACAAGGGTCAGACCAGTACGAATTGAAGACGTTGCGGTCAAACGACTCCGCAACAAGGAGGTCAGAATGGTTAAAGTCCGTTGGGATAATTGCGGACGTGAGGAGCTTTCTTGGGAGCGAGAGCAAGCTATGTTGGAGGAATACCCCGAGTTATTCCACTCAGGTATCATTTAGCTTTCGTGTACCTTTGCTTAATTTCGGGACGAAATTCCTTAAGTGGGGGAGATTTATAACGCCCCAAATTTTGTGTGCGAGTCGGTCGCGGAAAAAGAGTTTTTGGTGCTTGTAGGGGTACACGGCCTAGGACACGGGCGTGTCCAAGGCCGTGTCTGGCTGGTGATTTTTGGCCGTTTCCAACCCGAGAAGGACACGGCCAGGAACACGGCCGGATGACACGGGCGTGTCATCCGACACGGGCGTGTGCCAACCCGTGTCCCTACCCGTGTCCTGATGGGTCGTGTCCGATGCCGTGGCGGTTATGCGGGACACGCCCACGAACACGGGCGTGTCGAGGATCCCGACACGGGCATGTCAGGTCAGACACGGGCGTGTCTTGGCCCGTGTGCATTTCTTAGTTCGACGATCGTGCCTGGATCGAGGCACACGGCCTTGGACACGGCCGTGTGCCAAGCCGTGTGCGGCCCAGGTCTGGGGAATTTTGTGCAGATCCGAGCCGTTCATTTTCTTTAATTAGGATCCAATGGCCCAGATTAAATCCTGCTCTGTTAAGGCCGGGAATAGGGAGTTATTCCCTCATTTTCTCTCCAAAGTTCTCCCTTCCAAAGTGAGAGAGGAGAGGAAGAAGAAGGAGGTTTCCGGCCGCCGGCGGAGCATTGGAGCACCGTTTCGAAATCGGAGAGCGGATCCGTGGAGGGAAGGTCATTGCGAAGAGTTCTAACCGCGTAGTTTTTCCATGGCGCCAAAACGGACTACAAGGGTAACGATTCTCAACTCGGGCGCTTGAATCTCTTTCTTTCTGCATAAGAAATCCCGCTCCCGCGAGTATGCGGTGAGTGCGTGGTGTTCCTTGGGGTTGACGGGAATAGTCCCCCTTGTTTTGCATGTAGAGCCCGGAATCGTAAGTACGGGCATAAGCATTGTGTGTGAAGCCTACCCGGACGTGTTTTGTCTGGATCGGTGATGTTGCATTTGATATGGTTTTGCCGGAGAAGACTCCGTGCTTTGGATTTTTCGGGTTTCTACGCGGTAGATTGCAGCAGGGATCCTTGAAGGTTAGCTTCAAGGCGCACCCGGAAAACTGAGCGGAAACGTGTTCTGCTAACTTGGCGGTCTGGGAACCGGCCTTGATCATAACTGGGTTATGAGATTGTTTTGGGAAATTTGGGATCCGAGAGAAGCTTGGCCCGCGCAAAGTTCCTTAAATTGGACATGCGGCGTGAGCAACGGGCAAGTGGAATTGGACCTAGGCTATGTGGTTCGGTGCGAGAGACCCGAAGACGGGGACTGGCCGTTGGCATAGTCGGAGCCTTAGACGGTGGTCAGAAAGGCTAAATGCTCACATGTTGTTGCCATCCTAGGGATGGTGGTGAATGCACTGATTTGTCAGGGTTCACCATGAATGTGCCCTGAGTGCACGGGGTGTTTGGCCGTGCGAGCCTACACCTGTGGCGAATTATAACTGCGATATATATGTTGTTGGGCTAATGTTTTGCAGGGAAAGAGCACCGCCGTCCCGAGTAAGGGGCGGGGTCGTTATAATTTGGTCGGCTTTTAGCTGACCGTTGCTTTATTTGCCACCGTGCGGTGGTATGTGCTTGCAGGTGCTGCGGAGCCGAGCGCCAAATAGCGGGCTGGAGCCCATGTTGCTGTGCTGGCCCTAGAAGGCCGTAGAATAGTTGTTTTTACATTTCTCATGTGTGGCCGGCCTGCGAGCCGATGTATGTAAGACATGTTATATTTATGAACATTTGTAAGGCCATAAGGCCATGTACCTGTTTCAGTGTATTTGGGGTTCGTTCTTGTAGTTGTAAATGTGGACATTCATATTTGATGGATTTAAGTTTGGGTTCTTCAACTTTAAAATCTTCCGCTAGAATGCTCTGTGTTTAGGACGTGTAGTATTAATTGGTTGGTTTGATTTATTCATTTAGTAACCCTTCCGACTGTCTGTGGTATATGGCGTCGGGTTCCAGCTGGACCTTCTGTTATATGCCATGCGACGGATGGGGGTGTTACACTGGCCATCCTTGCTATTGTAGCTATCTCATGATCTTAAAATGGTATAGGAGGGGAAGCAGGTCTGTTGGGGCTTTCAGCTTTTTGATGTTCAGGGAGTTGTTGCTATTTTTTGTTGATGGTGTTGCTGTTGTTGTTGGTGCTGCTTGCCAAATAAATAGTGTCTCTGCTGGCTGCTTCCTGAAGATAAAGATCTACCTTGTTGTCTTTGGTATGTTTGAAACTGGGTAGACCTTTGAGATGTTGTGCCTGAAATACAAGCAATTGGAGGAGGAGGTGGAAGAGGATCCTTTCTATATCTTTGAGTAGGAGGAGGTGAATATCTTCTGCCCTTCTTTCTCTCTTTTTGTTCATTCTTGGACAGCCACATCCATGCTGGCATGCCCTTGTAAGGAGTGATCTTCTGGAGTATATAATAAGGTGTGTCCTTTGCCGAGTTGGGCTTTGGAGTAGGAGGTGGAGGAGCTTTCCTCTTCTTGGAAACTTTCTTTTTCTTGGGTTCCTCATCTGAGTCCTCATCTTCATCCTCATCATCATCAGTGGAGTCCTGAGGATTATCATATAATGCATTTAATGCTTTTAGGGCTTCAGTAGATATTGGAGGTTTCTCAGCCTGAGAGGGAGCTGGAGGAGGAGATGCAACTGGAGCTGGAGGAGGAGGAGGAGCTGCAACTGGAGCTGGAGGAGGAGCAGGAGGGCTATTAATAACAGTGCTTTCAACCACTGTCTTTATTTCTTCTTAAATGTCAGCCATGATCAAGGCATCAAGATCAGGCATAGGTGAGTCATCCATTACAAAAACTGGAACAGAAATATCTATTGGAGGAGATGAAATAATGGGTGAAATAGCTCTGGGTAGAGATGGAATGGCTGGAGTCTCTGGAGTAGCAAAAATGGTCTTGAGTTGCTTGGCAACTTTGGGGCTTATAGGTGAGGTGTATGGTACTTTAGCCATTGATGGCTTAATGCTGTCTTCTGGAAGTATGTTGAAATAAGCTGTATCAAAAACCTTCAATAAATCTAACAGATCTACTGTGGGATTAATAATATAATCACCAACAGTAGTTATTTCTTCTATGGCAGTCTCATCCACATCCATGTCAGTATTAATGAAATTAATGAAATCAAATAATTCATCATTAGTAGCTGCTGCTTCTTCTGGTGCTACTTCTGTTACTTCTGCTGCTGCTGGTACTGCTGCTACTGATACTTCTGCTGCTGCTGGTGGAGGAGGATCCTTTCGATATCTTTGAGTAGGAGGAGGTGAATATTCTCTGCTCTTCTTTCTCTCTTTTTGTTCATTCTTGGACAGCCACATCCATGCTGTCATGCCCTTATAAGGTGTGATCTTATGAAGTATATAATAAGATGTGTCATTTGCTGGGTTGGGCTTTGGAGCAGGAGGTGGAGAAGCTTTCCTCTTCTTGGAAACATTCTTTTTCTTGGGTTCCTCATCTGAGTCCTCATCTTCATCCTCATCATCATCAGTGGAGTCCTGAGGATTATCATATAATGCATTTAATGCTTTTAGTGCTTCTGTAGATATTGGAGGTTTCTCAGCCTGAGAGGAAGATGTAGGAGGAGCTGCAATTGGAGCTGGAGGAGGAGCAGGAGGGCTATTAATAACAGTGCTTTCAGCCACTGTCTTATTTTCTTCTTCAATGTCAGCCATGATCAAGGTATCAAGATCAAGCATAGGTGAGTCATCAATTACAAAAAATGGAACAGAAATATCTGTTGGAGGAGATGAAATAATGGGTGAAATAGCTCTGGGTGGAGATGGAATGGCTTGAGTATCTAGAGTAGCAAAAATGGTCTTGAGTTGCTTGTCAACTTTGGGGCTTATGGGTGAGGTGTATGGTACTTTAGCCATTGATGGCTTAATGCTGTCTTCTGGAAGTATGTTGAAATAAGCTGTATCAAAAACCTTCAATAAATCTAACATATCTACTGTGGGATTAATAATATAATCACCAACAGTAGTAATTTCTTCTGTGGCAGTCTCATCCACATCCATGTCAGTATTAATGAAATTAATGAAATCAAATAATTCATCATCAGTAGCTGCTGCTTCTTCTTCTGATGCTACTTCTGTTACTTTTGTTTCTACTGGTACTGCTGCTACTGATACTTTTGCTGCTGGTGGTGGAGGAGGATCCTTTCTATATCTTTGAGTAGGAGGAGGTGAATATCTTCTGCTCTTCTTTCTCTCTTTCTGTTCATTTTTGGACAGCCACATCCATGCTGACATGCCCTTATAAGGAGTGATCTTCTGGAGTATATAATAAGGTGTGTCATTTGCTGGGTTGGGCTTTGGAGCAGGAGGTGGAGGAGCTTTCCTCTTCTTGGAATCTTTCATTTTCTTGGGTTCCTCATCTGAGTCCTCATCTTCATCCTCCTCATCATCAATGGAGTCCTGAGGATTATCATATAATGCATTTAGTGCTTTTAGGGCTTCTGTAGATATTGGAGGTTTCTCAACCTGAGAGGGAGCTGGAGGAGGAGCTGCAACTGGAGCTGGAGGAGGAGCAGGATGGCTATTAATTACAGTACTTTCAGCCACTGTCTTATTTTCTTCTTCAATGTTAGCCATGATCAAGGCATCAAGATCAGGCATAGGTGAGTCATCCATTACAAAAACTGGAACATAAATATCTGTTGGAGGAGATGAAATAAAAGGTGAAATAGCTCTGGGTGGAGATGGAATGGCTGGAGTCTCTAGAGTAGCAAAAATGGTCTTGAGTTGCTTGACAACTTTGGGGCTTATGGGTGAGGTGTATGGTACTTTAGCCATTGATGGCTTAATGCTGTCTTCTAGAAGTATGTTGAAATAAGCTATATCAAAAACTTTCAATAAATCTAACAGATCTAATGTGGGATTAATAATATAATCACCAACAGTAGTTATTTCTTCTGTGGCAGTCTCATCCACATCCATGTTAGCATTAATGAAATTAATGAAATCAAATAATTCATCATCAGTAGCTGCTGCTGCTTCTTCTGATGCTACTTATGTTACTTCTGCTGCTGCTGGTACAGCTGAAAGTGTACGAGAGGAATTATCCGGTCCATGACTTGGAGTTAGCGGCAATGATTTTTGCCTTGAAGCTGTGGAGGCACTACTTGTATGGAGTGAAGGTCGATATCAATACCAACCATAAGAGCCTGAAATACTTGTTGGATCAGAAAGATCTAAACATGTGACAGAGGAGATGGATGGAGTTCCTGGGGGACTACACATTTAAGATCCATTATGTGCCTGAGAAAGGCAATGCGATTGCGGACGCGTTGAGTCGCCGGACCCCAACTCAAGCCAATTGGCTGTCGGTCCATGACGAGAGGTTGGTTCGGGAGTTGGAGGCATTGGAGATCTCTTGCGTAGACAAACAGTCAAGTGCTGAAGCGCTATTGAACTGGACTGAAGTTCAGTGTGACCTGGCTGATCGGATTCAGCAGGCTTTGGATATGGATGTCAGCATGAAGTAAATCATGGTTGAGGCTCTGGATGGGTCAAATTCCCGATTTGTTGTTGAGGATGGATTGCTTTGGAAAGACGGTCGTCTGTGCGTCCCAAGCGTGGGCAATTTGCGGGTGGATTTATTGTACGAGGCGCATCATACCAAGTACTGGATTCACCCAGGGAGCACGAAGATGTACCGCGACGTGAAGAAATTATTCTGGTGGCCAGGAGTTAAGAAGGATGTGGCACTGTACGTGGCGAAGGGTCAGACATGCGTGTTGGAACACCCTATTACTGATTTGGGCAAGGATCACTATGTCCTTTGGGAAATTTGGTTTGACCTCCTTGTATAGATCTAAAGGTCAATTAGATTGAGTCTAAGGGTTAGTATTTAGGTTTGAAAGCTGTCCTCAAGACCCTCAAGACCAGATATTTCAGTTCAGGAGACTAAGTCATTTCGTCGAGCTCAGGTCGACGAATCGTCGAACTCCATTCGACGATCTCTGAGCTCACTTCAACGAATCGTCGAACTCCATTCGACGATCTCTGAGCTCACTTCAACGATTCGTCGAACTCCGTTCGACGATCTTCGAGCTCAGATCGACATTCCTATCTCTAGTTTGTTTCCCTATCTCTGAGCTCAGTTCGACGATATTTGAGCTCAGATCGACGATTTCTACTTCAGTCTAAGTCCAGTCGCTGAGCTCAGTTCAACGATAGTTGAACGGTTTTTCTGGAGAGATCGACGTTTTTCAAGATTCAAATTCAGACAGTTATGAAATTATTCACAGCATTTATTTCAAGGATCTTGTAGCCATTTCAATTAATCTGGAGCAAGTTTCAAGGGAATTTTAAAGAAATGTTTTATTGGACTTTTCTCCAGAAGACAAAATGCATTTAAGGAAGTCATTTATGACAGGCTAACGGCTACCTTGGACAGAGAATTATTCTATTCAGATATAAGGAATAAAAGAGGATTATTATTCTACTTCTAAAAATAGTTCCATACAAAAAGTAGAGATACACACAGAAAAGAATTCTTTGCTGGACATACAAATAGACACACACATAAAAAATTCTATGAGAACACACACCACTCAAGGCGATCAACATACAAAAATTTCTAGATCTCTTTTGACTCAAGTGTTCAAAGGCCTTAACATTCAAGACTCCAGACACCACACATTTCAGCTGCTGCTGGAATCATATTTTGCTGGAGATCAAATCTTCTGAAGGCCTATCACCCTATTGCAAAGCTTCACTTCCTGAACAACTCAAGAACTCAGGGGGAGCTTTGACAACATCCACTATCTTCTCTCTGATTGTTGACAGAGAAGATCATCTGACCTCTCTCTCTCTACTGTAAAGGGTTTATCAAACTCCCTTCAAACGTTTGTGTTGGTTTCTGGGACCTTGTCAAAACTCAGTGGTGGTAAGACACCTGATTAAAAAATCTGCTTTGGTTTTTGAGTACCTTATCAAAAGCTCATTTGTGCCCAGGACACCTGATCAACTCATCCTGTAGTGGATTCCTACCTAGGGTGGTAGAAGAGTGGATGTACCCAGATTGATTGGGGAACCACTATAGCTCCTTGTGTCTTCTGGTTGTTTTTCTCTTTTGTTTTCTGGCTGTGCTCTGTGATTGCTTTGTGAAAGTGCAGCTAGATCTGATATACTCTAGAGAGGGGGGGGGAGGGGTGAATAGAGTATATGGTGCTTGAAAACGTTTTACAACAATTGTTGTAATCTGAGTGAACAGGGAAGCAACTATAAAATCTAAACACAAAATAACCTACAACAGAAATTAATCACAGATCTAAACTAATCACAAAACAATCACAACCAGAAACAAAAGATAAAGAAAAGCAAGCCAGAAGACACAATGAGCTATAGTGGTTCCCCTAAACTTGGGTACATCCACTCTTCTACCACCCTAAGTAGGAATCCACTGTAGGATGAGTTGATCAGGTGTCCTGGGCACCAATGAGCTTTTGATAAGGTGCTCAAAAACCAAATCAGATTTTTTGATCAGGTGTCTTGCCACCAATGAGCTTTTGACAAGGTGCTCAAAAACCAAGCTCAAACTTTTAAAGGGAGTTTGAAAAACACTTTATAGAGATGGGGATGAGAGAGTTATGGAAGTCTTCTCTTTCTCAAATCAGCTGAGAAGACTATGTGGATTTGATGTTGTCAAAGCTCCCCCTGAGTTCTTGAGATGTTCAGGAAATGAAGCTTTGCTGTAGGGTGATAGGCCTTCAGAAGTTGATCTCCAGCAAAGGATAATTTCAGCAACAGCTGAAATGTTAGGTGTCTAGAGTCTTTGAGAGATGTTGGCCTTGAACACTTGAATCAAAGGTGATCTGAAGATTTCAGATTTGTTGATCTCCTTTTGTGTGTGTTCTTGAGAGAATTCTTTGAGACAGAATATTTAGTTCTTGTTCTTATTGTCTGTGTTGTCTATTCTGGTCTGCGTTCTGAGTGATAGAGAGATTCAAAAATATTGTATTTTATTCTCTGGTTCTGAATAGAAAGTCATCCTCTGTCAAGAATAGCCGTTGGCCTGTAATTAATTGCATCCTTAATTGCAAATGTCTTCTGGAGGAAAGTCTAAAGAAACATTCCTTGATAATCACTTGAAACTTGGTCCAGAATAAATGAAAACGGCTAGAAAATCTTCTGAATTAATTGCTGAATAACTCCTTAACTGTCCTGAATTTGAATCTTGAGAATCCTTGAAGTCTTCAGAAAAACATCGAACTGAGCTCTTCTATCATCGAACTGGGCTCAGCGATTTGGACTTTAGACAGCAACAAAAATCGTCGATCTGAGCTCAAAGATCGTCGAACTGAGCTCAGAGATAGAGAATCAATACTGAGTCAAGATCGTCGAACTGAGCTCGCAGATCGTCGAATGGAGTTCGACGATTTGTTGAAGTTGAGCTCAACGATCGTCGAATGGAGTTCGACGATCTGTCGAAGTTGAGCTAGACGATCGTCGATTGGAGTTCGACGATTCGTCGTGCTGAGCTTGACGATATGACTTACTCTCAAACTGAAAATCCTTGGTCTTGAGGGCAGCTTCCAAACCTAAGTACTAACCCTTAGACTCAATTCTAATTGACCTTTAGATCTATACAGGCGGTCAAAAACAGGTTTCCTAAAGACATAGTGATCCTGACCCAAATTAGTAATAGGGTGTTCCAACAATCTCCCCCTATTTGGGTTAGGATTACTATTTACAGAATTTGGAAAAATTAAATAACAACATGCAAAGCAATAATACATAAAAGCAATAAGCTGGACATTGTAGAACCACAGATATATATCATCCCAGATAGAAATCAGAAATCAAAATGATTGTCACCTTACATAGTTATTTCTTCTCCTTGCTATTTATAAGTTCTATTTCTCTATTGGGGTTGAGAGCTTCCTTTTGTGATCTTGTGTCATCTGCTGTACCTAAAGAGGTTTGCTGTTTGGGTCTTGGAACTACAGCTTCAGGATGCAGCTCCATGTATCTATCAGAATCAAAGAATTTGCTTGAAGCATATCTTTCTAATTCTTTCTTTCTCTGTTCAGACAATGTAGTGATGTTGGAAGAGTCTCTGCCTTGCTCTTTAACTTTCTTAATTTGGTCCAGTGCAGCAAGCTCTTTCATCCTGGCAGTCCAAGCAGTTGGATTGTTTTCAGGATCTTCAAATGGCACTGGTGGCTCATATCTATGGGATGGATTATCTTGAGGAGGCCTGAATGAAACTACTTCCTTCAGTTTATAGGGAAAAGGACCTGAGGTTGTGTCTGATGAGGCTTGTCCTTCCCTGGAGTAAGGATGTTGCCTTGAATAACATTTTGAATAAACCTGGACTTCCATTTGATTTCCTCTATAGTTTCCTCTTCTAGATTGAGAACCCCTGGACTGGCTTCCCCTATGATAAGATCTTACATGTGGCTGATAGGGGGTTTGGCTTTTGGCATGAGGTTGAGCAGCTGAGCTTCCACCTGCATCTGCATCAGGAGGAGGTGGTGGAGGAGGATGAGAATGATGAAACTGGGAAGATCCTTTTTCATACTTCCTCTTTTTCTTCATGGCTTTAAGTTGGTTCTTAGAATACTGCATCCAGTGCTCAGTTATGGGGCAGTCATGAAGAATGTAATATGGAATGTCATTATTATCCTTGACTTTGGCTGGAGGTACTGTTTTCATGGTTTTGCTCCTTGCCTTTCTCTTTCTGGCAATAGTGGCAGAGGAGTCATCAGAATCAGTCTTGAACTCATCACTTTCAGAACTTTGCTCATCATAAAGAGCATCAATCTTTTTCATCAAGTCTTTCTGTAGTTGAGATGAAGCGGATGAAACCGCAGAGGTTGGAGCAGCAGATACAACACTTGTAGCAATTGAAGTTGAAGCAGAAGCAGTAGCAACAGACACAGAAGGTTCTAGAGCAGCACTCTTAGAGGGTATAACAGCAGTAATAACAGTAGTAGTTGGGGCAGCAACAGTTTCAGATGAAATACTTTCAGATACAACACTAGCAGCAACATCAGGAATATCATCAGCAAACACAGAAGGCTCAAAATCATGTGCCTCTGTCATATACATATCCTCAGAAATAGCAACATTTGTAGCAGTAACAGAAATATCAACAAAATTCTCAGCAGGAGTAGCAACAGCATATACTGAATTGACAGAGGCAATTGATTTTGAGCTTGCTGTATCTGAGCCTATTATTTCTGAAATTTCTGTTTCTGAACCTGCTGTTATAGTTCCTTCTGCTAGTGTTATTTCTGCTCCAATTCCTACTACTGTTGTTGCTCCTGTTGCTATTCCTGCTGTTGTTTCTTCTGCTCAGCCCCAACAACAAAGAGATTGCTTCAAAAAGCTTGATGTACTATATGACAATCCACAAAGTTCAGACAGTAATCAGTTTAGAAATGACTATGATGATTCCTCTGCAACAATTGCAAAGAAAATGAAAGCAAGAAGCAAGGCCATGAAGAGTGTTCCCTAAGAGAAGGTTAAAGATACAAATGATATTCCTTATTATATCTTGCATGATTGCCAGATTACAGAACCATGGATGCAGTACTACAAAAATCAGCTGAAAGCGATGAAAAAGAAAAGGAAGTATGACAAAGGATCATCTCACTTCAATCCTCCTCCTCCTCCATTTTCACCTGATGCAGGTACAGGTGGAAGTTCTGCCTTTCAATCTACTGCTAGAAGCCAAAGTTCATATCAATTTCAAGGAAGATCTCAATACAGAGGAAATCAGTCTAGAGGTTACCAGTCCAGAAGAGGACAGTATAGAGAAAATCAAAGAGAACTCAGTGTGTATTCTAAAGATATTCCAGGCAACATCCTTATCAAAGGGAAGGACAAGGTCCCTCTGACACTACTTCTGGTCCTTTCCCTTATAAGCTTAAAGATCTTGTTTCTTCCAAAGCTCCTCCTGATAATTCTTCAAATAGATATGAACCTCCTGTTCCATTTGAAGACCCAGAAAATAATCCCACTTTATGGACTGCCAGAATGAAAGAGTTGGCTGCACTAGATCAAATCAAGAAGGCTAGAGAACAAGGAAAAGATACATCAAGTTTCACTACTCTATCAGATCAGAGAAAGAAAGAACTTGAAAGGTATTCTTCCAGCAAATTCTTTGACTCAGAAAGTTATATAAAGCTGCACCCAGAAGCTGTAGTCCCCAGGCCAAAACATCAAACTTCTCTAGGTGCTGCTAATGACAGAAGATCCAAGAAGCAAGCTCTTAACCCTAACAGAGAAATAGTTCTCATAAAGAGCAAGGAAAAAGAATGATCTTGTAAGCTGATAATAATACCTATTTCTGACTATCTGTGATTATATTTGTGTTTCTGCAATGCTTTTTTGGTTATATTTCTGCATTGTATATTTTTTATTTTTCCAATGTCATGTAAATAGTAATCGTAACCCAAATAGAGGGAGATTGTTGGAACACCCTATTACTGATTTGGGTAAGGATCACTATGTCTTTTAGGAAATTTGTTTTGACCTCCTTGTATAGATCTAAAGGTCAATTAGATTAAGTCTAAGGGTTAGTATTTAGGTTTGAAAGCTGCCCTCAAGACCCTCAAGACCAGATATTTCAGTTCAGGAGACTAAGTCATTTCGTCGAGCTCAGGTCGACGAATCGTCGAACTCCATTCAACGATCTCTGAGCTCACTTCGACGAATCGTCGAACTCCATTCGACGATCTCTGAGCTCACTTCAACGAGTCGTCGAACTCCGTTCGACGATCTTCGAGCTCAGATCGACGTTCCTGTCTCTAATTTGTTTCCCTATCTCTGAGCTCAGTTCTACGATAGTTGAGCTCAGATCGGCGATTTCTGCTTCAGTATAAGTCCAGTCGCTGAGCTCAGTTCAACGATAGTTGAGCTCAGGTCGACGTTTTTCTGGAGAGATCGACGTTTTTCAAGATTCAAATTCAGACAGTTATGGAATTATTCCCAGCATTTATTTCAAGGATCTTGTAGCCGTTTCAATTAATCTGGAGCAAGTTTCAAGGGAATTTTAAAGGAATGTTTTATTGGAGTTTCCTACAGAAGACAAAATGCATTTAAGGAAGTCATTTATGACAGGCTAATGGCTACCTTGGACAGAGAATTATTCTATTCAGATCTAAGGAATAAAAGAGGATTATTATTCTACTTCAAAAAATAGTTCCATACAAAAAGTACAAATACACACATAAAAGAATTCTTTGCTGGACATACAGATAGACACACACAGATAGAATTCTCTGAGAACACACACCACTGAAGGAGATCAACATACAGAAATTTCTAGATCTCTTTTGACTCAAGTGTTCAAAGGCCTTATCATTCAAGACTCCAGACACCACAGATTTCAGCTGCTGCTGGAATCATCTTTTGCTGGAGATCAAATCTTCTGAAGGCCTATCACCCTATTGCAAAGCTTCACTTCTTGAACAACTCAAGAACTCAGGGGGAGCTTTGACAACATCCACTATCTTCTCTCTGATTGTTGACCGAGAAGATCATCTCACCTCTCTCCCTCTCTCTACTATAAAGGGTTTATCAAACTCCCTTCAAAAGTTTGTGTTGGTTTCTAAGACCTTGTAAAAACTCAATGGTGGCAAGACACCTGATCAAAAAAATTTGGTTTGGTTTTTGAGTACCTTATCAAAAGCTCATTGGTGCCCAGGACACCTGATCAACTCATCCTGCAGTGGATTCCTACCTATGGTGGTAGAAGAGTGGATGTGCCCAGATTGATTGGGGAACCACTATAGCTCCTTGTGTCTTCTGGTTGCTTTTCTCTTTTATTTTCTGGCTGTGCTCTGTGATTGCTTTGTAATTAGATAGTTGCTCTGCTTGCTTTATTTCATTTGCTTCCCTGTTCACTTAGGAATACAACAAGGGTTGTAAAAAGTTTTTAGTAAGCACCATACTCTATTCACCCCCCCTCTAGAGTATATCAGATCTAACCTGCACTTTCAATGCGCCTTGGTGAAGGCGGAATGCCAAAGCAGGGAGGATTATTGAAGTCCTTGCCTATTCCGGAGTGGAAATTTGACGACATTACTATGGTCTTTGTGCACGGGCTGTGTAACACCCCCTATCCATCGCATAGCATATAACAGTAGGTCCGGCCGGGGCCCGACGACATATACCACAGACAGACCAGGTGGTTACTCAATGGAAACCATCCAACCAATCCAACGTCCTACACAGAGTCACTCTAGCAGAAGCAGTTTTATTAGTTGCAATAATAAAGAACCCAACACTAGCATGCATGTCCACTAATATGCCAAAAGGAATGAAGTACAAATACACAAGTACTGACCTTATGACCTTATAATTGTTTTCCCCAAATTACATGTCTTTCAAACCTCGACACGCAGCCGACCATACATGAAAAAAAGAAAACACTCAAAATTAGGCCTTCGAGGGCCGGCTCAGTAACTTGGGCTTTAGCCCTCTATTTACCGCTCGGCTCCCAGCACCTGCAAGCACAATCCACCGCAACGGTGGCAAACCAAAGCAACGATCAGTAAAGCTGACCAAATTATAACGATCCCGCCCCTAATTAGGGGCGGCGATGCTCCTTCCCTACACTTTATTATCATAACCAAGCAGTATATAAATACATTGCATCACAGGCGTTGGCACGCACGACCACACGCCCCGTTCTCTCAGGGCATATTCTCGGTGATCACAGTCTAAGTCTGCCGACTCACCACCGTCCCTGGGACGACAATCTCTCGTGAGCATTTGGTCTTTCTGGCCACCGCCTAAGACCCTCCATCTATGCCAATGGTAAGTGCCAAGTAGCTTTAGGTCTCTTTAACCGAATGACATATAGCGGGTACGGTTCCACTTGACCCGTTGCAAACACCGCAACGTTAATTTGAAAACATATGCGTGGGTCAAACTTTCCCGAGTCCCAAATCGTTTACATACATCACATAACCCAGTTATATTCAAGTTGGCTCCCAGGCCCACATGATGGAAGAACCACGCGTCCACCCAGTTTTCTGGGTGCACCTTGGAGTTAATCCCCAAGGCTCCCTGTTGCAATCTACCTCATAGAAAACCCAAAAAACAAACATTCGTACGAAGTCTTCTCCGACCACTTATGCAATGCAACATTACCGATCCAGACCAACTTGTCCGGGTAGGCTTCACACATCATGCCTATATCCATTCTCGATTACAGACTCTACATGTACACAACGGGGACTATTCCTGTCTACTCGAAGGAAAGCCTCAAACTCACCGCAAACTTGCGAGAGCGGGCTTCCCTATACAAAAGAAGTAGAGCTTCAAATGCTCAAGTAGAGAATCGTTACCCTAGCATTCTTCCTTGGCGCCATGGAAAAGTAAGCAGATGAAAAGCACCGCACTCTCCTTGCCTCCGTAGATCCGAAGCCGGTTCGCGATTTGGAGCTCTGAAGCTCCACCGGTGACCAGATCTAGGCTTCTTCTTCCTCCTTTGCTCTCCCCTCTCTATAGTCTTAGAAAGAGAACCACTCAAGTGAAATGAGGGTCTCAAAGGCCCAATCCCGGGTATATCCCAGTAGGAACAACCCCTAACCGTCGGATCCCAAAATAAGGAAACGAACGGCTACGATCCGTAGCTGAAAAGTAAAACCTGGGCCGAACACGACCTGCGACACGCCCGTGTCCAGGGCCGTGTCCCTCCTTCGCCGTCAAAATCGACGCGTCTCAAAAAACACACGGGCATCCAATACGCCCGTATTCGACCTGACACGCCCGTGTCAGACAGTACACGCCCGTGTTCCCGGGCCTGTTCCCCCATCAACACAGGACCAACACCAACCCGAGACTCACACGGGTCTTGGACACGCACGTGTCCTATTTGACACACCCGTGTCAAACTCGAACACGCCTGGGCTCCAGGCCATGTTCACTGTCTCGACACTTCGTCGAGCGTAGTTCGTCGACCACCCGACACGGCCTTGGACACGCCCGTGTCCTAGGACGTGTTCCCTATCTCGACACATCGTCGAGCAAAAATGTCGACTTCCCGGGCCTATCGTCGACACGAGCTCGACACGCCCTGAGACACGCCCATGTCTCAGGCCGTGTTCGC
Organism: Platanthera guangdongensis; assembly: GCA_039583875.1. Classification (NCBI taxonomy): domain Eukaryota; kingdom Viridiplantae; phylum Streptophyta; class Magnoliopsida; order Asparagales; family Orchidaceae; genus Platanthera; species Platanthera guangdongensis. Next base: position 176,556,136 of record CM077163.1, on the reverse strand, counting down.
AGCTCGACGATCGTCGACTCCAAAATTCGTCAACCTCTTCGGCCAAATCGTCGACTCGAGCCTGACACGCCCTGTGACACGCCCGTGTCCCAGGCCGTGTGCCCCCTTCCAAATTCCAAATTTGGCCCAAAATGCCTCCCGCCGCTCTTTTGAGTTTCGGGGCGTTACAACTCTCCCCCTCTTAAAATAATTTCGTCCTCGAAATTACATAAAGGAAAGAAACATAAAACTTAAATGGTACCTGAGTGAAACAACTCCGGGTACTTCTCAAGCATAGTCTGCTCTCGCTCCCAAGAGAGCTCCTCTCGACCGCAATTTTCCCAATGGACATTGACCATCCTGATCTCTTTATTGTGTAGCCGCTTGACTTTCGAGTCCTTAATACATACGGGTTTGACATTCGTCGTCAGCCCACTATCAACCGGCACTTGATCGACCGCGGTCACTTGCGTTGGCTCTTGCACCGCCTTCTGCAGCACTAATATATGGAATACATCATGTAGACCACTAAGCTCCACTGACAGCTTTAACCGGTATGCTGCTTCACCAATCCGCTACAGAACCTCAAACGGTCCAAGGTACCTCGGGCTTAGCTTCTTCAAGCGCCGCACCCACGAGACAGCCTTGAACGGCTTGATCTTCAAGTACACCCAATCGCCAATACCGAACTCCACGTTCCTGTGCTTGTCATTATAGTACTTAGACTGGCGGTCCTGAGCGATTAGCAACCTCTCCCGAATTATTCTCACCAAAGAAGTAGCATCCTCCACCCCTAGTCGCTTATACAACTTTGATTCATCCGTTTCCAACCAGGACAACGACGTGCGACATTTTCTACCATAAAGGGCCTCAAAGGGCGCCATTTGAATGCTCGCCTGGTAGCTATTGTTGTAAGCAAATTCCACCAAGTATATGTGATCTTCCCATTGCTTTCCAAAGTCCAGGACACACATGCGAAGCATGTATTCCATTATCCTATTGACCCTCTCGGTCTGGCCATCCATTTGCGGATGAAAGGCTGTGCTAAAACTCAGCTTGGTTCCCAACATCTGTTGCACCAGCCTCCAATCATTGGACGTGAACCGCCCATCTCGGTCACTCACGATGCTACGGGGCACACCATGAAGCCGTACAATATTATCCACATATAACTTTTCCAATTTCTCAACCGGATCATCCTCCCTATGCGGAATGAAATACGACACCTTCGTTAGACGATCTACGACGACCCAAATGGCGTCGTTCCCCTTTTTCGACCTTGACAACCAGTGCACAAAGTCCATGGTAATGTCGTCGAACTTCCACTCCGGAATAGGCAAGGATTTCAAGAATCCTCTCGGCATTTGGCACTCCGCTTTCACCAAGGCGCAAGTTTGACACTTCGCCACGTAGAGCGCCACATCCTTTTTCAGTTCTGGCCACCAGAACAATTTCTTAACATCGCGGTACATCTTCGTGCTACCCGGGTGAATTGAGTACTTGGTATGATGCGCCTTGTACAATAATTCCACCCGAAAATTGCCAACGCTTGGGACGCACAGACGACCGTCTTTCCAAAGTAATTCGTCCTCCAAAACGAATTGTGAATTTGACCCATCCAGAGCCTTTATCATGTGTTGCTTCATGTGAACATCCATATCCAATGTTTGCCGAATCCGATCAGCCAGTTCATATTGGACTTCAGTCCAATTCAACACTGCTTCAGCACTAGATTACTTATCAATGCTAAAGATCTCCAACGCTTCTAACTCCCGAACCAACCGCTTATCATGGACCGACAGCCAATTGGCATGAGCTAGGGTCCGACGACTCAATGCATCCGCAACCGCTTTGCCTTTACCAGGCACGTAGTGGATCTTGAATGTATAGTCCCCCAGGAACTCCATCCACCTACGCTGCCGCATGTTCAGATCTTTCTGATCAATCAAATACTTCAGGCTCTTGAGATCGGTGTAGATATCAATCTTCACATCGTACAAATAATGTCTCAGCAGCTTCAAGGCAAAAATCACGGCCGCTAACTCCAAGTCATGGACCGGATAATTCCACTCGTGTACTTTTAGTTGTCTCGAGCCACACGCTATAATGCTTCCATGTTGCAGTAGCACGCAACCCAAACCACTGCCCGAAGCATCTCTATAGATCTCATAACCTTCGGCCCCACTCGGCGAACTCAACACAGTCGCCGTGGTCAACCGACATTTCAACTCCTCAAAAGCTCGCGCGCACTCCGGCATCCAAAGGAACTTCTGCTCCTTCCTCGTCAAAGTAGTGAGAGGTAACGCTATCCACGAGAAGTTCTCTACGAAGCGCCTATAATAGCCGGCAAGCCCCAGAAAGCTCCGGACTTCCGCTACCGTAGAAAGCTCAGGCCACTCTCGTATCACAACAATCTTTGCCGGATCTACTGCAATACCTTCCCCACTCACTATATGACCGAGGAACGCCACTGTGGACAACCAAAACTCGCACTTCAAGAATATGGCATACAATTGATTCCTCCTTAGCATCTCCAAAACCAAATGAAGATGCCTGAAGTGATCTTCCTCACTCTATGAGTACACCAAAATATTGTCGATGAAGACGATCACAAAATGGTCCAAGTACTCCCTGAAGGTACTGTTCATCAAATCTATGAACACTGACGGCGCATTCGTCAGCCCAAACGGCATGACCGTAAACTCGTAATGCCTGTATCTTGTACTGAACGCTATCTTAGGGATATCACTCTCCCTTATCCTCAGCTGATAGTAACCAGACTTGAGATCCAACTTAGAGTACACCGTCAACCCGACCAACTGATCAAAAAGATCATCGATCCTTGGGATTGGGAACTTGTTCTTTTCCGTTAGATTGTTTAACTCCCGATAATCAATACAAAGTCTCAAGCTCCCGTCCTTTTTCTTTACAAAGAGGACCGGTGCGATCCAAGGCGACAAACTTGGATGCACAAACCCTTGCTCCAATAACTCTTGAAGTTGCACCTTCAGCTCAGTCATTTCCTTAGGCGCTAGCCGATATGGAGATCGTGACACAGGCTTTGCACCTGCCACTAGCTCAATAGTGAAATCTATCTCCCGTTGAGGCGGGGCTCCAGGAAGATCTGCGGGGAACACATCAGGGTGCTCAGCTACCACTGAAATACTATCCAACGTAGGATTTGGCTTTACAACCTCCACTAGTGTAAAGAACAGCTCTGCACCAGCACGAACCGCCTTCACCACCTGAAGAGCAGGCATCAACGTCTTGCTCGACCCTTTCAAGCCTATAAAAGTCATCTCACGACTTGCTCCCAACTTGACTTCCTTGCGACCACAATCAATATAGGCTTGCTGCTCCGAGAGCCAGTCCATGCCAAATATAACGTCGAACTCCACCAACGGTAGTAACGATGCTTGTAGATCGAACTCTTAATTCCCAATGCGAATCTTAACACCGCAGATTTTATCCGCACGCATCGAACACCCGTTCGGTAACAACACATCCAACTTGTCCTTTGCCATCGAAGAAGGTACTCCGATGCGCGATATGAATCCTTCGGACAAGAAGGAGTGTGAAGCTCCCGTATCAAATAGTGCTCTCGCCGGAAACTCATAAATCAAAACAAATCCTAAACAAGCAGTGGTAAAGTAAAATACGCATAACAAGTATTTAAAGAAACTTAACTTGCTACAAATTATACCGTACCTTTCACCACATCCACTTGTTTGATGGCCTCCTGTTGGACAAGATTATAAACCCTTGGTTGATCCGGAGCATAATGGGACGTGGTTGACTCCACCGCCTTGCCCTTCTCTTCATAAGTTGCTCCCGGCTTCCTCTCGGACTTGGGACGTCGGCTCCAACAGTCACGGGCAAAGTGCCCCGGCTTCCACAAGTAAAACATGCACCCGGGGCCGACCCGTAGTCGACCCAGAAGCATCAGAAGGAGCTGGACCCGAAGTCCTAGCCTTCTTAAAGAACTTACGGTGCCCAGACTTTAAGTTAGCCGGCACCTTTAACTCAGTCCTCTTATCACCCAAGCTCTTCTTCGCTTGAACATTCTTCATGTCCTTCTCCAAGGACCGGGCCGTGTTGACCAAGGTCAAGAAACCCTGCATCATCGGCCCCGAGAGTAGTAGCCTCAAGTCATCTCTTAGAGCTTCGTAGAAATGGTTGGTCTTACGCTCCTCATCCGCGATGGTGGAGCTAGCATACCGATCCAACCGAGTAAACTCGTGGAGATACTCATCCAAGCTACTCTCTCCTTGTACCAACCTCTGGAACTCATTCTCCAAAGCTATCCTTTGAGTCAAAGGGAGGTACCTAGCCAAGAACAGTCTCGAGAACTCCTCCATCGAGACGTCTGTAAGTTGCCTACCTCTCAATAGATGCAGCTCCAAACCCTCCCACCACAGCCTAGCATCTCCATCCAACAGGAACATAGCTATAGTGGTCATCTGCCACTCCTCCGTCTCCGTCGCTGTCAAGACTCTCTTCACACGGGAGAGCCAGTCTTCAGCTTGAGATGGGGTTCCCAATCTCGAGAATACCGGAGGATTAAAGCTCATGACATGTTTGAGCTGTCTCTCGGTTGCCCTCCTTGGCACCAACGGCTCCACTACTACCTGCACCACTCTTCTCGGCTTAACCTCTGGAAGAGGTACCTGCTCCATCGCAGGAGCGGGCTGCTGCATTTGCCTTGCAGGCTGTGCATTGATCATGGCAAACACTGCTTCGGCCACCAATCTTATGGTCTCAGCCGATGGAGGTGTTGCAGGAGCAACATTTGGTGCACTACTAGCCTCAGAAACTCAGCGTTCCGACGGCCCAGCACCACTTTTGGTTACCTATAGTGGTACAAAACACCATTAAGCGACCAAACAAAATTGCAAAAAGCAATTATAGGAACGCACAGGTTCCTCAAACACGTGTATTTTTCATTCCTAAGTGGACATTCATGGGTTCTTTTCCTATTATAATGATGACGCACACACATGTGCTCACCACCCCTTAAAAGAATTCGCCCACGAATTCATTTTAAGCCTGACCGAAACCAATAGTCTGATACCAAATTATAACACCTCCTATCCGTCGCATAGCATATAACAGTAGGTCCGGCCGGGGCCATATGCCATATAACACAGACAGACCGGGTGGTTACTCAATGGAAACCATCCAACCAATCCAACATCCTACACAGAGTTACTCTAGTGGAAGCAATTTTATTAGTTGCAATGATAAAGAACACAACACTAGCATGAATGTCCACTAATACGCCAAAAGGAATGAAGTACAAATACACAAGTAATGGCCTTATGGCCTTACAATTGTTTTCCCCAAATTACATGTCTTTCAAACCTCGGCATGCAGGACGAACATACATGAATAAAATAAAACACTCAAAATTAGGCCTTCAAGGGCCGGCTCAGCAACTTGGGCTTTTGCCCGCTATTTACCGCTCGGCTCCGCAGCACCTGCAAGCACAATCCACCGCAACAGTGGCAAACCAAAGCAACGGTCAGCAAAGCTGACCAAATTATAACGATCCCGCCCCAAATTCGGGCCGACGATGCTCCTTCCCTGCACTTTATTAGCATAACCAAGCAGTATATAAATACATTGCATCACAGGCATTGTCACGCACGACCACACGCCCCGTGCTCTCAGGGCACATTCTCGGTGATCACAGTCTAAGTCTGCCGACTCAACACCGTCCCCGGGATGATAATCTCTCGTGAGCATTTGGTCTTTCTGGCCACTGCCTAAGACCCTCCATCTATGCCAACGGTAAGTGCCAAGTAGCTTTAGGTCTCTTTAACCGAACGACAAAGAGCGGGTACAGTTCCGCCTGACCCGTTGCTCATACCGCAACGTTAATTTAAAAACATATGCGCGGGTCAAACTTTCCCGAGTCCCAAATCGTTTACATACATCACATAACCTAGTTATGTTCAAATTGGCTCCCAGACCCACATGATGGCAGAACCACACGTCCGCCCAGTTTTCCGGGTGCACCTTGAAGTTAATCCCCAAGGCTCCCTATTACAATCTACCTCGTAGAAAACCCGAAAAACAAACATTCGCACGGAGTCTTCTCCGGCCACTTATGCAATGCAACATCACTGATCCTGACCAACATGTCCAGGTAGGCTTCACACATCATGCCTATATCCGTTCTCGATTATAGACTCTACATGTACACAATGGGGACTATTCCTGTCTACCCAAAGGAACACCTCAAACTCATCGCAAACTCGCGAGAGCGGGCTTCCCTATGCAAAATAAGTAGAGCTTCACATGCTCAAGTAGAGAATCGTTACCCTAGCATTCTTCCTTGGTGTCATTGAAAAGTAAGCGGATGAAAAACACCGCACTCTCCTTGCCTCTGTAGATCCGAAGTCGGTTCGCAATTTGGAGCTCCGAAGCTCCGCCGGTGACCGGATCTAGGCTTTTTCTTCCTCCTTTGGTCTCCTCTCTCTAGACTTAGAAAGAGAACCACTTAAGTGAAATGAGGGTTTTAAAGGCCCAATCCCGGGTATATCCCAGTAGGAACAACCCCCAACCGTCGGATCCCAAAATAAGGAAACGAACGGCTACGATCCGTAGCTGAAAAGTATAACATGGGCCGATCACGGCCTGGGACACGCCCGTGTCCAGGGCCGTGTCCCTCATTCGTCGTCAAAATCGACGCATCTCGAAAAACACACGGGCATCCAACACACCCGTATTCGACCTGACACGCCTGTGTCAGCCAGTACACACCCATGTTCCCGGGCGTGTTCCCCCATCAACACAGGACCAACACCAACCCGAGACTCACACGGGTCTTGGACACGTCCGTGTCCTATTTGACACGCCCGTGTCCAACCCAAACACCCATGGGCTCCAGGTAGTGTTCACTATCTCGACACTTCGTCGAGCACAGTTCGTCGACCAATCGACACGGCCATGGACACGCCCGTGTCCTAGGCCGTGTTACCTGTCTCAACACATCGTCGACCGAAAATGTCGACTTCCCGGGCCGATCGTCGACACGAGCTCGACACGCCCTGAGACACGCCCGTGTCTCAGGACGTGTTCGCTGCTCGACGATCGTTGACTCCCAAATTTGTCGACCTCTTCGGCCAAATCGTCGACTCGAGCCTGACACGCCCTGGGACACGCCCGTGTCCCAGGCCGTGTGCTCCCTGCCAAATTCCAAATTTGGCCCAAAACGCCTCCCGTCGCTCTTTTGAGTTTCAGGGCATTACATGCCTCCAAGGTCGCAAAAAGGGAATGACACCATTTGGGTGGTCGTAGATCGTTTAACGAAGGTGTCGCACTTCATTAAGCATAGGAAGGATGATTCCGTGGAGAAACTGGCGAAGTTATATATGGATAACATAGTACGGCTTCACAGTGTGCCCCGCAGTATCGTGAGTGACCGAGATAGGCGGTTCATGTCCAATGATTGGAGGTTGGTATAGCAGATGTTGGGAACAAAACTGAGTTTTAGCACAACCTTTCATCTGCAAACGGATGGGCAGACCGAGAGGGTCAATAGGACGATGGAAGATATGCTTCGCATGTGCGTCCTGGATTTCGGGAAGTAGTGGGAAGACCACCTATACTTGGTGGAGTTCGCGTACGATAATAGCTACTAGGCGAGCATACAAATGGCGCCATTCAAGGCCCTTTATGGTAGAAGATGTCGCATGCCGTTGTCTTGGTTGGAAATGTGTGAGTCAAAGTTGTACAAGCGCCATGAGGTGGAAGATGCTATGTCGTTGGTTCGAATGATTCGATAGAGGTTGTTAATCGCTCAGGACCGCCAGACTAAGTACTATAATGCCAAGCATAGGAAGGTGGAGTTCGCTGTTGGCGATTGGGTGTACTTGAAGATTAAGCCGTTCAAGGGTGTCTCGCGGGTGCGGCGATTGAAGACGCTAAGCCCGAGGTACTTAGGACCATTTGAGGTTCTGGAGCGGATTGGTGAAGCAACTTATCGTTTGAGGCTATTAGTGGAGCTTAGTGGTCTACACGATGTATTCCACATATCGGTGCTGTAGAAGGCGGTGCAAGAGCATTCGTAAGTGATTGCAGTCGATCAAGTGCTAGTCGATAATGGGTTGACGACGAAGGTTAAGCCCGTTAGAATTGAGGACTCGGAAGTCAAGCAGCTACGCAACAAAGAGATCAGGATGGTCAAGGTCTGTTGGGACAATTGCGGTCAGGAAGAGCTCCCTTGAGAGCGAGAGCACACCATGCTTGAGGAGTACCCGGAGTTGTTCCACTCAGGTACCATTTTATTTTTGTGCTTTATTTCCCTTATTGTAATTTTGGGGCGAAATTATTTTAAGAGGGAGAGAGCTGTAACGCCCCGAAACTCAAAAGAGCGACGGGTAGCGTTTCAGACCAAGTTTGGAAATTGGTAGGGGTCACACGTCCTGGGACACGGGCGTGTCATGCTTGGGTCGACGATCTGGCTAAGAGGTCGATGAATTTTGGAGTCGATGATCGTTGAGCAGCGAACATGGCATAAGACACGGGCGTGTCCCAAGCTGTGTCCTTCACGGGTTAAAGCGGGTTGTGGCGTAGTTGATAAACAGGGTCGGCACACGGGCCGTGTCAGGTAGACACGTGCGTGTCAAATGAGACACAGGCGTGTCCAAGACCCGTGTTCTTCTCGGGGTGGTGTTGGTCCTGTGTCGATGGAGGAACACGCCCGGGAACAGGGGCGTGTACTGGATGACACGGGCATGCCAGGTCTAACACGGGCGTGTCGGGTGCCCGTGTTCTTTTCAGGATGGGTCGGTTTTGATGGCGAATGGGGAACACGGCCCTAGACATGGGCGTGTCACAAGCCGTGTTCGGCCCAGATTTTGGATTTCAATGGCGGATCGTGGCTGTTCATTTCCTTATTTTGGGATCCGACAACTGCGGGTTGTTCCTGCTGGGATATACCCGGGAATAGGGTTTCAAAGCCCTCATTTCTCTTACTCAATCTCTTTCTAAAGATCTAGAGAGAGGGGAGAGCAAGGAAGAAAAAGGAGTCTAGATCCGGTCACCGGCGGAGCTTCGGAGATCCAAATCGCAAGCCGACTTCAGATCTACGAAGGCAAGGAGATTGCGGTTCTTTTCATTCGCATAGATTTCCATGACCCCAAGGAAAAATGCTAGGGTAATGATTCTCATCCTAGGACATGTGAAGTCCTCTTTTCCTTTTCATAGGAAGCCCGCTCTCGCGATTTTGTGGTGAGTTGAGGCGTTCCATCGGGTAGACATGAATAGTCCCCATTGTGTACATGTAGAGTCCGTAATCGAGAACGGATATAGGCATGATGTGTGAAGCCTACCCGACAAGTTGGTTTGGATCAGTGATGTTGCATTACATGAATGGCCGGAGAAGTCTCCGCGCGAATGGTTGTTTTTCGGGTTTTCTAAGCAGTAGATTGCAATAGGGAGCCTTGGGGATTAACTCCAAGGTGCACCCGAAAAACTGGGCAGATGCGTGGTTCTGCCAACATGGTGGCCTGAGAGCCAACTTGTACATAACCGGGTTATGTAAAGTGTGAAATCAGATTGGGACTCGGGGAAGTTTGGCCCGCACCCATGTCTTAAGGTGACAGGGCAGTGTGAAGAACGGGTTAGGTGGAACCGTACCCACTCTATATCATTCAGAAAAGAGACTTAAAGTTACATGGCAACTTACCGTTGTCATAGATGGAGGGTCTTAGGCAGTGGCCAGAAAGACCAAATGCTCACGAGATATTACCGTCCTAGGGGCGGTGGTGAGACCACGGTTTTGATCGGGTTCATCGAGAATGTGGCCTGAGAGCACGGGGTGTGTAGCCGTGCGTGCCTACTCCTATGTTGTAGTGTTATTACTCTATACTGCTTGGTTATTCTAACAAAGTGCAGGGAAGGAGCATCGCCGCCCCAAGTTTGGGGGCAGGATCGTTATAATTTGGTCAACATAGCTGACCGTTGCCTTTGTTTACCACCATTGTGGTGGATTGTTGCTTGCAGGTGCTGCGGAGCCGAGCGGTAAATAGCGGGCCAAAGCCCAAGTTGCTAAGCCGGCCCTCGAAGGCCTAATTTGAGTGTTTACTTGTTTTATTCATGTGTGACCGGTCTGCGTGCCGAGGTTTGGAAAACACTTATATTTGAGATTGTAAGGACATAAGGCCAGTACTTGTGTATTGTGCTTCATTCCTAATGGGTTTTGTAATGGACATTCATCCTTGTGGCTGAGTTCTTTAATCTGCAACTTTTAATAATTGCTTCCGCTAGAATGTCTCTGTGTAGGACGTTGATTATTAGTTGGATGGTTTCCATTGAGTAACCACCCGGTCTGTCTGTGGTATATGGCGTCGGGCCCCTGTCGGACCTACTGCTATATGCTATTTGACGGATAGGGGGTGTTACACCTCTCACCAAAAGGTGAAAAAGGGTGGATTCCAATGGGTAGATCAGTGTGATCCCAATATATTCCTGCATATAGATTCAGAAATGTAGAGTACGGAATATGCATGCCGTAAGAAGCCCATCTGGACAGGTTGGTCTGTATTGGTGATGTTTTTGTGTTTACGTGCCGGAGAAGACTCCGTGGATATGTGTGTGATGTACGTGTGAAATCCGGAGTGTGGCCTGTCTCGACGAGACCTGGGGGACATTGTATGCGAAGCTGTGTGCTTAATTTGCCTGGCTTGTGGTGGGTGTTAGCCCAAAATGGACAAAGCCGTGTGGCTTGTGATGAGTTGAGCCGTGAAGGCCAACTACTATGCCATCAAGTTAAGTACCTCTGAACGTCTAGGTCGCCAAGTTAAGTACCTCTGAATGGGCAATTGGTCGTCAAGTTAAGTACCACTGAATGACATAGTCGTCAAGTTAAGCACCTCTGAATGACAAAATTACCGTTAAGTCATGGACCTCTGAACGGTGGTGTTACACAGGGGCGTCTGGTACACCGAAAATATGCCCTGAGTGCACGGGGCGTGTGGTCGTTGGGCCAACATTTGCGGTGAATGGTGCTTAAATGCACTTTGTTGTTGCCACTATATATATATGCTATGCCTTCTTTGCAGGGATGGATAAATGCTGCCCTGAGTTAGGGGTGGGATCGTTATAAACAGGTCAGTAAAATGCTGACCATTGCTTTATTTACCACATTTTCTTGGACCCTTTTGTACAGGTGCTGAAGAACCAAGTGGAAAGTAGCGGGCTGAAGCCCATGTACTGCAGTTTGCTAGACCTCTAAGGACCAAAAGCAAATATTTATTGTTTTCATGTGTGGCCGGCCTGCATGCCAATGTATGAAACCACTTGTTGTATATGAAACAATTGTAATAAGGCTACGACCGAAACATGTGATGTAATATATGTGTGTGTCATTCCTTTTGTGTAGTGGACATTCTCATTATGAGTGGGTTTTTAAATTAAAATGCGTCCGCTATAATGCTCTGTGGTAGGACGCATTTCTACTTGAACTTGGGTTTGACAACAACTTGTAATCTCCTTACCTATCCGTGGTATATAGCGTCGCGCCCCGACCGGACCTTCTGTCATATGCTATGCCACGGATGGGGGCGTTACAAAATTGGTATTATATTTCATTCTCGGTCTTTCTTATTTGAATTCGTGGTCAAATTCTTTTAAGGAGTGGTGAGCACGTGTATTTGCGCTACCGTTATAATAATAATGAACTCATGAATGCCCACTTAGGAATTAAAATACACATGTTTGCAGAACTGGTATGTTCCTGTGATTGCTTTTGACGATATCTTCGTTGCTTAATTATGTGTTTCACATTGTAGGCAACTAGAAGTGGTGCGGGGCAATAAGAACCCCAGTGCTCGGTGGAGAGTAGTGCACCAAATGAGGTGCTAACACCTCCTCCTTCTGCGAAAACTATACAGTTGGTTTATGAAGCTGTGTTCTCAATGATCAATGCTCAACCTGGAGGTCAGAGACAACCTCCTATTCGTTCGATGGTCCAGGAACCGGTTGGCGTAGTGGAGCGCGTAGCGGTGTGACAAGTGGCCGTTGAGCTAGTGGCCGCAAGACAAGCAATGGAGAAGCACTTGAAACACGCGATGAGTTTCAATCCCCCCGTGTTTATGGGTACTGGAACCCTTACACAAGCCGAAGATTGTCTCTCAAGAATAAAGTGGGTCCTGACGGCAATGGAAACGGAAGAGTGGCAAAAAGTCACCGTGACTACTTTCTTGTTGGATGGTGAGGCAAGACTTTGGTGGGATGAGATGGAGCTGCACCAGTTTGCTGGTCGGCCGTTGACTGAGATCTCAATGGAGGAGTTCTCAAGATGTTTTCTGGAAAGATATATTCCATCGGCATAGCGAATTGCGACAGATAACCAATTTCAAAGGCTAACTCAAGGCGAGAGGTCGGTGGACGACTACTTGCACGAGTTTACGCGATTGGAGAGATATGAAGGCTTTACGTTTGCAGATGAGGAACAAAAAACAAATCGGTTCGATGAAGGGCTGAGAGATGACCTGCGGTTGCTTCTATCAGGACCGATGATACAAGGTTTTCTTACCTTATTCAATACGGCCCGTTCCCTCGAGCTGGACATGAAACGTGTGCAGCGTAAGAATGACTTGGCGGGGAAAGACAGAGTTTAAAGTACCTGGTTCGTCAAAGTCTGACTTTTGATGGTTGAAAAAGAAGCATAAAACTTCTGCGCTAGCTCCTTCTTCTCCTGCGTCTGGAGCAACATCTGGGAGAGGTCCTCCCACATGTTATACATGTCGAAAGATGGGTCATATCACTCGAGATTGCTGGAGTGGGCCTCCAAAAGGGGAGAAAAGACGGGTGCGTCTTATGCTGAAAAGGGGAAGACAGTGGTGGAATCGACTGCATCCTAAGCATAGCCCCGAGTCTATAATCTTGGCCAACAAGAGGCCATAAAACAAAGTGACGTCGTAAGAGGTATGAGTTAAGTTTCAGTTTTTACTGCTTTCCATACTTAGTACCTTGTGCGTTGCTTGTGTGTGATTGGTTTGAATTAGGTTTTGTACTGATATTGGAATATCCGGCGAGAGCACTGTTTGAAACAGGAGCTTCTCATTCTTTTCTGTCAGAGGACTTCGTAGGGCGTATCAGAGTGCCTTCGTTTACACCGACAGATCAAGTGAATGTGCTACTTCCTAATGGGTTCCTGATGTGAGCGGATCGAGCCTGCTGTGTTGAGGTGCGGATAGGAAGTCGAGATTTTGGATTGGAAGCATCTGTGCTCCCGATATCAGAGTTTGATGTAATCTTTGGTATGGACTGGCTCTCGGAGTAGCGTGCCTATATAGATTGCAACTCTAAGGAAGTCACACTGGGGCAAAACACCGAATAAGAGACTAAATTCGCTGGTATGCGAGGATCGAGCAAGACATTGATTTCTGCTATTCAAGTGGTCAAGTCAGTTCAGAAGGGCACAAAGTTATTCTTCACGCTGTTGGAGGCAAGTGAGTCGAAGCCCAGTATGAGTGATGTTCCTATTATATCGGAGTACGCTGATGTATTTCCTAAGGATCGTCAGGGGTTACCGCCCCAGCGGGAGATGGACTTCGCTATTGAGTTGGTGTCAAGTGCGAGACTTGTGGACCGCTCGGCATGTCGGGTTGTGCCAAAGGAGATGGCAGAACTAAAGGTTCAATTGCAAGAGTTGCTGGAGCAAGGCTTTATACGCCCAATAATGTCACCTTGGAGCGCTTCGGTCCTATTTGTGAAAAATAAGGATGAAAGCTTGCGGTTATGCATTGACTATCGAGAGTTGAACAAGCTGACAGAAAAGAACAAGAATCCGATTCCACGGATTGATGACTTGTTCGATCAGCTAGTGGGATCAACTGTTTACTCGAAGCTAGACTTGAAGTCTGGCTACTATTAGTTGAAGATTCGAGAATGTGATATTCCCAAGACAGCGTTTGGGACACGCTACAGTCATTACGAGTTCACTGTAATGCAGTTTGGGCTAACAAGTGCGCCATCAGTATTCATGGACCTAATGCACCAAACATTTAGGGAGTACTTGGATTTGTTTGTAATTGTCTTCATTGATGACATTCTTGTGTACTCTCATTCTAAAGAAGATCATGCGAACAATTTACGGACGGTGTTGCACACCCTGATGAAAAATCAGCTCTATGCCAAGTTCTAAAGGTGTGAGTTCTGGCTATCGTCAGTGGTCTTTCTTGGCCATGTGGTTAGTGGAGATGTCATTGCCGTGGATCCTACAAAGATGTGATAAGAGAGTGTCCGATGTTGTCTTCTATAGCCGAAGTCAGGAGTTTCCTTGGACTAGCAGGCTACTACAGGCGCTTCGTAGAGAACTTTTTGCGGATTGCCTTTCTTATTACCACACTAACGAGGAAGGATTAGAAGTTCGTTTGGACGCTGGAGTGCGCGCGAGCTTTTGAAGAGATGAAGAGTAACTTGACCACGACGCCAATTTTGACATCGCCATGTGGTTCAGATTGTTTTGAAATTTATAGTGATGCATCAGGGAGCGGCTTGGGATGCGTTCTTCTTCATTTTGGAAAGGTGATTGCTCTTGTCTCACGCCAGTTGAAAGTGCATGAGCGGAATTATCCCGTCCAAGAATTGGAGTTGGCGATAGTGATCTTTGTACTTAAACTGTGGCGTCATTACTTATATGACGTGAAAGTCAATATCTTCACGGACCATAAGAGCCTGAAATATTTGCTAGACCAGAAGCCTTTAAATATGTGACAGCGGAGGTGGATGGAGTTCCTCGTAGACTACACATTCCCGATTCATTATACTCCCGGAAAGGGAAATGTGGTCGCAGATGCCCTGAGTCATAGGACTCCATTACGAGCAAGTTGGTTGCAGATACGTGATGAACATCTAATCCTGGAGTTGGAGGCCTTAGACATCTCTTGTGTGGACAAGAATGCTACTGCAAGTGCATGCCTGAACTGGACGAAAGTACAATATGACTTTGCTGATAGGGTTCGGCGAGCAACGAAACTTGATGAAAGTCTAGAACGTTATGCGGTGGATGGGTCAAATGGCCAATTATCCTGGGATGATGGGCTTTTGCGGAAAGATGATCGTTTATGCGTCCCGAATATGGGTAAATTGCGTGAAGAATTATTGTACGAAGCTCACTTTACGAATTACTTGATTCACCCAGGGAGCACAAAGATGTACAAGGACATGAAAAAGTTGTTCTGGTGGCTGGGTATGAAGAAAGACAGCACATTATGTGGCTAAATGTCAGACCTGTGCCTTAGTGAAAGTTGAATGCTAGAAGCCTGGAGGTTTCCTGAAGTCGCTGCCTATTCCGGAATGGAAGTTTGACAATATTTCGATGGATTTCGTGCACAGTTTGTCGAGATCACAACGCGGGAACGATTCTGTTTTGGTGATCGTAGACCGGTTGACTAATGTGGCTCACTTCATTCCGAACAAGAGGTATTATTCAATGGAAGTCTTGTCTAAGCTTTATGTTGAGCAAATAGTCCGATTGCACGGTGTTCCCCGTAGCATCGTAAGAGATCGAGACAGGTGCTTCACTTCAAATGATTGGAGACTAATCCATCAATTATTGGGGATAAAATTAAAGTTTAGTACGACCTTTCATCCTCAAATGGATTGCCAGATTGAGAGGACCAATAGAACCATGGAGGATATGCTCTGAATGTGCGCCTTGGATTTCAGGAAGAGATGGGAAGATAATCTCTATATGGTAGAGTTCGCCTACAATAATAGCTATCAGGCTAGTATAAATATGACGCCTTTTGAAGCTTTGTATTGTAGAAAGTGTCGTACACCATTGGCTTGGGTGGAAACATATGAGTCTAAGTTGTATAAGCGTAAAAAAGTCGAAGAGGCTACTTCGACAATACGCTCTATTAGAGAGCAGCTAGTGATGGCCCAAGATAGGTAGAAAAAATATTACAACGCCAAACACCGAAACGTGGAGTTTGCTGTGGATGATTGGGTATATTTAAAGATCTAGCCATTCAAAGGCGTATCCAAGATTCAGCACTTGAAAAAGCTGAGTCCAAGGTATCTTGGCCCATTTAAAGTGGTGGAAATAGTTGGAGAAGCTGCCTATCGGCTAGCTCTTTCGTCAGAATTGAGTGGATTACATGATGTGTTCCACATATCAGTGCATCAAAATGTCGTGAACGATCCAGCTCAAGTAATTGCGAATGATCATGTACCAGTCGAATTTGGGCTAACGACGAAGGTTAGGCCCATTCGGATCGAGGATAAGGCAGTTAAGCAGCTGCGGAACAAGACAATCAGGATGGTCAAGGTCCGATGGGACAACTATGGCCATGAGGTGCTAACATGGGAGCGGGAGCAAACCATGCGTGCTGAGTTTTCCGAGTTGTTTGTATAAAATGTTGTAACATTATTTTGTTGAAGAAAATGCATGTTGTAACATATCTATTACTGTGTTTTGGGTGCTATATGTAAATTTTGGGACGAAATTTCTGTAAGAATGGGAGGATTGTAACACCCCAAAACGAGTTGGAGATAACAGGAAAAAGTCGACCTGGGCTCGACGAAGATCGTCGTACGGAGCAGAGTTTGACGATTATGGCTTGTTATGTGAAATCAATCCCGTTCGACAAACTAAAGCTCGTTCGGCGAACTCACTCCCGATCGACGAAGGTCGTTCGACGAAATTAGCCCCGTTCAATAATTTGTCGAAAAATGAAGATATGGCCGAGCGGTCACTCGTGTCAGATGGCTGGTGACTGGCCAGTAGGCGGTGGGTAACTTTTCAACTTAAACGCGAGGCGTTGCTGTGTTTTGATGATTTTATCATGTGGCTGGGGTGAAACCAGAGACCACTTATGCAAAGGGATTGGAATGAGGAAATCGTTATTTCCTTTTCTCTCTCTCTTCCTTGTGTTCCAGTTGTGGAGCAGAGAACTCTCGGCTAGAGCCAGAGCTTACTAAAGTTGCTGGAGTAGATCTTGTGACTGGAATCGAGATCTGATGCTAGATTCGTGAAGGGGAAAGTGAGGCACTCATTTCCATCCGCGTAGAAAATCTTTATCATGTCTCCGAAGAGAACTTCAAGGGTAATGAATTTCTCATGGACAAGTGAAGTGCTCAATATGCATATTTGCATAGATCCCCTCACCAAAAGGTGAAAAAGGGTGGATTCCAATGGATAGATCGGTTTGATCGCCATATATTCTTGCATATAGATCCGAAAATGTAGAGTACAGAATAAGGATGCTGTGAGAAGCCCATCTAGACAGGCTGGTCTGGATTTTTGATGTTTTTGTGTTTGCATGCCGGAGAAGACTCTGTGGATATGTGTGTGGTGTGGTGTATGCGTGAAATGCAGAGTCAAGGGGTATGCAGGAGGCTGCATCAAAGTACTGGAAGCATTTCCAAGAAAGTACCCAGGAATGATCACAGTTTGGAGAACTGTTGTGTGGCATGTATCGACGAGACCTGCGGGTTATTGTATTTAGAGCTATGTGCTTAAGTTACCTGGCTTGTGGTGGGTGCCAGCCCAAAAGGGACAAAGTCGTGTGGCTTGTGATGAGTTGATCTGTGAAGGCCAACTACTGTGCCATCAAGTTAAGTACCTCTAAACGACTGGGTCGTCAAGTTAAGTACCTCTGAACGACTGGGTCGTCATGTTAAGTACCTCTGAATGGGCAGTTGGTGGTCAAGTTAAGTACTTCTGAATGACATAGTCGTGAAGTTAAGTACCTCTGAATGACAAAGTTATCGTTAAGTCATGGACCTCTAAACTGCGGTGTTACACGGGGACGTCCGGTACATCGAAAATGTGCCCTAAGTGCACGGAGCATATGTTCGTTGGGCCAACGTTTGTGGTTAATGGTGCTTAAATGCACTTTGTTGTTTCCACTATATATATGCTATGCCTTGTTTGCAGGGATGGAGAAATGCTGCCCCAACTAAGGGGTGGGATCGTTATAAACGGGTCAGCAAAATGCTGACTGTTGCTTTGTTTACCATGTTTTGGTGGGCCCTTTTATGCAGGTGTTGGAGAGCCAAGCGGAAAGTAGTAGGCCGAAGCCCATGTTTAACAGTTGGCTGGCCCTAAAAGGCCCAAAAGTGAATATTTACTATTTTCATGTGTGGTCGGCCTGCGTGACGATGTATGAAACAACTTGTTGTATATGAAATAGTTGTAATAAGGTTACGACTAAAACATGTGATGTAATATATGTATGTGTCATTCCTTTTGTGTAGTGGACATTCTCATTATGAGTGGGTTTTTAAATTAAAATGCTTCCGCAAGAATGCTCTGTGGTAGGACACGTTTCTAATTGAACTTCGGTTTGACAACAACTTGTAATCTCCTTACCTGTCTATGGTATATGGCGTCGGGCCCCGGGCGGACCTTCTGTCATATGCTATGCAACGGATGGGGGCGTTACACCACAAACCCCAATTAACTGGTTACTTTGCCCCTTGCGGGCTTGGCGAGCAAAAGTAGAGCATATAAAGGGGGGGGGGGGGGTTCTGCTGGTAGCGGCGAATAATAGATTGACCCTCCGCGATAAATGCCTCTCTTGCGGCGGGCTTTTGTATTATATTGGAAAGATAATACAAGTGGGGTGCTGATACTCATGATTATGCCTGCGTAATATAACAGAAAGAAGAGAAAACTTGAGGGACTTTATGTCTGCACCAACAACTAGGCAGGTTCTGGGCAAAGTCTGGTCCCTACCCCCCACCCCCCGCTTGAGCACCTATGGTCCCTATTTATATTTGAGGGTAGATTGCTCGGACGGTTCACAAAACTATGATAATTAATGTGCAGCCACCCAAGGTGCATGAAGAGTCAGGAGGCGGGGGGGGGGGGGGGGGGGGGTTGATAGAAAAGACCGCTTAAAACCATGGGATGCCGCCTGAGATGATGCTAAGGTGATGAGTCTACACGGGCTCCAAGAGAAGTGCCCATCGTGACCTCTTTGCTGGATCGCCGAACTGCCTTCTGAGAGGTTGAGAGCATCTGCGACCACCTGGAGAGATAGCCTGGATGGTTTAATCCTTGATGCCGTCTAAAGCCACCCTCCATGACAGGATTTTGGTTGACATAATCCCCGCACTTTTTGGGAGCCCGTGTGGGCTTTGAAAAATTTGACCGGTAAACAGAATGATTGCGACCATCCAACTGTACTTCTTGGACTATAAATTACAGTGGCTGGCCCACTTCCCCTACCACTCTTCCTCTGAGCTTTCACTTTGCAAACTCATGTCAGCGATAATGGCCGGTATGAACCATGACATCCTAGAGAGGATGATGTCGAGGGCCAGCAAAATTTCCAAATCTTCGTCGCTGTGACCTCCAACCACAATTGCACCAGGCAGTGCATGCTTGCCAAAGGACTTGTAGAAAGTCGCAACCAGGAGAGCCCACAATGCTAGGATACTGGCGAACACTAGAAAATCTGCCTCAAAGACCTCTTCGACCGAAGGAACTCTTCGGGTGGAGATAGGCCTAGTAAGAGGGACCATCATCCACAACGCTGCAAAAGAAGAGGTGTTGACAAAAGTGTTGTCCTTTCTGAGAATGGCCGCAAGAATGATCTTCCCCAGGGATGCACATACGGTTAACAACCCAACAGGAGTTGTTGCGTTTGAATTCTCCAAGGGAATGATTTCCCGCTGTTGGGTATATTGACCACAATGTTCCAAATTTAAAGAAGGCCCACAAGTCAATAATATACACAAACCTGTATTTGATATATGAATAAGTTTACATGTGCAGGATATTGTTAATTATGTGATTAGACATGCTGAGTGTAACAGAAGTATAGCTGGAAAGAAGTTAACATGGTCAATGAAGTTAGGAAAATGACTAAATACAGAAGTGTTGAGTGTCTGCACATCACTCAACATCTAAGACCAAAAAGCATTGACAATTTAACTATCACTCAAAGTCTCAGTGGAGAAGTTCTAAAATCTGTCTAAGTACAAATGTGTGGAGTGACGAACTTACACTCGTCGCCTTCTAAAAAGTAAGGCTGTTAAGTACAAATGCGTCGAGTGAAGGACTTACACTCAACATCGTCTTAGTTAAATCAGTCTAAGTACAAATGCATCAAGTGAAGGACTTACACTCGACTCATTCTCAAAAAAAAATTGTCTAAGTACAAATGTGTTGAGTGAAGGACCTACACCCAACGCCTTCTCAGTATAAGTGTTAAAGGACAAATGTGTCGAGTGAAGAACCTTCACTCAACGCCTCAGCGATATACATAGTTTGACTAAGTACAATTGCGTCGAGTGAAGAACCTTCACTTAATGCCTCAGCGATAGACATAATTTGACTAAGTAGAAATACGTCGAGTGAAGGCAATTCACTCAACGCTTCTAGAGTTAACTGTCAAAGCTCTAATTCGTCGAGTCATATTCGATCACTCAACGCCTGTTAAAATTCAAAAATATTCTAAGTCATTGGCGCGGGGTCAAGTCTTCTGACGTCATCCTTAATTCAAATCAACGCAAATTGCGCACTAAAAGATAGAGTTCGCCGTATTGATCATATAATGCTATCCTGGGATAAATCAAAAATTAAAGCCGGTCATGCCGCTTTCCTAAGATGGATATAGCTGTTGCTGTTGACAATGTATAAAAGCGAAGCGGGTGATATTCTTAGAAGAACGTTTTGTTGAAATTTTTGCAAGAACTTTCAAAACCCTAATTTCACAAAAGTCGGCAAGCAGAGCACATCTCATTTCTAGTTGTCTTCAAGCCTGATGTACAGAATGGTTATCTTTGTCAAGCTTGAAGAAAAAGAAGAAGAGCTCTACAAGGTTACAACATAGTACATGCTAAATAAAAATCTGAAGAATCATCTTCCTATTGCTGTGCTGAAGAAAGATTCTGTTGGAACCCCAGTTAGGATTTGGGCAAGGAAAACTATTAGGGTTACTTAGAATAACCCACCATGTATAGTCATGGGTCATAGGACTATTTCCGGATAGGTCATTCAGAAGAACTCTCCAGAATTGCTGAAAGAAATCTGAACAACATTTAAGACAAAGTCAGAGAATCAGCTCGACGATCGTCGAACGCAGTTCGACGAACGTCGAACTCAGGTCGACGATTGGTGTACAACACTTGCTCAGCTCGACAAAATTAGCAAGACAGTTTCTCAGCTCGACAAAGTAGAAACCGAGATCGACGAACTGCAAGCTCCGGTCGACGAACACAGACAAGATGATTAGCTCGACGATATCTAGCTGAGTTCGACGAATGTCGAACTCAGGTCGACGATCGATGAACTCGACGAATGCTCAGGTCGACGATTTCTATGCAATCGGTAACAGTTGGCAGAATTTATTGAGGATTAATTACAGTCAACATTCCCAGTGAAAATAGCCGTTCAAACGGACAGTTACAGAAGAATTAAGTAAGGATCAATTTCCAAAGCATCTTCTCTCTCGGGAATGTTTCTTCCACCATCAAGATTAAGGAATTCAAATACAGGAAAAGAAAAAAGAGACAAAAAGTAGATAGAGAAAGAAAGATATAGAAAGGGCAATATCACTACAGTAACTAGAAGCCCTAGACTAGAGCGATAACAGCCATCTGAAGAAGAAGAAGAACATCTAATCACTATCAAGAGTCTTCTTCTTCTCTATCACTGCAGGATAACTTCAAGGACAACAAACAACTTATCAGTCAGAAGTTCCTGAAGGATACTCTGGTCAAGGCCCAAGCTTGAAGGCCTATCACCCTGAAGCAGTGCTCCAGATTTCCCTGAACCATTCAATATCTCAGGGGGAGCAATTTCCTAACATCAAATATCCACAAGTCTTCTCTCTGATTGTTGACAGAGAAGACACCATCACTCTTTTCCCCATCCTGTATAAAGGGTTCTCATCTCCCTTCAAAAGTGATTCCTGGTTGCAAGTCTCCTACCAAAAGACTTGAGTTGGTTTTTGGGGACCTGATCAAAACCCATTGGTGTCAGGGCACCTGGTCAAAAACCTGTGTGGATTCCTACCAGGGTAGTAGAAGAGTTGACTACCTAGATTTGGGGAACCACTATAAATTTCTTGTGTCTTCTATGTTGCTTGATCTGCCTCTTTGTTTATTTTGTTTGTGTTTTTTTTATTTTGTGCTGTGATTCAGCTCTAGTATTTTGTTAAGATCTGTCACTTTCAATTGGAATCAAAGCGAGGTTGGTTAAAGTACCTTGGTTAACTCACCTTAAGTTGGTTAATCTACCACACCTTAGTTTGGTTAATTGGTTGTACAGGCTAACACCTGAACCACAAAGATCCTTTGATAGATCTTAAGAATCTTTTGAGTTTTATCATTGCACAAATTGCAGATTTCTCAAGCAGCAGACTGCCCATGTGCAATCTAGACAAGCTTGCACTATGGAAGAGAAGGATTAGGCTTTTTATGAACTCTATTGATGAAGCCATTTTCAATTCTATTTTGACAGGTCCTTATCAACCATTGGAAACAACTAGCATGAATGCTGTTCCATCATCTAAAAGGACAGAAGCCAAAAATTTGCTAAAGATTGCCAATGCAAGAGCAATGGACATCCTAGCTCAATCAATGTCTGATGACATTTTTGAAGAGGTTGCTGGATGTTCATCAGCAAAAGAAATGTGGGACTCCATCACAGAAATGGCTGCTGGATCAATAAAAGGAAGAATAATTGAAGCTGAATCCTGGAGTGAATTAGATGCTTCCTCCTGTTCAACTGAGGATGAAGAAGAAGCAAGAGCAAAAGAATTTTGCCTAATGACAATAGATGCTTCTCTCAGCACCTATACTGAAGAATCTGAAGAATCAGAGTGTGAATCAGATGAAGAGGATCAGGTTATTTTTTCCCTTGACTCTCCTTCAGCTAAATTTAACACTGATTTCAGATTATCAGATGAAAGTCATCAGAAAATCTTAGTTCAAAATATCTCGTCGAACTGAGATCGACGACATCAATACTATTCGTCAAACTCAGATCGACGAACTATGAACAAAGATTTTGCTTTGAAGTATTCAGGACTCTGTGCTCTACGAAACAAATTTAATTCGTCGAATAGAGGTCGACGAAAATGGATCACAGAAAACAATTATTATCATTCCGTGAATAGAGATCAACGATCTCAATATCATTCGTCGAACTCAGATCGACTAAAATATTTTTCGTGGAACTCAGAATTTTAAAACAGAAATTTTTATTCTTTTATTTCTGACTATTATAAAAGAGAACAAGGATCCAAGGTTATCTTGATCCAGAACTCCTAACATCTCCTTGCAGGAAAAGAATTCAGTCCAGCACATATAAAGGATATCAGTGGCTGAATAATTTGTGCAAGGATATGCATATAAGGGGAGATGTCTGTAAATAAAGCTGGAGAAATTCCAGCAGTAACAGCAGTTTCTGGAGATTATAGCAGCAACAACAACAACAGATTATAATGCTGCAGATTTGGGCAAGGATCAACAACAGTTGTAACAACAGGAACAACAGAAGTACTTGATCCAGATTTAATTGTATTTAATTGCCTTGTATTTTACATATATTTATGTAAATAGTGTCCTTACCCAAATAGGGGGAGATTGTTGGAACCCCAGTTAGGATTTGGGCAAGGAACACTATTAGGGTTTCTTAAAATGACCCACCATGTATAGTGATGGGTCATAGGACTATTTTTGGACAGGTCATTTAGAAGAACTCTCCAGAATTGCTGAAAGAAATCTGAACAATAGTTCAGACAAAGTCAGAGAATCAGCTCGACGATCGTCGAACGTAGTTCGACGAATGTCGAACTCAGGTCGACGATTGGTGGACAAAACTTGCTCAGCTCGACAAAATTAGCAAGACAGTTTCTCAGCTCGACGAAGTAGAAACTAAGCTCGACGAACTGCAAGCTCCGATCGACGAACGCAGACAAGATGATTAGCTCGACGATATCTAGTTGAGTTCGACGAATGTCGAACTCAGGTCGACGATCGATGAACTCGACGAATGCCCAGGTCGATGATTTTTGTGCAATCGGTAACAGTTGACATAATTTATTGAGGATTAATTACAGTCAACATTCCCAGTGAAAATAGCCGTTCAAACAGACAGTTACAGAAGAATTAAGTAAGGATCAATTTCCAAAGCATCTTCTCTCTCGGGAATGTTTCTTCCACCATCAAGATTAAGGAATTCAAATACAGGAAAAGAAAAAAGAGACAAAAAGCAGATAGAGAAAGAAAGATATAGAAAGGGCAATATCACTACAGTAACTAGAAGCCCTAGACTAGAGCGATAACAGCCATCTGAAGAAGAAGAAGAACATCTAATCACTATCAAGAGTCTTCTTCTTCTCCATCACTGCAGGATAACTTCAAGGACAACAAACAACATATCAGTCAGAAGTTTCTGAAGGATACTCTGGTTAGGGCCAAAGCTTGAAGGCCTATCATCCAGAAGCAGTGCTCCAGATTTCCTTGAACCATTCAATATCTCAGGGGGAGTAATTTGCTAACATCAAATATCCACAAGTCTTCTCTCTGATTGTTGACAGAGAAGACACCATCACTCTTTTCCCCCTCCTGTATAAAGGGTTGTCATCTCCCTTCAAAAGTGATTCCTGGTTACAAGTCTCCTACCAAAAGACTTGAGTTCGTTTTTGGGGACCTGATCAAAACCCATTGGTGTCAGGGCACCTGATCAAAAACTTGAGTGGATTCTTACTAGGGTTGTAGAAGAGTGGACTACCCAGATTTGGGGAACCACTATAAATTCCTTGTGTCTTCTGTGTTGCTTGATCTGCCTCTTTGTTTATTTTGTTTGTGTTTTTTTATTTTGGGCTGTGATTCAACTCTAGTATTTTGTTAAGATCTATCACTTTCAGATTCATCTAAAGAAGAAGACTCAGAGAATTTATTTTGAGTCAAATTTCTCAAACATTTATTCAATCTTGTAGGATCTCACTGAGATCTATGTCATGGGGCTATTTTATAAAGGCTGAGGGTAGGACTACAAGCAGTCTGAGTTGTAGGAGTGTGAAGCACTCTGAGTTATAGGGTCCTGGGAAGGATTAAAGATAAGGCTTGTATCTATGGTAGGATCTTTGTGAAGATCTGAGGTAGGATACCAGTTGGTTCTCTAAGCTGTAGGAGTTAGAAGACTCTGAGTTGTAGGACGGTCTAGCCTGAGGTAGGAGACATGTGTTTATCTCTGAGGTAGACCTATGATCAGTCTGAGCTGTAGGAGTGGAGAGGACTCTGAGTTGTAAGATCCAGTAAAGGGATCTGAGGTGTAAGATCTATTTGATCTGAGTACTGGAGGAGTTGGTCGAATCTAGCTCACTTCTAAATATGTGAAGTGGAAATGTGGATGTACTCTAGATTGGGGAACCACTATAAATTCTGTCTATTGTATACATTCTTGAAAGCTAACTTACTAACATAAACACAGATCAAGATCATACTTCAAAAGAACTAAAAGATCATAAAAGAAACCTATTCACCCCCTCTAGGTGTTTAGCTACCCTTAAAAAGACTTTCAAGTGGTATCAAAGTGAGGTTGTTTAAAAAATACCTAACAGTTTGAACTAGATATCCAAGGGTAGAAAAGTTTATCATCATGACTTGTGGTGAGAATCATAAAGAGCTCAGTTCCATGAAGCTGGCAGTATGCAAAAAAAGAGAACTTTGGAATATGGAAGGAAAGGGTGAGGGTGCTCATAGAAGCCTTAAACCCTAGGATCTTCATTACAGTAGAAGAGGGACCTTTCATCCCTATGAAGGTCTCAGTTATTGATGCCAACATCAAAACTCCAAAGAAATATTCTGAAATAATAAAAGATGAGGTAGTACTGGCCACTATGGACAAGAGGGCCTAGAACATCATAGTGAGTGTCATTGATGAATCAACCTTTCAGAATCTTGTCCACTGCAAGACTACAAAGGAGATGCAAGACTCTCTGATAGTCTACTTGGGATGACAAAAAATCCCAAGTAAGGGATGACTGATGAAGTAAGAGATGACAAAAAATCTCTTCTCAACCAGCAGTATGAGGCCTTCAACCAATGCAAGAAGGATTCTATAGCAGAGTGCAATGAGAAGTTTTTCAAGATTGTGAACAATCTGATAACCTATGACAGACAGTTCTCCAATTATGAACTGAATGACAAGTTCCTGAGATAACTCAACAAAGAGTGAAACATCAAGATCTGTGCCATAAAGGAGGTAGACAACTTGGTAAACACACTGCCACAAAATCTATTTGGCAAGTTGTTGTCATATGAACTTCACCTTAACTCCAGAAAGGCTGAAGAGGATGCTGCCAAGTCTCTCAGCAGAGAAAAGACTATGGCTTTCAAAGCTGAAACATCCAGGAAGAGTAGGGAAAAGACTCCTTTTTGCCTAAGAAGGGTTGCTGAGTCATAAAGTTCAGAACCCAACACATCTGGAGAAGAACTGACTGCTGGAGAACTAACCCTATTCTCCAAGAAGTTCAAAAAGATGCTAAGTAGAAGAAGGCAGTGGAAGAATATGGTCTCATCTAGCTCTAGCTCAAGGAAGCCACACAACAAACTGAAAAAGTCCAAAAAAGACCCATTTGGGGACAAGTATGAACTTAAACAAATGAAAACATTTTAAAACTGATGTGGTTTGTTACTACTGCAATAGGTCAGGACATGTTATTATTGACTGTCCTATTAAGAGGAAAGAGAGTAGTAGGGCTGATGATAAGAAATATCATAAAGACAAATAGGTAGACAAAGGCTTCTTAGCTAAGAAGAAGTAGCCATGCTTGTTAGATAGTGATTCTAATACTTTAGAATCTGAAGATGAAGATGCCTACACTAGTCTAATCTCCATAGAAGAGGATGATGATGATCCTACTGCCAAGGTGGGCATAAGGGCACCACTATCCACTATTTTCAATGACTATGAAGTTGAAGAAGAGTACGACCTCATGGCCACTACTGAAGACAATCATGATAATCTTAATCCTGATATAGTAATCTGTCACCCAATCTCTCTTTCTGATTCTGATTATGAGAATGGCCTAGATTCTGAGGCATCCTCTTCATCCAATGAGGAGGATGGGTCAGAACCTGAATAGGGTGTCAATCAACTGATTGACAGTTATGATGCTCTCATAGAAGCTCTGAAGTAGAGCAAAAAGCTTGTCAAGAGGCAAGATGAAGAGATTGTTTCTCTACAACAAGCTAAATCCTTGCAATTTGAGTCAGCTTCACTGCTAGCTTAGATGAGTAAAGAAATTATTCAATTGAAAACAATCACTATCACACAAGTGGGGACCATAAGGCAGAAGTGCAAGATCATTAAGGATCTTGAAGAGAAGCACCTCAAAGAGAGGTTGTTAATGGAGAAATTTTCCAAGCTTAAGTATGTGCTGCCACTTATAGACACATTCTCCTCTCAAAATAATAAGAGTGGATTGAGGTTCAAGTGGAATGCTAGAGCTGCCCATTCCAAAAGAAAAGGCAAGATTCCAATTGTACCTCAAACCACCTTTCAGAAGATAGTATTTCCTTCTAACAGGTATGACCATGATAACATATATAGTCACTGGAAGAATGGAAATTCTTCTTGCAAAAACAATACTGCACCTTACAATGGAAGAAGAAATGACATGTGGTTGAGTGCCTTGAAGACTCCCCATGAAGAAATCCAAATGGCCCACCATGGACGATTTGTTTTTGGTGCTCCTGCACCCACACTCAAGGTTAAGGCAGTGGCCTCCTCCCATGATCTGTTAATAAAGAATAAGGCTGTGAGCAAGATTGCAATCAAGTCTCACTTTTCTATTTCTGATGCCATCAATACTTTGTTAGCTGCTGATGAGTCCTATTTATATAGTGATATTCGGACTAATCTGTGCTAGTTTTCACGCACTTGCACTTCACTTTTATTATGTTATCGTTGATTTTTTATTTATACAGTTTATCACGCTAATTGCATTATTTTGGCCCATATGGTGTGCAATTGCGCATTTTGTTGTTAGGGATAAGCACATGGTGCTCCCCAGGGGCTCTTTCTAGTTGCTTTTATTGCAATTCTACATTACTGAAAGGTCCTCTTTTTGCTTTATTTGCAGTGCAGGTGGTGCATTTTCCCCAAGGCTGGAGTGCAGGTTTGAGGAAAACGCACGGTCGTGTGTTTATTTCACGCACGATTTATTCTTAATCGTGCATTTTGTTCTGCTGGAAGAACGTTGAGTTGAGCTCGATCAATTTCATCGGGCTGAGTTCGACTATCCTCACGCACGGTTGACGCACGGTTTCGACCAAACTGTGTGAGAAGAAAACGTACGGTTAACCTGTACCTTTCGCTTTTGCTCCATTCTGTGGTTAATCATGCGATTTGTTCACGCACGGGCGGCAGCGCCCGTGCGCGAGTAAAACGCACCGTTCCCCTGTATTGTCTTGTTTTCCTGCGCTCTGTGTTTACCCGTGCGATTTCCTTCACGCACGGGCGGAAGCGCCCGTGCGTGAGTAAAACACACGGATCAACGCATCTTCATCCGCAAGCTTGGCTTGGAAGTTAATAATGCACGGTTAGTGCACGGACGTGCGCCAAACCGTGCATGCCTATTTTTCTAACCTGCTTTTATTTAAAGCGCATATTTTCCTCCATTGGGGACAGATTTTCTCCGCTGCCGTTTTCGCCTCCAAGGAAGGGTTACGCCATTTCCCTTCATCTTCCACCTTAGGGAGGTGCTACGGGAAAGCTTTCAACACCATATTCAAGCCAGAGCTTCCTCTCGGCCTCCTCCTTCTCCCCGACAACGACGTCAAAAACTTGATGCGTTGAACGGCAAGTGTACCGGTCGCATAAGTAATATAAAATGGGCGAATGTCCCCAAGTAAGATGGAGCTTGATCAAACCCTTCTTGAAGCTCCGGCTTGAATATGACATTGAAAGCTTACCCGGAGCACCTCCCTAAGGTGGAAGATGAAGGGAAATGGCGGAACCCTTAATCGGAGTTGGAAAACGGTGGGGGATAAAATCTGTCCCCAATTTAGGAAAATCTTTGCTTTAAATAGAAGCAGGTCAGAAAAATAGGCACGCACGGTTTGGCGCACGACCGTGCGCTAACCGTGCGTTATTAACTTCTAGGCCAAGCTTGCAGATGAAGATGCGTTGACCCGTGCGTTTTACTCGCGCACAGGCGCTTCCGCCCATGCGTGAAGGAAATCGCACAGGTAAACACAAATCGCAGGAAAACAAGACAATACAGGGGAACCGTGAGTTTTACTCGCCCACGGGCGCTGTCGCCCGTGCGTGAACAAATCGCACGATTAACCACAGAATGGTGCCAAAGAGAAAGGTACAGGAAAACCGTGCGTTTTCTTCTCGCACGGTTTGGCCGAAACCGTGCGTCAACCATGCGTGAGGATCGTCGAACTCAGCCCGATGAAATTCGTCGAGCTCAACTCGACGTTCTTCCAGCAGAACAAAATGCATTATCAGGCACAAACCATGCGTGAAAGAAACGCACGACTGTGCGTTTTCCTTAAACCTGCACTCTAGCCTTGGGGAAAACGCACCACCTGCACAACAAATAAAGCAAAATGAGGACCTTCCAGCAGTGCAGAAATGCAACAGAAGCAACTAGAAAGAGCCCCTGGGGAGCACCATGTGCTTACCCCCAACAACAGAATGTGCAATTGCACACCACATGAGCCAAAACAATGTACTTAGCGTGATAAACTGTATAAATGAAAAATCAACGATAACATATTAAAAATTAAGTGCAAGTTCTTGAAAACTAGCCCAGATGAGTCCGAAAATCACTATATAAATAGGACTCATGACACCCCCAGACTTACCTGTTTGCGCGTCTCGAGCAAACAAAATCTATACAGATAAGGAAAATAAACTAGCTAACATAGAAATGGAGATACGGAGTACCATGCAAAGTCACATGTTCGCGCGCGTAAAAATATAATCGAGGAAATTTCTAAGTATAATAAATAGTTTATACTTTTCACAATGCGTATCAACATTTTATTACTACTGAAAAATGGAATCACGGTGAATCTTCCGATCACGCGTAGGGAGAAAGTAGACTAATCGCTAGGCGAGCATTGCCAAAGATTTGGGGCTCGGGATAACCTCCAAAGGAATCCACCAAGGTCGGTGACCATATGATTGCCCGTTCGTACTCTCTCCATGACACTGGTTTGGTTCACACACGAATCAGTAGGACTTTAGGTGAAGAGATGGGGCTTGGGTTTCAGTGAGGTAAACAAAGATAAATAAGAAAGCTACGCACCTAACCCAAATGAGATAGCATTAAAAAGAGTCTATCCACTAACCAAAATACATGCAGGTACAACACACCCCCAGACTTAATTTTTTTTAAAATATGGGTGGGTGCACCGCCTACTCCAAATACAATCTCATCTCAAATAGAATTTTCAGTTATACTTTTTCTTTTCACTTTTTTTTTCACAATTAACTTTCATATATATATATATATATATATATATATATATATATATATATATATATATATATATATATATATATATATATATATATATATATATCTTTTTCGAATCATTTTTTATTTTAACAATTTCAGCAAATAAAAACTTGGGAGCACATCCACATATTCACAAAGAATATCACCACATGAACACCCCAATATGGAAATGTAAAACACTAAAGCTCGACTTGGGTGTGCGACTAGGATCGGCTATGAGGCATTGGTGAAATAATGGTGAAGCTGAATCAAAAGAAGGGGTAGGCGCAATGGGGCTAGCGAGGATAAGATGCTAGGAACGGTACAAAGCTCAACCGGGAAAAATGAAGGCCTACATCACGCTCATGCGATTGAACTAACCTATACCCATGCTTCAAGAATAGCTTGGGGCAAGTTCTTAGCCAACGAGAAAGACTATCCATCCTCCCGACTCGAGCAATACTAACCTAAAGACCGTCTACACACATCCCTAAGCTACCGTTGGATTCACACCGAATTCACCAATTTTTGACTATAATAAATAGTATTTACGGAATTAGAAAAATATAAAATTATAAGCATACAGAAAAATTAAATCTACTCCAATTTCTACCGAGACGAGAGCACTTGACTAGGAGCACAACAGGGTTAACATTTTACTCTGTCTCACAATCCTGTGCCAGCACAATAAATTTCCCAAATCATACAAAAAAAAACGAGTTTAACTCGCAGTACACTAATAGGTAAGCACGCACTCATGTGGGTGTAGTGGTGTGCAATGTAATGAACTAATCAAAATAAAATAATAAAAGCTTCTAGCATGCAAATGAAATGTGCGCGTGCAAAAGGTAACAAATACTGGCTCTTCCCTAGACTTAAACTAAGCTACACATCATATGATATAGAAATTTAAATCAAATAGAGACAAGCGAAGAGGTTACCCAATGCTCAGCTAGTGAGCATACCAGAAGACGCTTGAAAAATAGAGGCAGGTCTGCCATACGAAGAATCACAACCCCGCTAATACGAATTGCCATGAGTACCTACAGGGGTAGGCTCCACAAAAACAAAAGAAAAATAGACAAAAAATTTAGAAATACTAAAACTAAGATAGACATGAAAAATAAAACTACAGGAAATATAAGATAACTACTGGGGTTATTGTCATCCCAACAAGACTTATTAAATTCCATACATTTCTAGGTAATGGGCCTATGAAAAGAAAAATGCACAGGCAACTGTTCCATTATCCGTTGCGATAACGGGTGCCGATACAGTGATCAAACAGTTACCCCTCTGCCTAAATAATCATACCTGCTCCTAGCATGCAGAGGAAATAAGAAGTAAGAAGAGGAGGAGCACTGGTCCTCACTCATCTCACCACAAAATATATCCTTGCTCAGTAAGGTATCGTCTACTACAGGGAGACGGCAGGAGGAGAAAGCAATCAATGGAGCTTCCTCAACAGAGGAGGAATCAACCTACTCGCAAAAGAGGATGCTATCATCGATGGCTCGAGCTGAAAGCTCCAATTTCTCCTGAAGCACCTGCGAAGACTCAACCCGCATGGGCTCAGATATAGAAAGGGGATCAAGAAATAAAGGTGATGAAAAAGTAAAATAATCAGAAATAGGGGGAGTGGTCCCGGTCTCACTCCCAGCAGGATCCAAGCATAGATAATCATCAGTATCATACAAGTCGTATTGCGGGGAACCCGAGAACTCGAGGTCCACGATTGTAAGGGGGACGACCTCATCCAATTAGGAGGTGCAAACCTCCGCATCAGAAGGGGAACATTCCTCATCCCACAGGGGTGCGTAAAAGTGTTACAAAGATACACATTCTCCGTCAGAGATAGAAGAATCCTCATCCCACTTCGGCCCAACCTCGGGCACCGAATCACCCATGAATACGGCAACATCAGCCGACTCACAAGAAAAAGGAGTAGCAAACTTAGGTAAAAATTGCGGAGGGCCAAAACTGCTCTCAAAATCAAGCACTGAATGAGCGGGACCCATCGCATGATCATTCGCCCATGCCACCCTGTCGATAGGAATAATCTCTGCGTCCCATATAAGAGTGCCCAAGGATTCTTGATCCTCTCTTTCCTAGCTAACACAGGAGTGATCGTCATCACTCAAGGGTAGCTCGTAAAAAGGGTGCGAGGGACCCATGAAGGATCTGTATGCAGCAAGAGATTCTTCGGTAATCTCAATGGGTAAAGAACGAGCTAGATGATCTATGTCAGTGTATGGGCCAGACAACACCCTTGTAGGCCTGTCCACAACAGTCTTCCGTGAACGGGAGGCTGTTGCACACACGCCCTCAGAGGGAGAGGGCTTGCAAAAGCGAGGGCAATCCTTCACCATGTGGCCTACACCTTGACATAACAAACACCGAATACATTGCTCGACATTCATATCAGCCATGATATCGATGCATCAGCGCAAAGTGTCATAGAGATGACACTCGGCTATATAATACATCGTGAACAAAAATATATACCAAAAGGGTGCTACACAACTAGAATGAAAATAGCACGACTCTGCTTTATAAACCACAAATCAGAAAAGGGATACAAAGAAAAAGCAACACATTCTAAAAAGTAAAGCAAAGAAGAAACATGCAATGTACAAATGGAAAAGGGCTTCTATCTCTTATCACCCTCTCCAAAAACTCACACGATTGTGTTCCTTGGCAACGATGCCAAAAACTTGATGCATTGAATGACAAGTGTACCGGTCGCATAAGTAATATAAAATGGGTGAATATCCCCATGTATCAATCTCTCAAGGAACACAATAAGGTGGAGTTAATTTTGAGGACTTGAGATTGAAGTCCTTAGGTCAGTGTTTACGAAGGGGGTTTTTATTATCGCAAAAAAATAAAATAAAACACTATAAATTACTCCTATGCAATGCCGCTATGCGATGCTTCACCAGGCAGGATGGAAGACTACATGGGCCTCTATGCACCGAATTGCTGGGCAGATGGACGAGTAGGCTTGCGGATGAGGTGGTGAGAATGGTGGAATGAGGGTTGATAGCACCTCTTCGCTACGCACTCCACTAGCAATCAAAACCCTCTTCATAAACACCGACCTAAGGACTTCAATCTCAAGTCCTCCTTAAAATTAACTCCACCTTATTGTGTTCCATGAGAGATCGATACTTGGGGATATTCGCCCATTTTATATCACTTGTGCGACCGATACACTTATCGTCCAATGCATTAGCTACAAGGCAGACACATGTTGCTGTCAGATAGAATCAACCAATAGAATCAGATTGCAGGCTTACATTCAGAAAAATTCTTGCTAATAGAAATAGGAAGAAGGCTGCTGCACTCCCTGTTGAACAAAAAAATATGATGGTTTACACACATTTAAGACTGTTCAGAAGAGAAGATATAACATACATGAGTGCTGGTGCTGTGGCAAGGTGGGACACTTTGCCATTGACTGTTGGCACAACCCTAGTGTGCCAAGTGTAAAGAGAAGCCTTCCTATCAAGGTTACAGCTGAGAGAAAAGTTCCTATTTATGCTAACAAGAACTAAGGACCAAAATTCTTTTGGGTACCTAAGATAAATTAATTATATTATTGCAGGTTAGTCCAAGTACACATCAAATGCCTATCTGGTACTTACATAGTGGATGTTCTGGGCATATGACTAGAACAAGGAGCCATCTAAAAGATTTCACACCAGTGTGGAATGGACCCAAAGTTATTTTTGGTGGTTCATACAGAGGAGTAACTAAAGGCTATGGTATGATCACTAATGACACAGTCTTCCTCACAAAAGTAGCTTATGTGGATGGACTGCGACACAATCTAATTAACATAAGCCAACTCTGTGATCTAGACTATGTCATTGTATTCCACAAGGATAAGTGCCTAATTAAGAGGTCAAGTGACTAAGAGATCATTCTGACTGGCACTAGGAGTGGAAATATATATTGTCTTAACTTTCTATGTCTAGATTCTAACTCTCCAGTGTGCCTTGTAGCAAAAGAGAAAGACTCCTATTGTGTGTAATGGCACAAAAGGTTTGCTCACTTGAACTACAAGGCTATCAGCAAGCTCTACAGTGAAGGGTTGGTCAGAAATAGACCGAACTTCAAATGAACTAAAGAGGGCATTTGTTATGTATGCCAAAAAGGCAAGCAGACAAAGGCTTCCTTTAAAAGCATTGGGTCTAAGGATTTTGAGAAGTGTCTCTACCTCCTGCATATGAATTGTTTAGTCTTATGACAATTCATAGTCTAGATAGGAAAGTCTATACCTTTGTAATTGTTGATGGCAATTCCAAATTTGCCTGGGTATTCTTCCTTAAGAAAAAGTCTGATACCTTAGACAACTTTATGAATTTTGTCAAGCAAATTAAAAATGAAAAGGGATGCACTGTGGGGTCAAAATCAGAAGTGACCATAGCACAGGATTTCAGTCTGAAAGTTGGATAGAATTTTGCAAAGAACAAGGTATCTTTCAGGAATTTTCTTCTCTAAGAACACCTCATCAAAATGGCATTGTTGAGAGAAAGGATAGAACTCTTATAAAGGCTGCGAGAACTTTGCTAAATGACACTTCTTTCCCAGAATATTTCTAGGATGAGGCAGTGAACACAGCCTGTCAAGTCCAGAATAGAGCCTCTATCAACAAGTATCACAATAAGACTCCCTATGAGCTTGTAAATGGCAGAAAACCAAATCTAGCCTATTTCAGAATCTTTGGAAGTAAGTGTTTTGTGCTAAACAATGGGAAGGTCTACCTGACAAAGTTTGCTTAAAAAATCCTATGAGGTTATTTTTGTTGGGTATAACTGCCACAACAAAGCCTATATGATCAACAATTTGAAAAATCAGGTTGTAAAAGAGTCTACTAATGTTGTTTTTGATGAAACTTCAATGATTCAGAATAAGCTGCCAAGCTCTTCTAGTGTTGCAGGTGCAGAATTAAGAATGAACAAACTAAGTATTGATGACACACTCCCAGTTGAACAAAAAAAAGGATGAAAGTGTGCTCATCCCGTAAGAAAGTCCAGGTGAAATGCAAAGAGCAGATGAACTTCAGGCCACTAAAAATGAAGTTCAAGAAGTTGAAGAGAGGATGCCAGCAACCATCAGACACTTAAGAGATCATCCCAGAGATCTAATTATTGGGGATGCAAGCTAGGGTGTAACCACAAGGAGCAGAAATCACAATATTGCTATATATTCAAGGGTTTTTCTTAGATTTAACCCAAGAAGTTTAAAGAACCAACATAGACCCATTCTGCATAGTGGCTATGCAAGATGAGTTGAACCAGTTCAAAAGGTATTATTGGATCCGTAGTTTGGATTTGGGCCAGGTTCACTAATTAGGATGAGTTTGACCTACATTGTATAGCCAATATCAAGTCTATGAGTCCTATAGTTTAGGCTAAGTCATTAGGTTCAACATTCATGGACCATCCAGCATAAGACTTTAGTAGACCCAGACTTAGAAGAATTCAGAGTTCAAAGTTATCAGTTCAAAATTCTTCGAACTTAGCTCGACGATCATCGATCGCAGATTGACGAACTCAGAGTTAATTCTCTGAGTTGAGCTCGACGATATTCGAGCTCAGGCCGACGATCTCTTCATTCAGACAAATTCTCTTCTTGACGAATTCTGTAGTTTAACTTCAACAGATTCTTTCCAGTTCAGTTTCTCTGAACTCTGCTCGACGAAGACTGATTCTTAGCTCGACAAACTTAGAGCGCATAATTGGCTAGTTATTTGCAGAATGCAGTTCACTGAGCTCTGGTCGACGAACATGAATTATCAGCTCAACAAACTTGGATCTCCACTCAACGAATTCTATTTTGAGCTCGACGAATTTTGTCCCAAGCTAGACTTAGCAGTTTTCCTTATTATGTCCTTATTTCTTATATTATTTAGCAATAATACTCTGAGTAATTAATGCTTATATTCCCATGAATATAGTCGTTATTGGCAGCATTAATTATGGTCTTCATCAGGGTTAATTACTTGCTTATTTTAAAGGGACAGTTGGGGAAACTCTTTAATGAATATTCTAGCCGTTTCGTTCTCCAGATCAATCAGCAATTAATGCTTGAAATTCAAAATTTCAAAGGAGAATTTAGACAGCAGAATATAAAAGAGATTTTCTCTTTTCAGAGACAACACACAAGAAGAAGAGAACAAATAGAGCATATAGAGAAAAGACACAAAACTCTCTCCCTGTGCAGAAAATATTTTGTTTTTCCCTTGTACTTTTTGAAGACTGAAGAAGAACAACAATCAAACATCAAGAGTCTTCTTCAACTTCTACTCCAGGAGTATTCAAGGATAACAAATTTAAATCAGTCAGAAATTCCTGGATCACTTCAAGACAAGGCTAAAGACCTACACCCTGAGCAAGACTCCAAGCTTTCTGAACCATTCTTATTTCAGAAGGAGCTTTGTTACCAGCAATCCACTAGTCTTCTCTGTTGTATAGAGAAAAGAGAAGACAACATCAACTCTCTCAACCTCATGTATAAAGGGTTTATTAACTCCCTTCAAAAGTTTATTCTTGGTTTTTGGGAACCTGATCAAAAGCCTAAAGGGTTGTGAGATCTCCCTGTAAATAGATCTTGTGGTGGCAGTCACCTGATCAAAAACCTGATAGTGGATTCCTATCAGGGTGGTAGAAGAGTGGATGTACCCAGTTTGGGGAACCACTATAAAATTCTTGTGTTGTCTGTGTGTGATCATTTTCTATTTTGTTCTTGTTGTGCTATGATAGTATAGATTTGCTTAGGTTGCTGATAGTATAGATTTGCTTAGGTTGCATTTCTTTTTATACTACTCTATTATCACCTATTTTACTCTGATAAACTTTAAAAATAGCCAAAAGTTTTAAGTTACTCTATTCACCCCCCTCTAGAGTAATCAGATCTATCCCCTATCTTTCAATTAGTATGAGAGGGGTGTTCCTTTAGTTATACAAGCTAACACTTGAACCAAAAGATCCTTATTTGATCAGATTTTCCTATTTCTTAGTTTTCCTGTTTATTTCATATCATGGCATAGAACAAAGATTATGCAAGCACCAAACCTCCAATTTGCAACCTGAATAAGTTTGCTATCTTGAAGGCAAGAATTAGGCTTTATATGAACTCTATTGATGAAGACATATACAATTCTATTTTGACAGCACCACCAGCTCCAGTGGCTACCACTACTACAACTTCCAGCACACATGCTGTTCCACCACCAGAGTGGATAGATACACAGAAAAAGGCCAAGATAGTAGATGCCAAGGCCATGAACATCTTAGCACAAACTATGTCAGATGACATATTCTAGAAAGTGGCTGATTACACCTGCCAAAGCAATCTGGGATTCTCTCAACTAGATGGTTGCTGGTTCTGCAGATGAGAGAAAGGACAGGAGATCTAATCTCATCTCCCAGTATGAAAATTTCAAAAAGATGTATATGAGTCTGTGAGTGACATGTACAACAGACTAAGCTCAATCATCAATGAGCTGAAGACTCTAGACAAAGACATCACACTCATATAAGTCAATAACAAAATTCTCATGTGCTTCTCTAGCTTATGGGACTCCAGAATATGGCCAATCAAGGAGGCCAGAAGTCTTAATCAGATTTACACTAAATCTCTTCTTGTAAAGCTCAAATCATATGAACAACTGATAAATACAAGAGAAGCTGCAGAGCAGAAGACTCCTCCAGCAACAAGAAAGGAGCAAAGCATAACTTTCAAAGCTTTAGAAGAAGCAGAAGCTCCAACAGCCAGTGAAGAACTTCTGAGTCTCTTAGCCTAGAGATTTTACAAAATGGCAAAGAAGAATT
Source organism: Platanthera guangdongensis (assembly GCA_039583875.1). NCBI lineage: Eukaryota > Viridiplantae > Streptophyta > Magnoliopsida > Asparagales > Orchidaceae > Platanthera > Platanthera guangdongensis. Next base: position 176,517,873 of record CM077163.1, on the reverse strand, counting down.
TCAGAAGAAAGTCATCTAGGCAAGATGACAAGCCAAGGTATGACAAGAAACCAACTAAAGAAGTTGTTTGCTTTGGTTGCAGGAAGCCATGTCACTTTATATCAGAGTGTCCAGAGAACCAAAAGAAGGAGAGAAGAAGAGGAAAAGAAACCAGGAAACAATACTACAACAAACCCTCCTCCAGCAAACATAAAAGGAAAGAGAAAGGCTTTATGACTGAAACCTGGAGTGAGACTGAAGATGAATCTTCATCCTCTAGCTCCAGTGAAGATGAAGAAGAAGCTAAGGCAAAACAGATTTGCTTGATGGCCATTGATGCATCAAGCAGCCCATCTGAAGCTGAGCAATCAGACTGTGAAGAACCTTCTGAATCTAAGGTAAATCAGGTATTATCTTCCTTTGATTTCAATTCATAAAATTTTATAACTGAATTTAAATCTTTATGTATTGATTTAATTAATTCCGAAAAAGAGATTAAACATCTTAGAGAAAAATTGACTGATCAAGAAAACTTCCTTTCTGAAAATATCAAATAAAAAGATGAATTAACCCTAGCTAAAGAACAAATCATCTCATTAAAAACTGAATTGGCTGAGGTAAGGCAACTTGAAGAATCCCTAAATGAGAGAAGTATCAAGCTGATGGACATCACAAGCACAATGAATGCCAGGCGTAATGGCAAGCTGAGCTTAGGTGCTTCATCAAGCCAACCCCGACTGATTCAAAAGAATATCTTAACAACTCCAATAAAATTTGTTTCAGAAAAAGACAAAGAAAAGATAGATAATAATAATGCTAAATAACCAGAATTAAAGCAAAATAATAAGAAAAAGAGAAAGAATAAGAAAAATCCTAACCATAATAATGTTCAATAGATTTCGTCGAACTCAGATCAACGAAATGTGTACAGTTCGTCGAACTCAACTCGACGAACTCAGAATGCAAACTTTCATTATAATTATTCTCTGAACTACGATCGACGAAACCAGTATGGTTCATCGACCCGAGATCGACGATTTTGGGGCCCAGAGAATGAATACTTTCATTCTCTGAGTGGAGTTCGACGAACTCATCCCCATTCATCGACCTCAGATCAACAAACTTACCAGAATTCGTCGAACCCAGTTCATCATAACAGAGACTTTAATTCCTATAGAATATTTAATCAACCAAGACAATACATTAATCCATTCACCCAGTGAATAATTCCACCTAGAAGATTCCACCCCTTAGGTTATAAAAATCAACCAGAATACTCTTATATTTCTAGTTTTAATTATGAAAAGAAATAAGGACCCAAGATAACCTGGGTTAAGAATAGCTAATCTGTTTTATTATAGGTGAAAGACTATCCCACCACAGAGCAATAGTGGTATCTGGATAGTGGCTGTTCAAAGCATATGACTGGAAATAAGGACAACTTAATCAACTATAAGTCTAAGCTAAGACCCAAAGTAATATTTGGTGATTCCAATTGCAGCCAGACTGAAGGATATGAAAAGGTCAAAATTGGAGCAGTCACCTTCAGGAAGGTAGCTTATGTAAGTGGACTGAAGCACAACCTTATATCCACAAGTCAGTTATGTGATGAAAGGTTTCAGGTATCATTTAACAAAACTTCCTGTATTATTACTTCTGTAGATAACCAAGTAGTATTAACTAGTACTAGAGTAGGAAAAATCTATGTAGTTAATTTTAAGTCAGCTAAAACTGAAATATGCCTATTTAACAAAACTAGTAATAATAATGATCTTTGACATAAGCGATTAGAACATGTAAACCTGAAAAACATTGTTAAACTCTCTAGGGACAATATTGTTAAAGGATTTCCTTCTTGCCCCTATAAGAAGGAAAGCCTTTACAGGGCTTGTCAATTAGGCAAGCAAACTAACAATAGCTTTAAGTCACTTAATAAGAGTGATTCACCCAGGATTCTGTATTTGCTACACATGGATCTCTTTGGACCCATTGCTGTACAGAGCCTAGGAGGGAAGTCTTATACCTTAGTGATTGTTGATGACTTCTCAAGGTTCACTTGGGTGTTCTTCTTGAGAAACAAGTCAGATAACTTCAAGTTTCTTATAGATTTTCTTAAGAGCATAAGGATTGAGTACTCTAGTCCAGTTGAATTGATCAGAAGTGATCATGGTACTAAGTTTGAGTCTCTTCTCAGGCATGGATTCTGTTAGAAGGAAGGTATCAGACATTATTTCTCTGCTCCTATAACTCCTCAACAAAATGGGGTAGCTGAAAGAAAAAACAGAACACTGATTGAAGCTGCAGGCACATTACTTGCAGATGCTCACTTGCCACTATCCTTTTGGGTAGAGGCTGTGAGCACAACAAACTATGTACTGAATAGAAGTTTGATACACAAACTTAAGGGCAAGACCTCCTATAAACTATTCAAAGGGAAGAAACCTAAAGTAGATTAATGTAAAATCTTTGGTTGCATTTGTTACATTCATAACAACAACAAGAAACACATTAGAATATTTGAAGTCAAGGCTGAAATAGGAATTTTCTTGGATATTCTCAAGTAAGCAAGGCTTATAGGGTTTATAATAAATCAACAATGAAAATGGAAGAATCTATTCATATTTCTTTTGATGAGACTAACATGTTTTACAAGGAGAAGATTCCTTCTACCAGTGAGAACTTGTAGGAACCACATCTATGTGAGAAGTTGGATGCATTGACCCTCACCAATGAGGCTATTGCCATTCCTTCTCCATATATTGCTGAAGATAGTAAAGATGAAGACACTAAACTCAGTGAAGAGCCAACAACAGCTATAATTCCACAAGAGGAATTAATTCCCCAAGTTGTTGCTCAACCAACTCCTACTACTGAATTAGTCACACTTAGAGATCACCCTGTATCTCAAGTGATTGGAGACATTTCAGTGGGTGTGCAGACAAGGCATCAACTCTACCAAGACATGATGCATGCCTGTTTCGTCTCTCAAACTGAGCCCCAATCCATTAAAGATGCTGAGTAAGATCCACACTGGATCATTGCAATGCAAGAGGAGCTCAACCAATTTGAGAGATGTAGAGTTTGGGATTTAGTTCCAAGACCCAAAGACTACCCAGTCATTGGAACTAAATGGGTATTTAGAAACAAACTAGATGCTCAAGGTTTTATCATAAGGAACAAGGCAAGATTAGTTGCTCAAGGATACAGATAAGAGGAAGGCATAAATTATGACCAAACATTTGCCCCTATTGCAAGGATTGAAGCAATTAGGATATTTTTAGCTTATGCTGCCTACAAGAAGTTCATAGTATATCAAATGAATGATAAAAGTGCATTCCTAAATGGTGAACTTAAAGAAGAGGTGTATGTAGAACAACCAATAGGTTTTTTTTCTCCTACTCATCCCTCTTATGTTTTCAAATTGCATAAGGCCCTTTATGGTCTAAAGCAAGCTCCAAGAGCTTGGTATGAAACCTTAGCTAGCTTTCCCTTAGAGCATAACTTTTCTAGAGCCATAGTAGATAGGACTTTATTTATCAAGGATCATCATGGTAAAATCTTATTAGTACAAATATTTGTAGATGACATTATATTTAGTTATACATATTCCAAACTATGCAAAAGGTTCTCGAACCTTATGCATTCCAAGTTTGAAATGAGGAGCATGGGTGAGCTCTCCTACTTCCTTGGTCTCCAAGTGAAGCAGTCCCCTGATGGCATCTTCCTGTCCCAATCCAAATATGCTAAGGAGCTGATAAAAAGGTTTGGGATGACTGATGCTTTTGTAAAGAAAACCCATATGGTTGCAAATGCTGTAATTAATTCTGATGAACATGAGAAACCTATAGATCAGAAATTATATAGGGCCATTGTTGGGTCGCTGTTATATCTTACAACAAGTAGACCAGACATTATGTTTGCTACATATCTTTGTGCTAGGTTCCAGGTGAACCCTAAGGAATCTCACCTTATTTTCTTAAAATGAATTTTGAGATATATAAAGAGTTTCCCTAATCTAAGACTCTGGTATCCAACTGAGTCAGAATTTGAGTTAACTGAATACTCTGATGCTGATTTTGCTGCATGTAGAGTGGACAGAAAGAGCACATCAGGGACATGTCTGTTCCATGGTGATAGGCTAGTGTCTTGGTTTTGCAAGAAGCAAACATCTGTGTCTACTTCAATAGTAGAAGCTGAGTATATAGCAGCTGGCAGTTGTTGTTCACAGATGATGTGGATTTAGAACCAACTCCTAGACTATGGTGTCAACTTAAATCATTCAACTATACTTTGTGATAATACTAGTGCAATTTCTATTGCACAGAATCCAGTGCATCTTAGTAGAACTAAGCATATAGATGTAAGACATCATTTAATTAGAGAGTGTGTTGACAAAAAGAAAATTAATCTCACCATTGTCTCTGCTGATTTACAAAAGGCAGATATCTTCACCAAACCATTGTATGAGAAGAAACATCTGTTCTTTATGAATCAGCTAGGCATGATAAATGGAGATGCATTAATTTCACTTTCTGTTTGTGCTTGAAGAATTTGCCACAGATCGTCGAACAGAGATCGACGAATTGAGAAAAGTTCTTGAGAAATTCGTCGACCTGAGATCGACGAACTCTCTATGTGTGAAGTTCTATTCATCGAACAGAGATCAATGATATTGCTTTAGAAAATTTTTGTCGACCTAAGCACGACGAAATATTTTCCCTTCTTCAGACTGAGATCGACGAACTCTTTTGTCAATAAAATATTTTGTCAAACTCAGATCGAAGGATTCTGTTTATTTCACAGGACAGAGTCTGTCGCTTCATATTCTGAAAACCATTTAATTAGGTTTTCTTCGAGCTCCATCCCACGCTTTCTGTTCCCTTGCACTTGATCTCTATGTTTCCTTTTGCAGGCGATCAATGGCGATTCTGGCGAGCTCTCTGGCGACGATGAAGTTTGACATGGGATTCGACATAAATTTTGATTCATTCCAACATTCTGATCAAGTTTTCCTAGATATCTTGAAACTCTTTGAGGAACAACAGCTGAAGAATTTTATGATAACTGGAATAAAGATCGCTGCTACTGAGATAAGAGAATGGGTGTTCACTTCCTTAACCCCAGACGCCGACAGTATGACCGGCACCATATCTGGTAACCAAGTCTCTTTAACTCCAACAATCTTAACTGAAATTTTTGGTCTGATAAATGGTGAAGAAGATATAGAGATTGATAATTCTGAGTATGATGACATGCTGAACAAAATGAGTCATGTTGGAGAAAACCCTAATAAATTATTGAAGAAAAATTTGTCTTCTGAATACAAATTTTTAGCCGATGTGGTGGGCAAGGTATTGCTAGGAAAGCATACAACTCATGACTATATTACTAGACAATAATTTCTAGTAATTTGTGCAGTACTGAATAAGAAACCAGTAAATTGGTCAAGGATTCTATTTTACTTGATAAAGTAGAAAAATAGTAACAAAGAAGTATATTTTTTGAAGAATTCTGGGCATTTTCCTACAGGAAAAGACAGCCGAATCCCTAGTCTCCCAGACCATATTCATTAATGTCTCAAAAAGGCTAACATGTGCCTTGTTTGGAAGGTGGGAGATGATAATTCATAAGCCATCCAGGGCTTCCTCCTCTTCTAGGACTTCTGAGAGCACTGGGGCAGTAATAGCCACTCCTCCACCTCCAGAAGATGCCCTTCCCTCCACCAGAATTCCTTCTCCTCCTCAACCTCAACAACAACCACTTTCTCCTCCTCCTCAATCTCCCACAGTTATTCATGAGGATACTCCATCTCCACCTCCTCAATCTCCACCTCAAATTAATATATCTAATATTCCTTCTACCTCACAACCATCCTTCAATCTACAGTCCCATCAACCATCTCCACATAACTCTCCAATTCAGGTAACCACCTCTCCACCCACTACCATAGTTCCTACTTCAACAACTGACATTCCATCCATTACCCCTTCCACATTTCCAGAATACACCCACACAGACTTCTCTCATGCCTTCTCTATGTGTTCAAATTATGGACATCACACTCCCTACACCTCCTCTGCTGCTGAACCCCTCTATTTAAATTTTTTTGATATAGTAAAAGATCTTCTAGCTAATGATATTGCTCCTCTCTGCTTCCATCCTCTCTCTCTCTCTTCCAAAATTGCTGCCCTCTCTTCTATTCCTTCCTCTGGAGGATTGGCTTCAGGGCCCTCTGAACCCAGTTAGGGGGAGATGTTCTGTGAAGAAGGTCCAGTTCCTCCTCGTACAACAGTAACAGCAGATTCTGACATATCTAATGATTCAGTAGATGTTGCCCCTCCAACAGAAATAAGGATTTATAATCGTTTTATTTTTTCGAACACTTCAATTTTTGCTTTTATTTTCAAAACTTCTGCCCCTTTAATTTTTATATTCTCTTTTTTCTACATTTCTATCACATTCAAGCGGTAGAAATGTAATTATTTTAATTTTTACAGCACTTCATTTTTTTGTCTTTTTTGTATGTATGCGTGAGTGTATGAGTTAGATTTTATTTCTTTGTTTTATTCAAGTAGAGTGTGTGCGTGTGTGCATCTATTTCATCCTACTCATTTGAGTAGGACTCGTTTTCATTTCCCGCCTACTCATTTGAGTAAGACTTGAATTTTTCTCGCCTACTCGTTTGAGTAGGACTCACACTTTTTCAGCTTTCATTTCTCGTCAGCTCGTTTGAGTAGGACTTGTCATTTTCCACCTACTCATTTGAGTAGGACTCGCAATTTTTCAGCTTTCATTTCCCTCCTACTCCTTTGAGTAGGACTTGTAATTTTACAGCTTTCATTTCCCGCCTACTCATTTGAGTAGGACTTGTCATTATATCGCTTTCACTTCCCGCCTACTCGTTTGAGTAGGACTTGCAATTTACTGCTTTTATTTTACAGCTTTCATTTACTGCTTTCATTTATTGCTTTTATTTCCTGCCTACTCGTTTGAGTAGGACTCGAACTTTCAATTTCTGCATTTCTTTTCGTAATCCGTGCCCATTTCGATGAGTGGCTAACCGCTCTTAGCCTTGAGTATCGACGAGCATTGGAACAGATAAAATTGCTTTAAATAATTAAAGGTCCTCTTTTTCTCGTTAATTAAATTACTTAAAGTTTGCTCTGGATTTACGACGCGTAGAAGCACATATCGATGTGTGGGCTCTATTTCTATAGTCTATATGCTAGCTAGCCGAGAAGTTGTGTGTATGGACGGATCACTCCTAGGTAAAGAGAGTTATGCACAAACCCTCGAGAGAGGAGGCGCGGAATTCTACCGGATTGGGTTCCCCACCCAATAGCGGGGTTCTTAGCGTAATGCTGACATTAAGAGGAATCTTTCGTCGGACGAGAGCCCAGTCGAATAGTCTTAATTTTTAGGTGATTAATAGTCCAAGAGATAGGTGAGCTCATTTTTGTGGAACCTCCACGGCCAAGTCTCCGGCTTAATTAATTTGAAATTTAGGATCTCTTTTCATTAAAAGTTATTTTACTTCAAAATTTAATTTGATACCGATGCACTATTTCTTCATCGGATCCTTTTTAAATGTTTATTTTATGTTTTTATATATATAAATAACAACCCGACAAATTATTTTCCGTAGAATAATAGTCCCCTCCAGGGAAGAGTAAAAATAATCAACCCGTCCCTGAGAACATTACGACCCCAATATTCCTCACCGAAATATCCTGTACTACACGCGATAGGTGCACTTACCTCCTTACGTTAAAACTCGGTTTCAACTTTTTTATAGACAGTAAATCTACGCACCCCTTCATTCCAAAATAAAATCAACCTCTTTTCTCCAAAATAAACCCGCGGGGCACCGCGAGTTTGAACCATCAAGTTTTTGGTGCCGTTGTCGGGAACTTGGTTAACCAATCAAGTTTTTGGCGCCGTTGTCGGGGACTTGGTTAACCAATCAAGTTTTGGCGCCGTTGCCGTGGAAATTTTCGTGTTGTTATTTCGAACTCTGGAAAAATATTACTTTTACCTATTTTTATATATAAAAAATGGCCAACAAATAATAATAATAATAGTACTTTAAAAAAAACTTTTAAAAATTATCTTATTATTATTATCTATAAAAACAAAAAATTGAAATGACGTCATTTCCTAAACACTTTAAAAAATAAAAAAAACTAAAAAACTAAAAAATCTAAAAACTAAAAATCTAAAAACAAAAAAAATATAAAAAAACTAACCCCCCCCCCCCAAAAAAAAAACCAAAAATCTAAAAACTGAATACAAAAAAATCAAAAAAACATAAAAAATAAAAAAAAAAAAAACAAAAAAACAAAAACACTAAAAAAAACAAGACTAAAAACCAAAAATAAAATTTCGTATACATATTTTATTTTAACTTTTTCAAAAAAACCAAAACTATTTTAAGAATTATATATTTATTTTCTCGCTTCGTCACGCCTCACGTTATTTTAGGTGTCAGGGGAACGCATTTCTGACGTGCACTTATAGCTAAGGCGTTAGCTACCTACGAGTCACCCACACTTGCCATCCCCTACAACCCGAAACCTTATGGCCAAGTCGAGTAAGTAAATCTATAAATAAGGCGCATACTACAAATAAAAATCTTGCGCCACCAAATAAATTCCATATAACAGAATTGTTTTTTTTCTTTCCTTTTTCTAAATAATGCAGGGTTCCAAACGGGCCTCCCCGACCTCATCTCATGGATGTTTCTACCCTCCATCTTTATTTTTGTAAATATTGTATTTTATCTAATTTTGTTCCTCATGCTTATCTTGCAACATTAAGGACAATGTTAGAACTAAGTATGGGGGTGTTTCCTTTTCTTGCACTTATATTTTCTACACCCAATCAAAAATAAAAAATTACAAAACTTTAAAACTTCAAAATTTTTTTTCTTGTTTTTATATCAAAAAACTCAACAAAAATTCATAAAACACAAAAATTTCAAAAAAATTAAAATTTGTTTTTACTTTGAAAATTTTTTGTAAAAAAAGTTTTCTCTTTTCCCCCTCACTTCTTTGTAAATAACACCTCTTTCTCTCCCTTTCTTGTAAATAATTTGATAAAAACTAAAAAAACTCAAAAAAATTTATAAAATTCAAAAAATCCTAAAAAGAGAATAACTCTAAAAATCCAAAAAAGAAAATAATCAAAAACACAAAAAGAAGATAAAAACTCTAAAAAATCCCAAAAAGTTTGTTTATTATGAGAAAAATAAATCGAATGTCTCATTCTTAACCTCTTTTCGCTCTCCAAAAATTTTGTTGTGAGTTTATTTATAAATGAATTTTATTAATTTTTTATTTACTATTCGTGTATTAATTGAAGATCGATAGATTTAGATATCTGGGGTTATGTTTTAAAGAATTTTGTATGCTTTTTTATTTAGATAAGAGACTTGTTTTCATCATTACTTCTAACTTATCTAAATAGTTGCACATTTATTTTATTAGAAAATAACAACCTTAGATTTAAATTATGTCTACTCAAACTTTTTTTGAAATATAGGAACGTTCAATTTATAAAAGTTGCTCTCAAACTTTTTTTATTATATCTAGTTTTCTTTCTGAAAAAAACCTATCTCCCCATTTTTTTCACGTCTTACTTGACATGATTTTGATCCTTAAAAGAACCTATGTTAATGGGAATAAGATTTCGTTCCGTAAACATAGACAACCAATATTTGAAAAGATTATATGTTATGAAGTAAGAGGATAAAATTCATTACTCTTATACATATACTTTGGGTTATACAAAATTGTTCAAAAGAATATTATATGTTATGGAAAATAAGATTTCATTTTCCTAAACATCCACATTCAACCCAATATTTCATTAGAGATTTGAGCGAAAAAAATACACCTCACCTTTAAACCAAAGCCCTCTTCATAAACCAACATCCCCCTTAGCCAATTTCAAATGATTCTGAACTTAATTTAAATTTTTTTTAAGAGTATAATTTATAAATTGCATTACTTCCTTTAGTTCTTACAAACTAAAGTTTTTATAATACCAATCTATTTTTGTTACCCTAATAAATGCAATTATCGCTTTCTATTTGATTATATCGAGAAGTTTTTTAGCTGAAACTCTTCCTCTATTTAAATTTTTGTCATAATTTAGGACTTAACTCTTATACCCTGAATAATTATTTAAATCTCTCTTTTAATTAATTCATGCGGTAACTAATCTTAGGATTTCTTTAATTTCTTATAAGTACATCTCCAACTTTTGCTCTGCAATAACAAAAACTTTAGTATGAGGGTATTTGATAAGTTGTAAATATACGTATTTTTATGTACGTTATTTAAGTTGTTTTAGTTTATTTTTTTCATATTTATTTATTTTTCATCAATAAAATGCTTCTTTTTTGTAAATATTTTCTAACTTACCTTTATTTTTATTTTCATAATTTTCAGGAAAAAGTCAAAAAATTCCAAAGTACACGCTCGTGTACTTCTCAGTCACGCCTGTGACCAGGGCGTGTTACTTGATCCCAACAGAAAGTTGTCACCAACTCGGCGATCAGCGTTCAACGTTCGTCGAACTGCCCGACACGCCCGTATCCCGATTCGACACCCCCGTGTTCAACCCGTTACACACACTCAACGCCATCGCCACTCGATTCTAGCCAACCACTCAACGCCAACCACTCGACGCCAGCCACACACTCAATGCCATCTCCACTCGACGCCATGAACAGTCAACGACAGCTAACCACTCGACGCCAGCCAACCACTCAATGCCATCACCACTCAACGCTTCCAGCTCGACGTTCAGCATTCGAAGTTTGTCAAACCCACCTACACGCACATATTAATATTCGACACGCCCGTGACCAATCCACCTATCCCAGACAAGACATCACCGATGACGAAATGACACGACGCCTTCAACAGATAAACCTCCGCGACATGCCGCCCGACACGCCCGTGATTGTAAGGTCACGCCCGTGACTTCCACATGTACAACCCCAAAAGTCAACAAATCAATAAATGCTCAACATCAACTTAACAACAGTACAGACACGCCCCCCTACACGCCCGTGACCTAGGGCGTGTAATCTGAAATTTCTTGCTTATAAATAGAACCTTGTTGTAAGATCACTTGTTCATTTTTTTGGACCATTTTGCTTAGGGTAGGTGCTGCTCTGGTGTTTTCCAAGCTATGTAAAAGAAATTTCTCCCCCTCTCTTTAGTTTTTGTTTTAGCTTTCCTTATAACTCGTTGTTAACTTAATACAATTTATAGTTTTCTTCCCTTATATGATTTTGGAATGCATATGAGCACCCTACTCTAAGTGATCTTTTGTATCTTTTTTTTTAGTTTTCAAGTTATTATTTCGCTTAGTTTAGTTCTAGGATCTCTTATAAGTAGTTGTTATAATAGCGTTTTCTTATCATGTCCCTTAGCTTTTTATAGCTTTTTATGTTGATTTTGTTCCTCTATTTCATTTTTATAAATTCGTAAAAGTGTTTTTAAAATGTTTTTCATTTTTCTTCAAGTTAGATTTTATCTTTTAGGTTGTAAAACTTTTTGTTCTTTTTAACTTTATCTCTACTTTTTACGTAATTTTACAGAGTTATAAGAATGAATTTATAATCGTTTTAATTTTCGAACACTTCAATTTTTGCTTTTATTTTAAAAACTTCTGCTCCTTTAATTTTTATTTTCTCTTTTTTCTGCATTTCTATCACATTCTAACGGTAGAAATGTAATTGTTTTTATTTTTAGAGTACTTTGTTTTTTTATCTTTTTCGTATGTGTGCTTGAGTGTATGAGACAGATTTTATTTCTTTATTTTATTCAAGTAGAGTGTGTGCATGTGTGCATCTATTTCCTCCTACTCGTTTGAGTAGGACTCGCTTTCATTTCCTGCCTACTCGTTTGAGTAGGACTTGCATTCTTCCCGCCTACTTGTATGAGTAGGACTCACACTTTTCAGCTTTCATTTCCCACCTACTCATTTGAGTAGGACTTGTCATTTTCCGCATACTCGTTTGAGTAGGACTCGCAATTTTACAACTTTCATTTCCCGCCTACTCGTTTGAGTAGGACTCGCAATTTTACAGCTTTCATTTCCCGCCTACTCGTTTGATAGGACTTATCATTTTATCTCTTTCATTTCCCGCCTACTCGTTTGAGTAGGACTTGCATTTTACTGCTTTCAATTTACAGCTTTCATTTACTGATTTTATTTACTGCTTTCATTTCCCGCCTGCTCGTTTGAGTCGGACTCGGGCTTTTAATTTCTGCATTTCTTTTTTGCAAGTTGTGCCCATTTCAATGGGTGGCTAAACACTCTTAGCCTTCAGTATTGAAGAGTATTGGGACAGATAAAATCGCTTTAAATAATGAAATATCCTTTTTTTCTTGTTAATTAAATTACTTAAGGTTTGCTCCGGGATTACGACGCGTAGAACCACATATCAATGTATGGGCTCTATTTCCGTAGTCCATACACTAGATAGCCGAGAGGCCGTGCGTATGGACCGGTCTCCCCTGGGTAAAGGGAGTTTCACACTAACCCTCAAGAGAGGAGGCGCGGAATTCTACCGGATTGGTTTTCCCACCCAATAGCGGTGTTCTTAGCATAATGCGGGCATTAAGAGGAATTATTCGTCGGACGAGATCCCCGTCGAATAGTCTTAATGTTCAGGTGAGCGATAGTTCTAAAGATAGGTGAGCTAATTTTTGTGGAACCTCCACGGCCAAGTCTCTGCCTTAATTAATTTGAAATTTAGGATCTCTTTTTATTAAAAGTTATTTTAGTTTAATTCAATTTGTTTCCGATGCACTATTTCTTCATCGACTCATTTTTAAATATTTATTTTCTGTTTATATATATATAAATAATAATCCGACAAGTTATTTTCGGTAGAATAATAGTCCCCTCCAGGGAAGAGTAAAAATAATCAATCCATCCCCGAGAACAATACGACCCCGATATTCCTCAATAGAAAATCATGTACTATACGCGATAGGTGCACTTGTCACGTTTCGTTAAAACTCGGTTTCAACTTTTTTATAGATAACAAATCCGCGCGCCCCATCCTTCCAATGTAAAATCAACCGCTTTTGCCCAAAATAAACCCGCGGGGTGCCGCGAGTTTTAACCATCATGTATACATTGTCTTAGGTTTTGACTTCTTCAAATAGGGGGAGATTGTTTGGTCCATTGATCCCAACGTCCTGGATTTGAAGAGGACCAGCAAACAATGTATACACATGTGGTGATCTAACTTGTGTCCAAGTTTAATGATTGCAGATTGTCCTAGTACACAGTGATGAGACAGATATCCTAAGTGGCTAAGTCAGGTAAGTTCTTACCTAAGTGGTGGAAAGACAGAAATCTATTTAAGTACACAGGCATTGAGTGAAGTCAACTCACTCAATGCCATACAACAAAAATCTATGAGTCAGGCTAATACAGACAAACTTATAATGTGGCTAAGTCCATAGGCATTGAGTGTAGCTCACTTACTTAACGCCTTAGCTTCAAAATAGTTGAATAACTGAGCTTAGAGTTCGTCGAACTAAGGTCTAAATTCGTCGAGTTGAACTTTCACTTATTCATCGAGCTGAGCTCAGAGTTCGACGAACTGAACTCTAAATTCGTTGAACTGAGCTATTGCCTATTCGTCGAGCTGAGCTCAAAGTTCGTCGAACTGTGATATAAGTTCGTCGGCCTCAAATTGAATTCTAAAGCAGAAATGGCAAAGGCAGAAAGCGTTGAGTGAGGCATGTTCAGTCAACGCTCTCAACGCCTAAAATGTAGAATGCAGTTAAGGCACAAGGAGTTGAGTGAAGTATGTTCACTCAACACCTAAAATGCAGAATGTAGTTAAGGCACATGGAGTTGATTGAAGTATGTTCACTCAACTCTCTCAACGCCTTACATGTAGAATAGGCTGCAGAAACTTAAGGAAAAAAGCGTTGAGTGTGCATTACTCACTCAAAGATATCAACGCCTAGTGAAGACAGAATTTTGCTCAAGGTATTTAGCATTGATGATGCTCACTCACTCAACGTCAAGCAGCAGAAAGCTGATAAAGCAAGTTGGCATTGAGTGAAGCTGAATCACTCAACGCCTAGAAATAGATTTATATTCTAAGTAGTTTGGCATTAAGTAAAGGTAACTCACTCAACACCAAGAGACAGTAAAACTGTCTAAGTACTTTAGCGTTGAGTGAAGCTCACTCACTCAACGCCTATACTACTAATGCTTGAATTTTGACTAATTCTTCAGGTGCTGATGTCAGCAAGTCAAAAAGTCAACCATATTCAAATTATTAGCGGCAAAGCCACCTTACATGACAAAAGGCGCCGCAGGCCTACTGTACGATAGTTAGGCGTTGAAGTAAGGATGCATTCTGCATTAATGGAGTGGGACCCACTGCTAAAAGAGCCGTTGGGTTACATTAAATAAAAGGAGAAGCTCTTTACAGAAAGTGAAGTTGAAAACAGTAGTTCTTTGGAATCGCCATTACTGTGGCTGAAGAACAGTGAGCCCAAGACAGCAAGTCTAGAGGCATATCAAGATAGTTGTTGATATCAACATCTTCAATAGTAAGATTGCTGGTACCATCTTCATCTGCACCAGCTAACAAGCTCAGGATGATTCACTGAGAAAAAGATAGCAGTTATGGCCGACCCTTGCTACAAGTCCTTCATAGATCCAGGAAACGAATCCTAAAGAATATTCTATTGGGGAGCTGTGAAGAAGGAGATAGAGCTGAGTAGTTACTCAGTTCAGAAAGGTCTAGAAGCCGATCTACAAGTTGCTTACAACATAAGTCAAAGCATATAGATCACTATTATTGTGAAGAAGAGAGGGCCGAGCTTTTGGTTCAGCTTAGAAAGGAGCAGAACAGTATTCTACAAGTCACTTCAAGCACAAGTGAATATACTTGTTGCTGCGAAGTAGTTGGGACTAAGGTCTACTTAGTTCAGAAAAGTAGACACAGGAAAACATTTCTGGTGTCAAACTGGGGCTGAGTCTAACTCACCCAATGTTTGGCATATGGAATGAGAGGGTTATATTGTTTATGGAGGTAACTGACCATTGAAATTTCATTACAGTTAAAGAAGGACCATTCATCCCTATAAAGGTCTAAGCTCTGGATGGTAATATCCAGACTCCAAAGATATACTCTGAAATGACCAAGGACGAATTCATCCTTGCCGGAATGGACAAGAGGGCACAAAATATAATATTCAGTTCCATTGATGACTCCATCTTCCAAAACCTAGTTCACTACAACACATCTAAGGAGATGTGGGACACACTAATTGTCTACATGGAGTGGACAAAAGAGGTAAGGGATGATAGGAAAACCATGCTCAATCAAGAGTATAAAAGCTTCATGCAGAACAAGACAGATGACATATTAGAGTGCTATGAAAAGTTCTTCAGGATTGTAAATGAGCTGAAGGCATATGACAGAGTCTTCAGCACATATGAATTAAATGACAAGTTTCTCAGGTCTCTAACTAAAGGCTGGGACACAAAAATCTATGCCATCAGAGAAGTGGCAAGACTTGCAGACACACCTCCACCAACTATATTTGGAAAACTGCTGTCCTATGAAATGCAGCTGACTGCTAGAAAGGAGGAGGAGAAAATTAGCAAGTCTGCAGTCAAGGACAAGTTTGTGGCCTTCAAAGCTGAAACCACAAGGAGAATCAGGAGAAAGTCACCTTCTCCTCCAACGAGGGATGCTAAATCTGACTCAGAAAGTTCAAAAACCAGCACATTAGACTGTCACATTTCTGATGAAGACTTTACTTTCTTCTCCAGGCAATTCCAGAAATTCATGAAAAAGAAGCACTAGAGAAGCAGGCCCTCATCCTCTTCTTATCCCAAAGAAGACTATTACAAGGGTAGGAAGAAAACCTCTAAAGAGGACACGTATAGCTCTAAACCAAATAAACATGTTTCTTCTAAGATAGTCTATTATTGTTGCAGCAAGCCAGCACATGTTATAGCCGACTGACCTGTCAAAAGAAAGGGTGCAAGTGAAAAGAAGGAACAACAGAAAAACGGCAAGAAGGAGAAATCCTTCATTGCTAAGAAGCAAAAGAGCTGTACTGGCTCCTCATCATCAAAGTCAGAAGAGGAAGATGAAGATGAAGCCTACATTGGGCTATTCACTACTGAAGAAAAAGCTGTAGAGGCAGTCTTCTTAGAGATGTTGACTGCTATTACTGGAGAAGCCGATGATGCTGCCAGAACTGAAGAAGGAGATAAAGTCTGCCATTGCCTTGGGCTGATGTATTTGACTGATGAAGAACCCAAAAAGGAGCATCCTGGTCCAAGAAAAGTACATTCTCTATCCTCTATTTCAGATTATAATGGAAGTCCAAAGTCAGACACATATGCATCAAGTGATGAAGATGGCTCTGAATCTGAAGGAGACATCAATCAATTGATTGATGACTTTGCTAAACTCCTGCAGGCACTGAAGAGAAGTAGGCTCCTAGCTAAAAATAGGCTCAAGAGATTGCCTCTTTGTAGCTTGCTTCCTCCAAGTCAGCAAACTTACTGGACCAGAAGCTGAATGAAATCAGCAAGCTGAAAAACATCACTGTTATTCAGATGGGCACAATAGCCTTCAAGAATGACCACATCAGGTATCTTGAAGGTAAACTCAAAAAGGAGAAGGAGCTAGTGGCTAAGTTTTTAAAGCCAAGTTCCGTGTTGCCACTGATAGATTCCTTCTCCTCCCAAAAGGATAATAAAGGGTTAGGCTTCAAAGGGAACACTAGAGCTGCCAAGTCCAAAAGGAAGTGCAAAGCTCTAGTGCAGCCACTAGCCTCCAAGCCTCCTATTCCTTTCATGAGAGTGCTGCTACCATCTAACAGGTATGACCAAGAGAGCATCTTTGGTCACTGGGAAAATGGTGGATCCACCAATGAGAACAAAGATGTTCATCAGCATGGTGGTATAAATAGAAAGGGTGGTAGTGCCCACAAGGCAGCCCATGAGGAGATCCAAATGACCTACCTTGGACCATTTGTGTTTGGTGCAGATGCCCAAACACTCAAGAATAAGGTTGTAGCCTCTTCTCAAAATCTACCAGTCCACAATCAGACTAATGGAAAGTCTGCTGACAAACCATACTTGGGCATATCAGAAGTCATCAGGACCATACTCTCTGAAAATAAGGTAGCTGTTGGTAGGGTTCAGGATACCCCAAGTACCTCTGCTGCCAGACATATCCCAAATCAGACTATGGCTAGAAGATATAAGTAAAAGGCTGTTGTTGTACCTGCTGGACTGAGAGCTACTGACAGCACTACTTTGAAACCAACCCTTAAAAGAAGGTACAACATCTATGAGCACTGGTGCTGTGGCAAAGTGGGCCACTATGCCATTGATTGCTGACACAATAATAGTGTCCAGAGAGCTAATGCCTACTTACCTATTAGAAGAGTTGTAGGCAGGCATATTCATTTTGAACCTAACATGCACCTAGGACCCAATAAGAATTGGGGTCCTAAGGTTAAATGATTTATGTTTTGCAGGTGAGTCCAAATTACCATATCCTTATATGGTACTTGGACAGTGGTTATTCCAGACACATGACTGTAATAAAGAGCATACTGAAGGAGTACACTCCAGTAGAGAATGGAACCAAAGTTATCATTGGTGATTTAGAAAAAGGAGTAACCAAAGGGTATGGTATGATATCAAATGTCATAATCACTATCACACAAGTAGCTTATGTGAAAGGTTTGCAACACAACCTGATAAGCATAAGCCAACTATGTGATCCTGGCTATGACATTTCTTTCCTCAAGGATGAGTGTTAAATTAGGAGGTCAAGTGACCTCATCTTGACATGCATTAGGAGAGGAAATCTCTATTGTCTAAATTTTGCTTTTGAGAGTAAGGACATTCCGATATGCCTAGTTGTAGATGAGAAAACCTCACACTGTGTCCAATGGCATAGGAGGCTAGCTCACTTGAATTACAAGACCATAGTGTAACGCACCAAAATTTGAAAGAGGGACGATCAGCATTTTTGGCCAAGTTTGGGTCTTAGTTGGGGGTCACACGGCCTAGGACACGGGCGTGTCCCTGGGCGTGTCCCGCTCGGTTCGACGATTGTCGAGTGTCGATCGTCAATCGTCGAGTGGCGATCGTCGAGTAGGGGTACACGGCCTGTGATACGGGCATGTCATAATGCATGTCCCGCTGTGTCAATCTGCGTTCGACGACTTCCATGGATCTGCGTTCGACGATTTGCCAGGGCTCTGCGTTCGACAATTTACCAAGCATTATGCGTTCGACAATTTCCCCAGCATTCTGCGTTCGACGATTTTTATGGATCTGTGTTCGACGATTGCATTCTGCATTCGACGATTTCCATGGATCTGCGTTCGACGATTTCCCAGGGATCTGTGTTCGACGATTTCCCCAGCATTCTGCATTCGACGACTTCCACGGATCTGCGTTAGACGATTTGGCTGGTTCGACGAGTTGCCAGTGATTCTCCGTTTGACGATTCGATAGCGGTCGACGATTTTGTTTCGACGATCGTCGAGCGAAGTTCATGAATGGTTGTCACGGGGTGTCATTGACGAGAATGCGGTGTTCGACCCATTTCCAGGCTGGACTCGGATCGCAGCCGTACATTCGTTGGTGTGGGATCCGAAGGCTGGGGGTTTTCTGTTTGGGATATACCCGAGAGTAGGGTTTCAAAATCTGGAGGGTTTCAGTAGTTATTCTCCGTCTAAGATCTAGAGAGAAGGGAGAGCGTGGAAGATGGTGAAGGAGATCCGGCTATTAGAGAGGTTTCGGTGCTCCAAATTGCGAGCCGAGTCCAGATCCGTGGAGGCTAGATCGTTGCGAAGGTTTTCATCTGGCTATTTTTCCATGACTAGGAAGAGGAGTCGGAGGGTAACGACACTTCTCCTCTTAGTTTTAGGATGCATGTTTTAGCATCTTTTATTTTCTAGTTTTTGGGCACCAAACTCTCAAATGAGATGGGTTTGGGTCGCCAAGGTTCAAGAGGAACCTCCAGGTCGATTGAGTCCGTCCCCGACATGTTTTTGCATTAGAGATCCGCTTTGTTAGTGGATTAGGCATGGCGGGTGAAGCCATAGTCGCGACCGTTAGTCCGACTCGGTGATGTTGCATACGAGGTTTAAGGATTCGTAGAGATCCGTTGCGGCAAGAGGCCGTTTGTGATGTGTGATATTTGTGGTGTTCTTCCCTTTATCTTGCGTGAGTACATATGGCTGGTACCGGACAAGGTTAGCTCCTCATTGGCGATAGATGGTTTCCTTGGTGGACAAGATTAGCTCCGCATGGGTGGTAGATGGTTTCCTTGGTGCACGGGAACGCTGCAGTACGAATGAGGGATTAGGGTGGAATTGTCTTGGATTGTGATGTGCCAAGGCGTGGCTGTGTCTCCGTGGTCGGCTGGCTATCCCGTGACGTGCAAGTCATGTGTGGAAAGTGTCCCAGCGAGACTAGTCCCCTCTTGTGAGACTGACGAGAACGCCGAGCATGGGGAAAGCACGGGCAATGAGGCCATGAGCAGGTGGGGTCCATCAAGGGTTCTTAGAATCAGTCAGTTTGTTGAACGGGATCCTGACATGAGAAGTCAGAGATTGCTGGCAAGCCCGAGTCTATGACCGTGAGTGGGTGGGGCCTTGGCAAGAGTTCCGTGTGGCGGCTTGTATGCCTTTGGGGGATTGTGGTTCCCCTTTGTTTGCGGCTTTATGCCAATGGGGTAATGATGAGTACCCAAATGATGTGATGTTGTGCTAGATGCATACGCTATAGGGTGCCGTGGGTGAATCCCGGGTGTTACATTCATGTTGCATAGTAGGCCCTACTATTATATGCTCAACAGTTGAGAACATGTATGATGTTTGAGACATCCAAGCCTGTTTTCTTAGTTGCTTTTCTTTCTTATGAATATTGCATATTGAAAGAGCAGCTAGATCTGATATACTCTAGAGGGGGGGGGGGTGAATAGAGTATATGGTGCTTTTGAAACTTTTTACAACAACTGTTGTAATAAGAGTGAGCAGGGAAGCAGTAAATAAAACTAATCACAGCACTAGGTAAAATAAAAACTAAGCACAAAAGAATCAAGGCCAAAAACAAAAATGAAAACAAGCAAAACCAGAAGACACAAGGAAATATAGTGGTTCCCCTAAACTTGGGTACATCCACTCTTCTACCACCCTAGGTAGGAATCCACTACAGGATGAGTTGATCAGGTGTCCTGGGCACCAATGAGCTTTTGATAAGGTGCTCAAAAACCAAGGCAGATTTTTTGATCAGGTGTCTTGCCACCAATGAGCTTTTGACAAGGTGCTCAAAAACCAAGCTCAAACTTTTGAAGGGAGTTTGAGAAACCCTTTACAGAGTGGGGGTGAGAGAATGATGAAAGTCTTCTCTTTCTCAAACAACTGAAAAGACTATGTGGATTGTTGTTGTCAAAGCTCCCCCTGAATCCTTGAGATCTTCAGGAAGAAAAGCTTTGCTGAGGGTGATAGGCCTTCAAAGATTGAACTCCAGCAATAGATGATTTCAGTAATAGCTGAAATGTTGAATGTCTGGAGTCTGGAAATATGTTGGCCTTGAACACTTTGAAGACTAAGGAGATCTAAAGATTTGAGAAGGCTTGATCTTCTTGGATGTGTGTTCTTCAGAATTCTTTTGTGACAGAAGATTTTTGAATGCTTCTCTGTAATCTGTATCCTCTCTCTGTATTGTGTGTGTTCTGTTGAGAGATTTAAAAATCCTGTCTTTTATTCTCTGGTATAGAATAAAATACCATTCTCTATCAAGTATAGCCGTTGTCCTGCATTAATTGCATCCTTAATTGCATAATCTCTTCTGGAGGAAAGTCCACAGATACATTCCTTGAAAAATCCCTTGAAACTTGGTCCAGAATTGAATGATAACGGCTAGGAAATCTCTGAATTAATTGCAGAATAACTCTTAACTGATTTGAATTTGAATTAAGAAATATCCTGGAAGTTGTCTGAAATCGTCGAACTGAGCTCTGCTATCGTCGAGCTGAGCTCAGCGATCTGGAAACACACAACAGCCAAATATCGTCGATCTGAGCTCAAAGATCATCGAACTGAGCTCAGAGATAAAGTTCCAAAGCAGAGTCAAAATCGTCGACCTGAGCTCATCGATCGTCGAATGGAGTTCGACGATATTATGAAGTTGAGCTCAGCGATCGTCGAATAGAGTTCGACGATCTGTCGAAGTTGAGCTAGACGATCGTCGATCGGAGTTCGACGAATCGTCGTGCTGAGTTCGACGATCAGACTTAGTCTCCAGACAGAAAAACTTGGTCATCAGGGCAGCTTCCAAACCTAGACTTCTAACCCTTAGACTCAATTCTAATTGACCTATTAAGCTATACAAGAGGTCAAGCAAAGGTTCCTAGAGACATAGTGATCCTGACCCAAATTAGTAATAGGGTGTTCCAACAATCTCCCCCTATTTGGGTTAGGATTACTATTTACAGACTTTGGAAAAACTTAAATAACAACATACAATCAGTAAAACATAAAAACAACAGCTAGACATTGCAGAATCATCACAGAGATATATATATGGCATCCAGATAATCAGAAGTTCCAGAAATTGTCACCTTACAATATCATTTCTTCTCTTTTCCCTTAACCATTTTAATTTCTCTGTTAGGATTTAGGGCTTCCTTCTTAGATCTGGTGTCATCTGCTGCACCTAAGGATGTCTGCTGTTTAAGCCTGGGAACCACTGCTTCGAGGTGTAATTCCATGTATCTGTCAGCATCAAAGAATTTACTTGAACCATATCTCTCTAGTTCTTTTTGTCTCTGTTCAGACATTGTAGAAATGTTGGAAGAATCTAATCCTTGTTCTCTGGCCTTTTTAATTTGGTCCAGTGCAGCTAATTCCTTTAACCTTGCAGTACAAGCAGCTGGATTATTTTCAGGGTCCTCATAAGGTACAGGTGGCTCATACCTGTTGGAGGGGTTGTCCTGAGAGGGCCTGGCAGACACAGTTTCTTTTAGCTTGTAAGGGAAGGAGCCAGATGTTGTATTAGTTGAAGTTTGTCTTTCCCTGGAATATGGGTGCTTCCTGGAGTAGCCTTTAGAATAGACTTGAATATCTCTCTGATTACCCCTATATCCTCCTCTCCTAGAATGTGAACCCCTGGATTGGCTTTCCCTGTGATAAGATCTGGCATGAGGTTGATAGGGAGCCTGACTTCTGGCTGGCGGTTGACTTGCAGAGCTTCCACCTGCACCTGCATCAGGAGGAGGTGGTGGAGGAGGATGAGAGTGCTGGAATTGGGATGAACCCTTCTCATATTTTCTCTTTTTCTTCATTGCTTTTAACTGGTTCTTGGAATACTGCATCCAGTGTTCAGTGATTGAGCAATCATGTATAATGTAATAAGGGATATCATTGTTATCTTTATCTTTAGCAGGAGGTACCCTTTTCATAGCCTTACTCCTTGCCTTTCTTTTCCTGGCAATGGTAGCAGAAGAATCATCAGAGTTTGTCTTAAATTCATCAGATTCAGAACTCTGGTCCTCATAGAGAGCATCTATTTTCTTCATTAAATCCTTCTTAAGCTGAACAGAGGCAGATGAGGCAGAAGTTGAAACAGCAGCAGCAGCAGGTGTTGAGATGGTAACAGCAGAGACAGCAGTAGATGGAGAAGGTGAAGCAGAAACAGCAACAGCATCAGTAGACTCTGGACAGGTGACAACAGCAGCAACTGTCTCACTAACATCAGCAGAAACTTCACTGACAACAGCAGAAACTTCACTAATAACAATAAAGGTAGAAGGAAAAACATCAAGGACTGCAGAAGGCTCAAATTCAGTGGCCTCTGACATCAGAATGTCCTTGGAGGATGGTTCATCAGAAATAGCAGAAACTTCAGCATCAGTGTTAACAATCTCAGCAGCAGTAATTACTAAATTTACAAAGGAAGTGAGGATGCTAGGGTCACAGCAAGAAAAAGGCACAAGTGCCTTGGATAAGTCTTCTGGAGGCTGGACAGCATGGACCTCTGGCAGACAGCTGAAGAAGGCAGAATCAAAGGCTGATAGCAAAGACCTGAGGTCTATTGCAAGAACTGCAGTTGAACTCTGACTTTCTGGAGGCACAGCAACAGGAGGAGCAGCAGAAGAAGCAGAACTGACAACAGCAGCAGACAGAGAGCTTGTAGAAACAGCAGCAGCAGCAGCAGCATGAAGATTCTCTTTATATGACATCTCCCCCTGCCTAGATGCAGACAGGTCTGGATCAAGGCACACTGCTGTAGGTGCTGCCTGAGGGAAGAGGGAGGAGAGCCTGGCAGAAAGGGCTGCCACTGACAGGTGTAGAGGAGCCAAGGAGGTCTCCAACAGTAGAGAGAGCCTGGGGGCAAGCAGCTCATACAGCCTGTCAGCAAAGGCTGAGAGGTCTACTTGCTCAAGAGCTGGAGCAGAGGTAGAAGGTATGGAATCAGCTGGGGATTCTGGAAGGTAAGGGCTGGAGAATTGTGGAATGGATGGTTGAGGTGTTGGTAGGATGGATATGGAGGATAGGGGAAGGGATATGGATGGGGTGAAAGTTGGTTGATCAATGATATGGTGTAGGAGGTCTTGAAATGAAGTGGATGAGGAGGGTAACTCAGGAGGAGATGAAGGGGAATCATCCATAAAGGAATCATCCAGGAGGGTGAAGGATGGAATGGAGGGTGAGGAGGTGACATCAGGTGGAGGGTAGGAGAACAGTGGGTGGAATTGTTCTTCTGGTGTAGAAAGAATAGGGACTGGAGATGGTGTGGATGTTGGAGATGGGCTGGAGATGGTGATTGTGGATGGAGCTGGAATGGTGGATGGTAGGGGAAGGGTTGGAATTGGAGGAGGAGGAGAGGCAGCAACAGCAGCCAGGTCATCTGCAGGGGCAGAGACCTGTGGAGGAGTGACTCTTTGAGTCCTTGTGCCTGAAGGAGCATTGGAGGAGGGCCTGCTAGGCTTGCTGATTTGCCTGTCCCACTTTCCAAAGAGGGAATAGGCCAGTCTCTTGGAGGCATTAATATGAACTCCAGAGGAGATCAGCAAGGCAGGACACCTGTGCTACAGAAATACTCCAATAATCCTTCCAAAATTAACAAAACTTTTGTTTATTTTCTTTTTGATGAGGTCAAAGAAAACCTCTCCCCAGTTCAGATTTTTCTTATCCACAAGAGCTCCCATGAGACGGAGCTGATGTCTGGATATTTTATCATGGGCTGAGTGCTTTGCCAGGAGCACTTTCCCCACCACATCTGCCATGAACCTATATTCAACATACAGGTTCCTTTTGAAGAGCTTGCTAGGGTTTCCCTCTGGATGACCCATCCTAGCAAGCAGTTCAGAATACTCCTCTCCAGATAGCTCAGCAGAATCTTCTCCATTTCTCAATTCAAAAACTTCTGAGAGAATGGTTGGGGTCAAGGGTACCTGAGTTCCAGCAATAGACCCAACTATTGTAGAGTTATCTTGATCTCGTCTGAAGCCAGCTTGATCCTGGTGGTCATTATAGCAGTCAGATTCTGATCCTTGAACAGACCCAGTATATCTTGAAAACTCTGATCAGTCGTGCTGAAGGATTCTACATCAATGTCAAAACCGGCATCAAACTTCAT
This sequence comes from Platanthera guangdongensis, assembly GCA_039583875.1. NCBI lineage: Eukaryota > Viridiplantae > Streptophyta > Magnoliopsida > Asparagales > Orchidaceae > Platanthera > Platanthera guangdongensis. The sequence continues at coordinate 176,493,210 of CM077163.1, read as the reverse complement.
TGCAACAAGAACAGCAACTGACACAGCCATTGTACCTGCAAAAACTCAACAAACAAAACGACCAAGAGTAGAACTGTTTGGAGGGAAAGAAGATTCTTGCAGAGAAATCGAAAGCGCAAATGAGAACGACGATGAAAAATGAGTTTTATATTAGGGTTCGACGCAGAAATGGAAAGATCGTTGAACTCAGTTCGACGATCGAGGCTTCTAAAGGAATCTGAAGAGACTTCAACATCGTCGATCTCCATTCGACGATATTGGAAAGCGTCGAGCTCCGTTCGACGATCGTTCAAAGAACAAAATCGTCGAGCGTCGTTCGACGATCGTTGACCGGAAGAGATAGTTCACACTATCTGAGAGGCGCTGAACTCAGTTCGACGATTTTTGGAAATCGTCGATCTCCGTTCGACGATCTTAGGGCAAATCGTCGAGCGTAGTTCAGAGATCAGAAAAATTCTAGACACTAAGAAAAATCAGAATGTTTGCCTAGTATTGGTCAACTTTTAAGCTTTCAAAATCTTGGATATTATTTAAGGCTTCCTCCATCTAACATTCCTAACTGATTTAGGAAGAAGGTGTGTTTCTTTTCATCCAAGGGCTTGGTGATAATATCTCCCCTTTGTAAATCAGTTGGGATATATTGTAATTCAATTTTATTCTTTTCAACATTATCCCTTAAGAAGTGATGCCTAATCTCTATGTGTTTTGTCCTACTATGGAGGACTGGATTTTGAGTTATGGAAATAGCACTTGTGTTGTCACAAAAGATTTTAGACTTCTCTAAGTTGTAGCCATAGTCTAGGAGTTTGTTTTGGATCCACAAGATTTGTGAACAACAACTGCCTGCAGCCATATATTCAGCTTCAGCAGTTGAAGTTGACACAGATGTTTGTTTCTTACAAAACCAAGAGACAAGTCTGTCACCAAGGAACTGACAAGTTCCACTGGTGCTTTTCCTGTCAATTCTGCATCCAGCATAATCAGCATCTGAGAATCCAGTTAAATCAAATGCTGAATCTTTTGGATACCAGAGACCTAGATTTGGACAACTTTTAACAGACCTGAGAATCCTCTTTACTAAAGTTAGGTGTGACTCTCTAGGGCTTACTTGGAACCTAACACATATACATGTAGCAAACATTATATCTGGTTTACTAGCTGTAAGATACAGTAAAGAGCCAATTATTGCTCTATATGTGGTCTGATCAACAGGTTTCCCATGTTCATCATCATCCAATACAGCATTAGTAGGCATGGGTGTTTTCATACAAGATGCCTCAGACATACCAAATTTCTTAACCAATTCATTTGCATACTTGGTTTGAGAAATAAAGATGCCTTCAGCATGTTGCTTGACTTGCAATCCTAGGAAGAAGGATAGCTCACCCACGCTGCTCATCTCAAATTTAGAATGCATTAGGTTGGAAAACCTTCTGCACAATTTGGAGTCAGTAGAACCAAAAATAATATCATCTACATAAATTTGTACTAGTAGGGTATGGGACTTATGGGTTCTAATGAAAAGAGTTATGTCTACTCTACCCCTTATAAAAGCATTTTCCAAGAGAAAGCATACTAGGGTCTCATACCATGCTCTGGGAGCTTGCTTTAGACCATATAATGCTTTGTTCAGTTTAAAAACATGATCAGGATAAGTTGGAGAGATAAAACCTGGAGGTTGTCTAACATAAACTTCCTCTTTGATGTCTCCATTCAAGAAGGCACTTTTGACATCCATCTGATATACTTTGAAGCCTTTGTGAGCTGCATAAGCTAGAAAAATTCTGATGGCTTCTAATCTTGCAACAGGTGAAAAAGTCTGGTCGTAGTCGATTCCTTCTTCTTGAGAGTATCCCTGAGCAACTAGCCTTGCCTTGTTCCTTATAATTACTCCTTGATCATCCAGTTTGTTTCTGAATAACCATTTTGTTCCAATAATGGAGTGATCCTTAGACTTTGGCACTAGTTTCCATACTTTGTTCCTCTCAAATTGATGCAACTCCTCTTGCATTGCAATGATCCAGTGTGGATCTTGCTCTGCATCTTGAATGGACTGAGGTTCAATTTGAGATAGGAAGCAGGTGTGCAACAATTTTGGTGGACCTGATTTCTGGTTTGCACACCAGCTGAGATTTCTCCAATTATTTGGGAAATTGGATGGTCTCTTGATGTTACTAAATCAATAGGGGGTGTTGATTGTTCACCAACCTGTGTTGTTGTTTCCTCTTGTGGTACAACAACTGGCTCTTCAAGTTGTGCTTCAATGTGTTGAGCATTTTCTTCATCTTCACTGCTTTCATCCCTTTGAGTGACCTGTAACTTGTTCAAGTCTTCAACTAGAGAATGTTCCTGCAAGGGTTCTATGGTAGAAGAATTCTTCTCCTTGAAAGACATGTTAGTTTCATCAAATGAAATGTGAACAGATTCCTCAATTTTCAAAGATGATTTATTATAGACCCTATAGGCCTTGCTGATCATGGAGTATCCCAGAAACACTCCTTCATCAGCTTTGGCTTGAAATTTTGCTAAATATCTCTTGTCATTATTGTGAATGTAGCAAATACAACCAAAAACTCTAAAATAGTCAACTTTAGGTTTCTTCCCTTTGAGTAATTCATAGGGAGTCTTTCCCTTTAGTTTATGTATCAGACTTCTATTCAACACATAGTTGGAGGTGTTCACTACCTCTACCCAGAAGGATAGAGGTAGATGAGCATCTGACAACAATGTAGTGGCAGATTCAATAAGGGTTCTATTTTTTCCTTTCAGCTACCCCATTTTGTTGAGGAGTTCTAGGAGCTGAGAAAGTATGTCTGATCCCTTCACTCTGACAGAACTCTTGCATAAGAAGAGAATCAAACTCTGTCCCATGATCACTTCTGATCAGGGCAATGTGAGTATAGAACTCAATCTGTATACATTTGAGAAACTCTGTCAGACACTTAAAATTATCAGACTTCTTCCTTAGAAAGAACACCCAAGTGAATCTAGAGAAGTCATCTACAACTACTAAAGTGTAGGATTTCCCTCCTTAGCTTTATACTGTGATGGGTCCAAAAAGATCCATATGTAACAGATACAATATCCTAGGTGAATCACTCTTATTAAGTGACTTAAAGCTGTTTTTAGTTTGTTTGCCTAATTAACAAGCCCTGCAGAGTCCTTCCTTCTTGTAGGGGCCACAAGGTAGACCTCTAACAAGGTTGTCTTTGGATAGCCTAGCAATAGTTCTAAGGTTTAGGTGTCCTAATCTCTTATGCCATAAAATATTTGGTCTACAGACAGAGTTGAACAAGCAGATATCTACATCAGTTGAAAGAAAATCTACTAGGTAGATGTTACCTTTCCTTTTACCTGTCAACACAGTTGTGTTGTCCTCTGACTTGATTTTGCATAAGGCTTTGCTGAAGGTCACCTGGTAGCCTTCATCACACAGCTGACTGATGCTAATTAGGTTGTGCTTCAGTCCTTCCACATAAGCTACCTTCTTGAAAGTTACTGAACTAATCTGGACTGCACCATATCCTTTAGTCTGTCCAAAGTTTGAATCACCAAAGATAACTTTGGGTCCAAGCTTGGCTTTGAAGGATGTGAGGTTGTCCTTGTTCCCTATCATGTGCTTAGAGCACCCACTATCCAAGTACCATTGCTGGTTAGATGCTGGATAGGTCTTCACCTGCACATGAGACAATTCATTTGTTTTTGACCCAGTTTACCTTGGGCCTAGGTTGATAACCTTTAAATTCTGAAATGAAAGACATCTCAGGTTGACTCTTATATCCTTCAGGATGATATCTCCTTGGAGGTATAATCCATTCACTATAAGGGTTAAAGATTTGGGATGTAGGACCCTTAGGATTCAATTTTGATTTACCTTTGAAAAATTTTCCAGAGCTCTGACCTCTGTTCGACGATCTGTGAGCTGCGTTCGACGATCTTGGGTCAGATCGTCGAGCTCCGTTCGACGGTTGACTATAACTGAGGTCAGGTATTTGAGATCGTCGACCTGCGTTCGACGATGTTGCTTGAGATCGTCGATCTGCGTTCGATGATTTTTCCTGAGATCGTCGAGCTACGTTCGGCGATCGTCGATCTTCATTCGGCGATCGTCGATCTCCGTTCGACGATTTCTGCTGGGACTTAGTTTTCTGAGGCTGATCAGAATTTTTCCTAGCAACCTCTACAACTCCCTTTCCTTTGTCCGAAATGAATTTGATTGGAGTTGTTAGGACTATAGGTTGGCTGGATGAAGCACCCAAGCCCAGTGTACTGTTGAATCTGGAGTTCACTGTGCTTGTGATGTCCTTCAGCTTGATGCTTCTCCCATTGAGGGATTCTTCAAGCTTCTTGGCTTCAGAGAGCTCACTTTTCAATGAAGCTATCTGTTCCCTACAACACTCCAACTCCTGAGAGAGTTTGAGGTTTTCTGACTTTAGAGTATTGTGTTCAGATAATTGATTTCTGAGAGAGATAATCTCTTTCTCAGACTTTAGCAGGTCTAAACACAGTGCTTTAAATTCAGATTTAAAATCTTCTGAACTAAAATCAAAAGAACCAATTACCTGATCTTCATCAGGTTGAGTCTCTGAGTCTGACTCTGACTCTTCTTCCTCTGAATTATGCTGAGAGGCATTGATTGCCATCATGTAGAACTCCTTTTCTTCTGCATCGTCCTCATTATCACTGGAGCTGGATGTGGCTTCTGACTCTTCTTCTGTCTCACTCCAGGATTCAGCAACAAACCCTTTTCTTGTATGCTTGTTTTTGCTTGAAGAAGGTTTGTCATTGCCATTCCTTCTGGAGTCTTTCTCCCTTCTTCTTTCTTTTCTGTCCCTTCTGTCCTTGTTCTTGTTCTCTGGACAGTCAGGAACTATGTGCCCTGGTTTCCTGCAACCAAAGCAAATAATGTCTTTATTATTACTAATGGACTTGTCATACCTTGGCTTATCCTGCTCCTTGTATGATCTTCTTCTGAAGTCCTTTCTGGCCATCTTGTAGAATCTTTTGGCCAGCAGACTGAGTAGTTCATCATTGCCTGTAGCTTTATCTTCAGGCAGATCCTCAGTTGCCTTGAATGCTATGGTCTTCTCTTTTCTTGTGGCTGGTGAGGCAGCCTTCTGTTCTTCCTCTCTATTTTTGATGAGCAGCTCATAGGATTTGAGCTTACCCAATAGAGCTTCAGTGGTGATCTCATTTAGACTTCTGGCATCCTTAATTGGCCAGATTCTTGAATCCCAAGTGCTGGGAAAGCACATTAGGATCTTGTCATTAAGTTCAGTTAGAGAGATCTCTTTGTCTAATGTCCTGAGTTCACTGACAATTAGACTTAGTCTGTTGTACATATCTCATACTGACTCAGTTTCTCCCTTCTTGAAATTCTCATATTGAGAAATGAGATGGGATCTTCTATCTTTTCTCTCATCAGCTGAGCCTGAGACTATTTCTGAGAGTTTGTCCCAAATTTCTTTTGCTGAATTACATTCAGCTACCTTTTGAAATATGTCATATGACATTGTCTGGGCTAGGATATTCATAGCCTTTGCATCAGCTACTTTCCATTTCTTGATATTACCATCTGTTCCTGATGGAGGTGGAACAACATTTGTACTGGAATTCTCTGGGGGTCTTGGACATACTGTCAAAACAGAATTAAAAATATCTTCGTCAATAGAATTCATGTAAAGTCTATTCCTTGCTTTCCAAAGTGCAAACTTGGATAGATTGCACACTGGAGGTCTGGTGCTAGCAAAATCTTTGTTTTGGGCCATGATTTGAGAAAATAAAATTTAATAATAAAATACTAAAGAAAAGCAGATCTAGCTGGGGATCTTTGGGTTCAGGTGTTAGCCTGTACAACCAATCAGGTATGGTATGTTTAACCAACCTGGAAGATGTCGTATTTTTAACCAACCTCGCTCTGATACCAATTGAAAGAGCAGCTAGATCTGATATACTCTAGAGGGGGGTGAATAGAGTATATGGTGCTTTTGAAACTTTTTACAACAACTGTTGTAATAAGAGTGAGTAGGGAAGCAGTAAATAAAACTAATCACAGCACTAGGTAAAACAAAAACTAAGCACAAAAGAATCAAGGCCAAAAACAAAAATGAAAACAAGCAAAACCAGAAGACACAAGGAAATATAGTGGTTCCCCTAAACTTGGGTACATCCACTCTTCTACCACCCTAGGTAGGAATCCACTGCAGGATGAGTTGATCAGGTGTCCTGGGCACCAATGAGCTTTTGATAAGGTGCTCAAAAACCAAGGCAGATTTTTTGATCAGGTGTCTTGCCACCAATGAGCTTTTGACAAGGTGCTCAAAAACCAAGCTCAAACTTTTGAAGGGAGTTTGAGAAACCCTTTACAGAGTGGGGGTGAGAGAATGATGAAAGTCTTCTCTTTTTCAAACAACTGAAAAGACTATGTGGATTGTTGTTGTCAAAGCTCCCCCTGAATCCTTGAGATCTTCAGGAAGAAAAGCTTTGCTGAGGGTGATAGGCCTTCAAAGATTGAACTCCAGCAATAGATGATTTCAGTAATAGCTGAAATGTTGAATGTTTGGAGTCTGGAAATATGTTGGCCTTGAACACTTTGAAGACTAAGGAGATCTAAAGATTTGAGAAGGCTTGATCTCCTTGGATGTGTGTTCTTAAGAAATCTTTTGTGACAGAAGATTTTTGAATGCTTCTCTGTAATTTGTATCCTCTCTCTGTATTGTGTGTGTTCTGTTGAGAGATTCAAAAATCCTATCTTTTATTCTCTGGTATAGAATAGAATAATATTCTCTGTCAAGTATAGCCGTTGGCCTGCATTAATTGCATCCTTAATTGCATAATCTCTTCTGGAGAAAAGTCCACAGATACATTCCTTGAAAAATCCCTTGAAACTTGGTCCAGAATTGAATGATAACGGCTAGGAAATCTCTGAATTAATTGCAGAATAACTCTTAACTGATTTGAATTTGAATTAAGAAATATCCTGGAAGTTGTCTGAAATCGTCGAACTGAGCTCTGCTATCGTCGAGCTGAGCTCAGCGATCTGGAAACACACAGCAGCCAAATATCATCGATCTGAGCTCAAAGATCGTCGACCTGAGTTCAGAGATAAAGTTCCAAAGCAGAGTCAAAATCGTCGACCTGAGCTCACCGATCTTCGAATGGAGTTCGACGATATTATGAAGTTGAGCTCAGCGATCGTCGAATGGAGTTCGACGATCTGTCGAAGTTGAGCTAGACGATCGTCGATCGGAGTTTGACGAATCGTCGTGCTGAGTTCGACGATCAGACTTAGTCTCCAGACAGAAAAACTTGGTCTTCAGGGCAGCTTCCAAACCTAGACTTCTAACCCTTAGACTCAATTCTAATTGACCTATTAAGCTATACAGGAGGTCAAGCAAAGGTTCCTAGAGACATAGTGATCCTGACCCAAATTAGTAATAGGGTGTTCCAACACATATGAAGTGCTAACTTACAGGTTGGAGGAGTACCCCGGGGTCCATTAGGGGCAGCCGGGAGGAGATGTGTTGGTTACACAGTTTGAGGTCAGCCTTTGCTGACCCGCATTAATAATAATTTTTACAGGGCCAGGATCGCAAGCAGGAGCTAGCTCTGAAAGTGAGGGTTAGGTCTACAATACTCTAGAGGGGGGGGGGGGGTGAATAGAGTATATTTAACATTTGTTAGGTCCCAATAAAGGTGTTGTTATAGCTTTTGCAGTAAACGGAAAATGTGCAGTAATTAAGAAACTGGAAAATAGAAAATAATAATCCTAATCACAGCAACACAACAAGAATAAAAAGAAAAAGATAGGCAACCAAACGACACAAGAAATTTATAGTGGTTCCCCAAATATGGGTAGTCCACTCTTCTACCACCATGGTAGGAATCCACTCAGGTTTTTGATCAGGTGCCTGACACCAATGGGTTTTGATCAGGTCCCCAAAAACCAACTCAAGTCTTTTGGTTAGGAGACTTGCAACCAGGAATCACTTTTGAAGGGAGATGACAACCCTTTATACAGGAGGGGGTGAGAGAGTGATTTTGTCTTCTATTTCTCAATAAACTGAGAAGACTTATGTGGAATGATGTTAGCAAATAGCTCCCCCTGAGATGTAGAATGGTTCAGGGAAGCTCAGGAGCTTCTTGACTGATTTGATATCTGTTGTCCTTGGAAGTCCTTGAGAGAATATTGAAAAAGAAGACTCTTGATATTTTATGATTGTTCTTCTTCTTCTGAATGAAGATCACTGCCTGTCACTGTAAGCTTCAGTTTGATTTCTTCAGTTAGTCTGTGTGTGTCACTCTGTTTTTCTGACTGAGTATGTTCTTGTTATCCTACTGATTCTCGATCTTCTTTTCTTCTATCTCTTTTCAAAAATTGAATCCTCTATAATTAATGCTGACGCCTTTAGAATAATCAGCATTGAATCATTTCCTACCCTGTCCCGTGGAAAATCGGCAAGTAATATTCCTGAAGAAGACCGTAATCAATGCTCCTTCTAACGGATACATTCAGAAAATGTAGAGCATTAATTACTCAGGAATTTCCGCATTAGAATGGGGAGAGAAGGCCGGAAATGGCTAAGTCTGGAGTCGTCGAACGAATAACAGAATTCGTCGAGCTGAGTTACTAGATCGTCGAACTGAGATTTTGTATTTGTCGACCAGACAGCTTCTGTTCATCGAGCTAAGATATTGTATTCGTCGACCAGACAGCTTCTTGTTCGTCGAGCTGAGTTCCAAGATCGTCGAGCTAATTACAGAACTGCATACTTCTGAACCTTTGCCTTTTCTGTCTGAAGTTCGCCGAGCTGACAATTGCATTCGTCGACTGGAGTTCAGCAACATTTCTGGACTTAGTCGAATATTTTGTGTTGACTGATGTTCTGAGTGTCGACATGAATCTGCTGGTGTCGACACAGATCTTCTCGTGTCGACATAAGTGGGTGTCGACTGACTATTCTTGCTGTTGACATAAGTTTTCTGGTGTCGACATGGTTTGGTGTCGACACAGGCACTAAGTGTCGACACAAATCTTCTGATTCCAGAATTCGTCGAGTAGAGTACTGAGAAGTTGACTTCGTCGACCTGAGATCTTCTAATAGAAGGTTGTTGTGAACTCGAGGTCCAAGTTCATCGAGCTCAGAATCTTGTTCGTCGACCAAAGTCTGAAGTTTGACTTAGAATAATCTGGAGTTATCCTGACTTTAGTTTGTTGAAGTATCCCAATTATCGTCGACCAGAGAATGAAGATCGTCGAGCTCAGCTCAGAGAAATATCTCAAGATCGTCGAGCTGAGAACTTCTTTCGTCGACCTGAGTTCGACGAACATCGAACTCATTTTACTTGGTCTTGAAATCTTCTAAGTCTTGAGTCTCTGATAGTCTTGTTGATAGCTGGTCCATCTGATGTTGACTCTAAGAACTTGGCCTAGACTCTAGGACACAACTATGACCCTGGCTATACATGTTGGGTCACATCCTAAGTTTAGTGAACCTAGCCCAAATCAACTAGGGATCCAACAATCTCCCCCTATTTGGGTGAGGTCACTAATAGACTCAAAACAAAAGTATAAAAATAAACAAAGCAAGAAAAATGTATATCTGGCAGAGATTTACTAACACATGCAGCAGATATATATATATATATATATATATATATATATATATATATATATATATATATATATATATATATATATATATGGGCTTTGTTTTAAACAGACAGATCAGTTTTAAAACTAATGCAGAGACAAGAAATTGAAGTAATGTAAAGATTATTTCTTCTGCTTATCTGTGGACTTGTCTTCTTTGGTCTTTTCACCTGGCTTTGTAAAGATAATTTCTCTTTTTGGATCCAAAGCCTGTGCCTGTGTCATTGTCATGTCAGCTACCCCAATAATCTTCAGAGATGTAGTTCTGGGGACAACTGCTTCAGGATGTAGCTTCATGTAATCATCAACATTGAACAGTTTATTTGCTTTATCAAATCTTTTGAGTTCTTCCTTCCTGTATTTGGACATAGTTGAATATCCTGATATGTTTTTGCCTTCAGCTTTTGCTTTATTGATCAAAGAAAGACCAACAATTTCCTGAAATCTAGCTATTCTAGCAGTGTTTGCTGCTTCAGCATCCTCAAAAGGAACAGGAGGTGAATATGGTCTTTCAGGACTATTAGCTTTCTGGTCTGCAGAGATGCTTTGTTGTTGCTGCTGATGTTGTTGATGTTGACTTTCTGAAGAGTGATGCCTCTACTGACTGCTTCCAGAAGGTCTCCCTTGATGTCTCTGATAAGTTTGGATAGGGGCAGATCTCTGAGAGCTAGAGCCTGTGGCACCAGCTGATAGAGGAGGTGGAGGAGGTGGATCTCTTCTGTACTAATGAACTGGTGGAGGAGAGTATTTTCTACTTCTTTTCTTCTCCTTTTGCTGATTTTTAGACAACCACATTCATGCTAGCATTCCTTTGTAAGGAGTAATATTTTGGAGGATATAGAATGGAGTGTCATTCTTTGGGTTTGGCTTAGCAATAGGAGGAGGAGGGGCTTTCCTTTTCTTTGACAACAGTTTCATCTTTTGTTGGAACACCCTATTACTAATTTGGGTCAGGATCACTATGTCTCTAGGAACCTTTGCTTGACCCCCTGTATATCTTAAAAGGTCAATTAGAATTGAGTCCAAGGGTTAGAAGTCTAGGTTTGGTAGCTGGCCTGAAGACCAAGATTTTCTGTCTGGAGACTAAGTCATATCGTCGAGCTCATCACGACGATTCGTCGAACTCCGGTCGACGATCGTCTAGCTCAACTTCGACAGATCGTCGAACTCCATTCGACGATCACTGAGCTCAACTTCATAATATCGTCGAACTCCATTCGACGATCGGTGAGCTCAGGTCGACGATTTTGACTCTGCATTAGATCTTTATCTCTGAGCTCAGTTCGACGATCTTTGAGCTCAGATCGACGATTTTCTTGCTGCTGTGTGTTTTCAGATCGCTGAGCTCAGCTCGATGATAGCAGAGCTCAGTTCGACGATTTCAGATAACTTCCAGAATTCAAATTCAAATCAATTAGGAGTTATTCTGCAATTAATTCAGAGATTTGCTAGCCGTTTTCATTCAATTCTGGTCCAAGTTTCAAGGGACTTTTCAAGGAATAATTCTGTGGACTTTCCTCAAAAAGAGATTATGCAATTAAGGATGCAATCAATACAGACCAACGGCTATCCTTGACAGAGAATAATATTCTATTCAGGACCAGAGAATAAAAGAGAGAATGTTTTTGAATCTCTGAGAAGAACAAGAAATAGAGCACACACAATACAGATTACAGAGACTCACTCAAAAATCTTCTGTCAAAAAGAATTCTGAAGAACACTCATCCAAGGAGATCAAGTCTTCAAATCTTCAGATCTCTGTAGTTTTCAAAGTGTTCAAGGCCAACATATTTCCTGACTCCAGACATTCAACATTTCAGCTATTGCTGAAATCATCCATTCCTGGAGTTCAACCCTTGAAGGCCTATCACCCTCAGCAAAGCTTTTCTTCCCGAAGATTTCAAGGATTCAGGGGGAGCTTTGACATCAATCCACATAGTCTTCTCAGTTGTTTGAGAAAGAGAAGACTGCCATCACTCTCTCACCCCCACTCTGTAAAGGGTTTTTCAAACTCCCTTCAAAAGTTTGAACCTGGTTTTTGAGCACCTTGTCAAAAGCTCATTGGTGGCAAGACACCTGATCAAAAGCTCTGCTTTGGTTTTTGAGCACCTTATAAAAAGCTCATTGGTGCCCAGGACACCTGATCAACTCATCCTGCAGTGTATTCCTACCTAGGGTGGTAGAAGAGTGGATGTACCCAAGTTTGGGGAACCACTATATTTCCTTGTGTCTTCTGGTTCTGCTTGCTTTCATTTTTGTTTCTGGCCTTGATTTTTCTGTGCTTAGTTTTTGCATAGCTTAGTTCTGTGATTAGATTTATTTCTGCTTCCCTGCTCACACATATTACAACAATTGTTGTAAAAGTTTGTAAAAGTTTTTAAAAGACCATATACTCTATTCACCCCCCTCTAGAGTATATCAGATCTAGTTGCACTTTCAATTGGTATCAGAGCCAGGTTGGTTAAACATACCATATCTGATTGGTTGTACAGGCTAACACCTGAACCTAAAGATCCCAAACTAGATCTGTTTTTCTTTTGTATTTTATTATTAGATTTTGTTTGCACAAATCATGGCCCAAAACAAAGATTATGCTAGCACCAGACCTCCAGTGTGCAATCTTTCCAAGTTTGCACTTTGGAAGGCAAGGATTAGACTTTACATGAATTCTATTGACGAAGATATCTTTAATTCTGTGTTGACAGTGTGTCCAAGACCCCCAGAGAGCACAAACACAAATGCTGTGCCACCTCCATCAGGAACAAATGCTGACATCAAAAAATGGAAAGTAGCTGATGCCAAGGCTATGAACATTCTAGCCCAGACAATGTCAGATGACATATTTTAAAAGATAGCTGAATGTAATTCAGCCAAGGAGATTTGGGACAAGCTCTCAGAAATAGTCTCAGGCTCAGCTGATGAAAGAAAGGACAGAAGATCCCATCTCATCTCTCAATATGAGAACTTCAAGAAGGGAGAGACTGAGTCAGTGGGAGACATGTATAATAGACTAAGTCTAATTGTCAGTGAACTAAGGACATTGGACAAGGAGATCTCTCTGACAGAACTTAATGACAAGATCCTAATGTGCTTCCCCAGCACTTGGGATTCAAGAATCTGGCCAATTAAGGATGCCAGAAGTCTGAATGAGATCACCACTGAAGCCTTGTTGGGTAAGCTCAAATCTTATGAGCTACTCATCAAGAACAAAGAGGAAGAACAGAAGGCTGCTTCACCAGCCACAATGAAAGAGAAGACCATAGCATTCAAGGCAACTAAGGATCTGCCTGAAGATAAAGCCACAGGCAATGATGAACTACTCAGCTTGCTGGCCAAAAGATTATACAAGATGGCCAGAAAGGACTTCAGAAGAAGATCATACAAGGAGCAGGATAAGCCAAGGTATGACAAGTCCATTGGTAATAATAAAGACATCATTTGCTTTGGTTGTAGGAAACCAGGGCACATAGTTCCTGACTGCCCAGAGAACAAGAACAAGGACAGAAGGGACAGGAAAGAAAGAAGGAAGGAGAAAGACTCCAAAAGAAATGGCAATAGCAAACCTTCTTCAAGCAAAAATAAGCATACAAGAAAAGGGTTTGTTGCTGAATCCTGGAGTGAGACAGAAGAGGAGTCAGAAGCCTCTTCCAGCTCCAGTGATGATGAGGATGATGCAGAAGAAAAGGAGTTCTACATGATGGCAATCAATGCCTCAAAGCATAACTCAGAAGAAGAGGAGTCAGAGTCAGACTCAGAGACCCAACCTGAAGAAGATCAGGTAATTAGTTCCTTTGATTTTAGTTCAGAAGACTTTAAATCTGAATTTAAAGCACTGTGTTTAGACCTGCTAAAGTCTGAGAAAGAGATTATCTCTCTCAGAAATCAATTATCTGAACACAATGTTTTAAAGTCAGAAAACCTCAAGCTCTCTCAGGAGTTGGAGAACTGTAGGGAACAGATAGCTACACTGAAAAGTGAGCTCTCTGAGGCCAAGAAGCTTGAAGAATCCCTTAATGGGAGAAGCATCAAGCTGATGGACATCACAAGCACAATGAACTCTAGATTTAACAGTACACTAGGCTTGGGTGCCTCATCCAGCCAACCTATTATTCTAACAACTCCCATCAAGTTTATTTCTGACAAGGGAAAGGGAGTTGTAGAGGTTGCTAGGAAAAATTCTGATCTGCCTCAGAAAACTAAGTCCCAGCAGAAATCGTCGAACGGAGATCGCCGATCGCCGAATGAAGATCGACGATCGCCGAACGCAGCTCGACGATCTCAGGAAAAATCGTCGAACGCTGATCGACGATCTTAGCCAAAGTCGTCGAACGCAGGTCGACGATCTCATATACCTGACCTCAGCCATAGTCGACCGTCGAACGGAGCTCGACAATCTGACCCAAGATCGTCGAACGCAGCTCCAAGATCGTCGAACAGAGGTCAGAGCTCTGGAAACTTTTTCAAAGGCAAATCAAAATTGAATCATAAGGGTTCTTCATCCCAAACCTTTAACCCTTATACTGAACGGATTATACCTCCAAGGAGATATCATCCTGAAGGATATAATAGTCAACCAGGGATGTCTTTCATTTCAGAATTTAGAGGTTATCAACCTAGGCCCAAGGTAAACTGGGTCAAAAACAAATGAATTGTTTTATGTGCAGGTGAAGACCTATCCAACATCTAACCAGCAATGGTATTTGGATAGTGGATGCTCTAAGCACATGACAGGGAACAAGGACAACCTCACTTCCTTTAGAGCCAAGCTTGGACCCAAAGTTATCTTTGGTGATTCCAACTTTGGACAAACTAAAGGATATGGTGCAGTCCAGATTGGTTCAGTATCCTTCAAGAAGGTAGCTTATGTGGAAGGACTGAAGCACAACCTAATTAGCATCAGTCAGCTGTGTGATGAAGGCTACCAGGTGACCTTCAGCAAAGCCTTATGCAAAATCAAGTCAGAGGACAACACAACTGTGTTGACAGGTAAAAGGAAAGGTAACATCTATCTAGTAGACTTTCTTTCAACTGATGTAGATATCTGCTTGTTTAATTCAGTCTGTAGACCAAATGTTTTATGGCATAAGAGATTAGGACACCTAAACCTTAGAATTATTGCTAGGCTATCCAAGGATAACCTTGTTAGACGACTACCTTCTGGCCCCTACAAGAAGGAAGGACTCTGCAGGGCTTGTCAATTAGGCAAGCAAACTAAAAACAGCTTTAAGTCACTTAATAAGAGTGATTCACCTAGGATATTGTATCTGTTACACATGGATCTTTTTGGACCCATCACAGTACAAAGCCTAGGAGGGAAATCCTACACTTTAGTAATTGTAGATGACTTCTCTAGATTCACTTGGGTGTTCTTTCTAAGGAAGAAGTCTGATAACTTTAAATGTCTGACAAAGTTTCTCAAATGCATACAGATTGAGTTTAATACTCACATTGCCCTGATCAGAAGTGATCATGGGACAGAGTTTGATTCTCTTCTTATGCAAGAGTTCTGTCAGAGTGAAGGGATCAGGCATACTTTCTCAGCTCCTAGAACTCCTCAACAAAATGGGGTAGCTGAAAGGAAAAATAGAACCCTTATTGAATCTGCTACTACATTGTTGTCAGATGCTCATTTACCTCTAACCTTTTGGGCAGAGGCAGTGAACACCTTCAACTATGTGCTGAACAGAAGTCTGATACATAAACTAAAGGGAAAGACTCCCTATGAATTACTCAAAGGTAAGAAACCTAAAGTTGACTATTTTAGAGTATTTGGTTGTATTTGCTACATTCACAATAATGACCAGAAATATTTAGCAAAATTTCAAGCCAAAGCTGATGAAGGAGTGTTTCTGGGATACTCCATGATCATCAAGGCCTATAGGGTCTATAACAAATCATCTTTGAAAATTGAGGAATCTGTTCACATTTTATTTGATGAAACTAACATGTCTTTCAAGGAGAAGAATTCTTCTAGCATAGAACCTTGGCAGAAACATTCTCTAGTTGGAGACTTGAACAGGTTACAGGTTACTCAAGAGGATGAAAGCAGTGAAGATGAAGGAAATGATCAATATTTTGAAGCACAACCTGAAGCGCCAGTTGTTGTACCACAAGAGGAAACAACAACACATGTTGGTGAACAATCAACACCCCCTGTTGATTTAGTAACATCAAGAGACCATCCAATTTCCCAAATAATTGGAGAAATCTCAGCTGGTGTGCAAACCAGAAATCAGGTCAACCAAAACCTGCTGCACACCTGCTTACTATCTCAAATTGAACCTCAATCCATTCAAGATGCAGAGCAAGATCCACACTGGATCATTGCAATGCAAGAGGTGTTGCATCAATTTGAGAGGAACAAGGTATGGGAACTAGTGCCAAAGCCTAAGGATCATTCCATTGTTGGAATAAAATGGGTATTCAGAAACAAACTGGATGATCAAGGAGCAATTATAAGGAACAAGGCAAGGCTAGTTGCTCAAGGATACTCTCAAGAAGAAGGAATCGACTACGACCAGACTTTTGTACCTGTTGCAAGATTAGAAGCCATCATGATTTTTCTAGCTTATGCAACTCACAAAGGCTTCAAAGTCTATCAGATGGATGTCAAAAGTGCTTTCTTAAATGGAGACATCAAAGAGGAAGTCTATGTCAGACAACCTCCAGGTTTTATCTCTCCAACTTATCCTGATTATGTTTTTAGATTAAATAAAGCATTATATGGTCTCAAGCAAGCTCCCAGAGCATGGTATGAGACCTTAGCATGCTTTCTCTTGGAAAATGGTTTTATAAGGGGTAAAGTAGATCAAACTCTTTTTATTAGAACCCATATGTCCCATACCCTACTAGTACAAATTTATGTAGACGATATCATTTTTGGTTCTACTGACTCAAAATTGTGCAGAAGGTTTTCTAACCTAATGCATTCTAAATTTGAGATGAGTAGTATGGGTGAGCTATCCTTCTTCCTAGGATTGCAAGTTAAACAACATGCTGAAGGCATCTTTATTTCTCAAACCAAATATGCAAATGAACTGGTTAAGAAATTTGGTATGTCTGAGGCATCTTGTATGAAAACACCCATGCCTACCAATGCTGTATTAGATGCTGATGAACATGGGAAACCTGTTGATCAGACAACATATAGAGCAATGAATGGCTCTTTACTGTATCTTACAGCTAGTAGAACAGATATAATGTTTGCTACATGCATATGTGCTAGGTTCCAAGTAAGCCCTAGAGAGTCACACCTAACTTTAGTAAAGAGGATTCTCAGGTATGTTAAGAGTTGTCCAAATCTAGGTCTCTGGTATCCAAAAGATTTAGCATTTTATTTAACTGGATTCTCAGATGCTGATTATGCTGGATGCAGAATTGACGGGAAAAGCACCAGTGGAACTTGTCAGTTCCTTGGTGACAGACTTGTCTCTTGGTTTTGTAAGAAATAAACATCTGTGTCAACTTCAACTGCTGAAGCTGAATATATGGCTGCAGGCAGTTGTTGTTCACAAATATTGTGGATTCAAAACCAACTCCTAGACTATGGTTACAACTTAGAGAAGTCTAAAATCTTTTGTGATAACACAAGTGCTATTTCCATAGCCCAAAATCCAGTCCTCCATAGTAGGACAAAACACATAGAGATTAGGCATCATTTCTTAAGGGATAATGTTGAAAAGAATAAAATTGAATTACAATATATCCCAACTGATTTACAAAGGGGAGACATTTTCACCAAGCCTTTGGATGAAAAGAAACACACCTTCTTCCTAAATCAGTTAGGAATGTTAGATGGAGGAAGTCTTAAATAATTTCCAAGATTTTGAAAGCTAAAAATTGACCAAGACTAGGCAAAAATTCTGATTTTTCTTAGTGTCTAGAATTTTTCTGATCTCTGAACTACGCTCGACGATTTCCCCTAAGATCGTCGAACGGAGATCGACGATCTCCAAAATCGTCGAACTGAGTTCAGCGCCTCTCAGATAGTATGAACTATCTCTTCCGGTCAACGATCGTCGAACGACGCTCGACGATTTTGTTCTCTGAACGATCGTCGAACGGAGCTCGACGCTCTCCAAGATCGTCGAATGGAGATCGACGATGTTGAAGACTCTTCAGATTCCTTTAGAAGCCCCGGTCGTCGAACTGAGTTCAACGATCTTTCCAATTCTGCGTCGAACCCAAATATAAAACTCTTTTTTCGCCATCGTTCTCTTTTGCGCTTTCGATTTCTCTGCAGGATTTTCTTTCCCTCCAAACAGTTCTACGCTTGGTCGTTTTGTTTGTTGAGTTTTTGCAGGTACAATGGCTGTGTCCGTTGCTGTCCTAGCTGCAATGAAGTTTGACGCCGGGTTTGACATTGATATAGAATCATTCAGCACCACCGACCAGATTTTCCAAGACACACTGGGTTTGTTCAAGGATCAAAATCTGTCTGCCCTCATGACCACCAGAATCAAGCTAGCTTCAGATGAGATCAAAGAATGGGTTTACACTGCTCATAATCAAGACAACAACACAATAGTCGGGTCTATTGCTGGAAATCAGGTACCCTTGACCCCCACAGTTTTAACAGAGGTTTTTAGACTGAGAAATGGAGAAGATACTGCTGAGTTGTCAGGAGAAGAATATTCTGACCTGCTTGTCAGGATGGGTCATCCAGAGGGAAACCCTAGCAAGATATTCAAAAGGAATCTGTCTGTTGAATACAGGTTCCTGGCAGATGTGGTAGGGAAAATGCTGCTTGTAAAGCACTCTGCTCATGACACTATATCCAGACATCAGCTCTGTATCATGGGAGCTCTGGTGGATAAGAAAAATTTGAACTAGGGAGAGGTCTTCTTTGACCTAATCAAAAAGAAAATAAACAAGAGCTTTGTTAATTTTGGAAGGATTCTTGGAGTTTTTCTGCAGACCAGGTGCCCTGCCTTGCTGGTCTCCTCTGGAGTTCACATAAATGCCTCCAAGAGACTTACCTGTGCCCTCTTTGGCAAGTGGGAGAGGCAAATAAGCAAGCGTAGTAGGCCCTCCTCAAGTGCTCCTTCAGGCACAAGGACTCAAGGAGTCACTCTCCCACAGCTCTCTGCCCCTGCAGATGACCTGGCTGCTGCTGTTGCTGCATCTTCTCCTCCTCCAATTCCAACCCTTCCCCTACTATCCACCATTCCAGCTCCATCCCCCATTACCATATCCAGTCCATCTCCAACATCAACTCCATCTCCAGCACCCATTCTACCTCCACCAGATGACCAATTCCACCCTCTGTTCTCATACCCTCCACCAGATATCACCTCTTCTCCATCCATATCCCTTCCCCTGTCCTCCATATCCACCATACCAACACCTCAGCCATCCATTCCACCACTCTCCAGCCCTCCACTTCCAGTATCTTCAGCTACTCCTATTCCATCTACCTCTGCTCCAGCTGTTGAGCAAGTAGACCTCTCAGCCCTAGTTGACAGGCTGTATGAGCTGATTGCCCCCAGGCTCTCTCTACTTTTGGAGACCTCCTTGGCTCCTCTACACCTGTCAGTGACAGCTCTATCTGCCAGGCTTTCCTCCCTCCTTCCTCAGGCAGCACCTCCAGCAGTGTGCCTTGATCCAGATGTGTCTGCATCTAGGCAGGGGGAGATGCCATATGAAGAGACTCTTCATGCTGTTGCTGCTGCTGTTTCTATGACTGCTGCTCCTCCTCTTGCTGCTGCTGCTGCTGAGCCTCCTACTGCAGTTCTTGCAATTGACCTAAGGTCTTTGCTATCTGCTTTTGATACTGCCTTCTTCAGCTGTCTGCCAGAGAGTAATGCTATCCAGCCCACTGAAGACTTATCCAAGGCACTGGTGCCTTTCTCTTGCTGTGACCCTAGCATTATCTCTTCTTTTGTACATTCAGTACTTGCTGCTACTGAAGATGTTGCTGCTGCTGCTGCTGCTGCTGTTGAAGAAAGTTCTGGCTTTGCTTCTGAAAATATTGTTGATACTGCTGCTGAGACTGTTAATATTAATGCTGAAGTTCCAACTGATTCTGCTGAGCCAATATCCAAGGACTTTCTGATGTCAGAGGCCACTGAAATTGAGCCTGTTGCAGATTTTGATGATGTTACTGCTGTTATCAATGAAGTTGTTGCTGCTATCACCTCTCCAACTTCTGTGGCTGTTAGTGAATCTGCTGTTGAGAGTGAATCTGTTGTTTCTGCTGTAAGTGAGAATGTTACTGCTGCTGTCACCACTCCTGCTGCTGCTGTTGTTGCTTCTGCCTCATCTGCCTCTGTTCAGCTGAAGAAAGATTTAATGAAGAGAATAGATGCTCTATATGATGACCAGAGTTCTGAGACTGATGAATTTAAAACAGACTCTGATGATTCTTCTGCTACTATTGCCAGGAAAAGGAAGGCAAGGAGCAAGGCAATGAAAAGGGTTCCTCCTGCAAAAGTCAAAGATAACAATGACATTCCTTACTACATTCTGCATAATTGCCCTATCACTGAACATTGGATGCAATATTCTAAAAATCAGCTGAAAGCCATGAAGAAAAAGAGAAGATATGAGAAGGGCTCTTCCCAATTCCAGCACCCTCATCCTCCTCCACGACCTCCTCCTGATGCAGGTGCAGGTGGAAGCTCTGCAAGCCAACCCCCAGCTAGAAGCCAGGCTCCCTATCAACCCCATGCCAGATCCTACCAAAGGGAAAGCCAATCTAGGGGTTCATATTCTAGGAGAGGAGGATACAGGGGTAATCAGAGAGATTTACAAGTTTATTCTAAAGGGTACTCCAGGCAGCACCCATATTCTAGGGGAGGACATGTTTTATCTGATACATCATCAGGTCCTTTCCCCTACAAGCTGAAAGAGAATGTGTCTGTCAGGCCTCCTCAAGACAATCCTTCCAACAGGTATGAGCCACCTGTATCGTTTGAGGACCCTGAAAATAACCCAGCTGCTTGGACTGCCAGGTTAAAAGAATTGGCTGCACTAGATCAGATTAAGAAGGCCAGAGAACAAGGACTAGATACTTCCAACATTTCTACAATGTCTGAGCAAAGACAGAAAGAACTAGACAGATATGCTTCCAGTAAATTCTTTGATGCTGACAGATATATGGAATTGCATCCTGCTGTTGTGGTTCCCAGGCCTACAAAGCAAACTTATTTGGGTGCAGTAGATGACACCAGGTCCAACAAAGAAGCCCTAAACCCTAACAGAGAAATCAAAATGGTTAAAGGCAAAGAGAAGAAGTGACATTGTAAGGTGACAGTCTCTGAATTTCTGATTATCTGGATGCCACATATATATATATATATCTGTGATGTTTCTGCATATCCAGCTGTTGTTTTTCTGTGTTTTTGATTGTATGTTGTTATTTAAATTTTTTCAAAGTCTGTAAATAGTAATCATAACCCAAATAGGGGGAGATTGTTGGAACACCCTATTACTAATTTGGGTCAGGATCACTATGTCTCTAGGAACCTTTGCTTGACCCCTTGTATAGCTTAAAAGGTCAATTAGAATTGTGTCTAAGGGTTAGAAGTCTAGGTTTGGTAGCTGGCCTGAAGACCAAGATTTTCTGTCTGGAGACGAAGTCATATCGTCGAGCTCAGCACGACGATTCGTCGAACTCCGGTCGACGATCGTCGAGCTCAACTTAGACAGATCGTCGAACTCCATTCGACGATCGCTGAGCTCAACTTCATAATATCATCGAACTCCATTCGACGATCGGTGAGCTCAGGTCGACGATTTTGACTCTGCATTAAATCTTTATCTCTGAGCTCAGTTCGACTATCTTTGAGCTCAGATCGACGATTTTCTTGCTGCTGTGTGTTTTCAGATCGCTGAGCTCAGCTCGATGATAGCAGAGCTCAGTTCGACGATTTCAGATAACTTCCAGAATTCAAATTCAAATCAGTTAGGAGTTATTCTGCAATTAATTCAGAGATTTGCTAGCCGTTTTCATTCAATTCTGGTCCAAGTTTCAAGGGACTTTTCAAGGAATAATTCTGTGGACTTTCCTCAAAAAGAGATTATGCAATTAAGGATGCAATCAATACAGACCAACGACTATCCTTGACAGAGAATAATATTCTATTCAGGACCAGAGAATAAAAGAGAGAATGTTTTTGAATCTCTAAGAAGAACAAGAAATAGAGCACACACAATACAGATTACAGAGACTCACTCAAAAATCTTCTGTCAAAACGAATTCTGAAGAACACTCATCCAAGGAGATCAAGTCTTCAAATCTTCAGATCTCTGTAGTTTTCAAAGTGTTCAAGGCCAACATATTTCCTGACTCCAGACATTCAACATTTCAGCTATTGCTGAAATCATCCATTACTGGAGTTCAACCCTTGAAGGCCTATCACCCTCAGCAAAGCTTTTCTTCCTGAAGATTTCAAGGATTCAGGGGGAGCTTTGACATCAATCCACATAGTCTTCTCAGTTGTTTGAGAAAGAGAAGACTGCCATCACTCTCTCACCCCCACTTTGTAAAGGGTTTTTCAAACTCCCTTCAAAAGTTTGAACCTGGTTTTTGAGCACCTTGTCAAAAGCTCATTGGTGGCAAGACACCTGATCAAAAAATCTGCTTTGGTTTTTGAGCACCTTATCAAAAGCTCATTGGTGCCCAGGATACCTGATCAACTCATCCTGCAGTGGATTCCTACCTAGGGTGGTAGAAGAGTGGATGTACCCAAGTTTGGGGAACCACTATATTTCCTTGTGTCTTCTGGTTCTGCTTGCTTTCATTTTTGTTTCTGGCCTTGATTTTTCTGTGCTTAGTTTTTGCATAGCTTAGTTCTGTGATTAGATTTATTTCTGCTTCCCTGCTCACACATATTACAACAATTGTTGTAAAAGTTTGTAAAAGTTTTTAAAGCACCATATACTCTATTCACCCCCCCTCTAGAGTATATCAGATCTAGTTGCACTTTCATCTTTTTCTTAGCAGCTTCTTCATATGAATTTTCATCATCATCATCATCATCTGAATCCTGAGGATTATCATATAAAACATCTATATCTCTCAAGATGTCCTCAGATACAATAACTTTTGCAGTTGGAACCTGAACTGAGCTTTCAGCTGCTTTTGTTTCTTCTGCAATGTCAGCCAAGATCAACTCATCTAGATCTGGCATAGGAGAGTTATCCATCACAAAGATTGGTGCTGAGATAGCTGCTGGAGGGGATGGAATGACTGTAGAGTCTGGAAGTGCAAAGCTATCCCTAAGTTGCTTAGCAACTGCTGGACTGACAGGAGATGTATTGGGAATAATAGCCAAATGTGGCTTAGTAAATTCTTCTGGAAGGAAGTGCTTATATACATTGTCAAAAGTTTTCAGCAATTCTTCTAAGTTAACTGTGGGATTTAGGATAAAGTGACCAACAGTTTTAAATCCTTCAGAATCCGACTCATCAAAATCCATGTCAGTATCAATGAAATCAATTAACTTTTTACTTATACCATCTGTATAGTCTGCTGGTGCTGGAGTATCTGTTGGTGCTGGAGCTGAAGAGTCTGAAGCTGTAGCTGCTGCTTCATCATCAGGCATCTCCCCATGCCTGGTTTCAGTGGGAACTGAGGCCAGGCCCCTGACTGAGGAGGGGGCAGCAGTGAGAGCAGATATTTGGGCAGATAAAGAGGTAATGGTAGTAGCAAGAGGTGTAATGTCCTCTGCTATAAGTGATTTAAGAATGGGAGTGATGATGGTGATGATAGATGAGATGGTAGTGGGGTCCAATGACAAAGTTATAGATGGTGTTGTAGTTGGTGTGGAAGAGGTGGCAACTATTGATGGAACAGAGGGCGGAACATTAGGGACGTAAAGGTTAGATGTTGATGGGGATGGAAGGGTGGCATCTTGCATCATGGTGTCTGATGGTAGGATATAAGATGGTATGGAAGATAGATGTGGGGGAAGTGGATACTGTGGTGGTGTTGAAATGTATGTGTCATGAGGGGATGCAGGAGGTGTGGGTGGTTGATTTGCCTTAAGGGAGGAAGAGGGAATGTCAGGGATGGTGATTAGTAAAGATGGAGTGACGGGGGATTTTGTTGTTGTTGGAAGAGGGGCTGGAAGAGAAGATGTGGAAGGAATGTTCTCTTCAGCAGGGTGGGGAGTGGCGTTAATAGCCCTTGTGCCTTCAGAAGCTTTTGTGGAAGAGGTGGAAGCCATATAGGGCTTAGTGATGGTCCTCTCCCATCTGCCAAATAATGCACAGGTTAGCCTTTTACTGTCATTAATAAAAATATTCTGGGAGACCAGTGATTCTGCAGCCTTTGCCTGTAGGAAGATTCCTAGAACTCTTCCAAAATAGACTTCCTTCTTAGAGTTCTTCTTCTTTATCAAATCAAACAGAAGCTGTGCCCAGTTTATTGGATTCTTGTTGATGATTGCACACATAACCAGAAACTGGTGTCTGGTGATATAATCGTGTGCAGTGTGTTTCCCAAGTAGCACTTTGCCAACCAAGTCTGCTAAAAATTTATAGGGAGCAGACAAGTGTTTCTTCAACAGTTTGTTGGGATTTTCTCCAGCATACTCCATGAGGTTCAACATCATATCAGACTCCTCTGTTTCAATTTCAAGGTCCTCTACTCCATTTCTCAATCCAAAAATCTCAGTTAAGATTGCGGGGGTTAAAGAGACTGAGTTACCCGCGGTAGTGCCCATCATGATGTTCTCTTCCGGGGATGACAGTACGTATACCTATTCTCTGATTTCCATGCTGTGCAGTTTGATCCTTTTCGTCATCAGGGTTTTTAGTTCCTGTTCTTCAAGATGTTCCAGGATATACAGAAAGATTGTGTCAGAATGCTGAAACGAATCGAAATCCACGTCAAATCCTGTGTCAAACTTCATTCCTGTGAGATGCTTGCCAGAGTCACCATCGAAATCACCTGCAAGAAAGGCACAGAAACGACGATCAAGTGCAAGAGAATAGAAAGCGCGGGATGGAGGTTGAAGAAAACCTAGATATAAGGTTTTCTAGAATATGAATCGACAAACTCCGTTCCACGAAAATAAAATGAATTCTTCGAACTGAGGTCGACGAAGTAATTTAGAGTTAAATAATTCGTCGAGCTCATTAAAAGAATTGAAGACGGTTCGTCGAACTTAGGTCAACGAATATCTTCTAAAGCAAGTTCGTCGAATTCCGTTCGACGAAACTTATTTCACTCACAGAGAGTTCATCGATCTCCGTTCGACGAGTATCTCTCAAACTTTCCCTGGTTTGTCGAACTCCATTCGACGAACTCTGGAAAATTCATCGAATGCAGACAAAACTTAAAATAAGTCTTCTCCATTGATCATTCCCAGCTGATTTAGAAAGAAAGCATGATTTTTCTTATCCAGAGGTTTGGTGAATATATCAGCTTTTTGTAAATTAGTTTATATATAAACAAGCTTAATCTTATTTTTGTCTACACACTCCCTAATGAAATGATGTCTTATGTCAATATATTTTGTCCTACTATGGTGAACTGGATTTTGTGCTATGGCTATAGCACTAGTATTATAACAGAATAGGGTTGAATTATTTAAGTTGAACCCATAATCTAGAAGTTGATTCTGTATCCAGAGCATCTGTGAACAACATCTGCCTGCTGCAATATATTCTGCTTCAGCAGTTGAAGTTGACACTGATGTTTGCTTTTTACAGAACCATGATACTAATCTAATACCCAGGAACTGGCAGGTTCATGAAGTACTTTTTCTATCAACCCTACATCCAGCAAAATCAGCATCAGAGTATCCAGTTAACTCAAATTCTGATTCAGCAGGATACCATAGGCCTAGATTTGGACAACTATTTATATATCTTAAAATCCTTTTTAAGAAAATTAGATGAGATTCTTTAGGGTTCACTTGGAACCTAGCACAAAGGCATGTAGCAAACATAATATCTGGCCTACTTGCTATGAGGTATAATAGGGACCCAACAATGCCCCTATAAAGTTTCTGATCTACAGGTTTTCCTGGTATATCAGAGTCCACAACAGCATTGGTGGCCATGGGAGTTTTCTTAGCTGAGGCATCAGCCATCCCAAACTTCTTTAGAAGTTTTTTAGCATATTTTGCTTGAGAGATGAAGATGCCATCAGGAAGCTGTTTCACATGGAGACCAAGGAAATATGAAAGCTCTCTCATGGTACTCATTTCAAATTAGAATGCATGAGGTCAGAAAACCTCTTGCATAATTTTTAATCTGTAGATCCAAATATAATGTCATCTATATAGATTTGCACTAACAAGATTTGGTCCTTATGATGTCTAGTGAAAAAGGGTTTTATCTACAGTTGCTCTTGTAAATTTATGCTCTAATAAGAAACTTGCTAAGGTCTCATACCAAGCTCTTGGAGCTTGCTTTAGACCATAAAGAGCCTTATTTAATTTAAAAACATAAGAAGGATAAGTTGGAGAAAAAAAACCTGGAGGTTGTTCTACATAAACCTCTTCTTGTAACACTCCATTTAAGAAGGCACTTTTCACATCCATTTGAAAAACTTTGAATCTTTTGAATGCTGCATAGGCAAGGAAGATCCTTATAGCTTCCAACCTTATAACAGGTGCAAAGGTCTGATCATAGTCAATTCCTTCCTCTTGCCTATATCCTTGAGCAACAAGCCTAGCCTTGTTCCTCACAATGACTCCTTGGGCATCAAGCTTATTCCTGAAAACCCATTTGGTTCCAATAACTGGGTAGTTTTGGAACCAAGTCCCAAACTCTACATCTCTCAAATTGGTTTAGTTCCTCTTACATTGCAAGGATCTAGTGGGAATATTGCTCAGTATCATGAATGGTTAGAGGATCAACCTGAGAGAGAAAACATGCATGCAACAAGTCTTGGTTGAGTTGATGCCTTGTCTGTACTCCTGCTGATATGTCACCAATTACTTGAGATCTGGGGTGATCCCTAAGTGTGACAAAATCAGTGGGTGGAGTTGGTTATGAAACAACATTTTGAATAAATTCCTCTTGTGGAATTATATTTGCTGTTGGTTGAGGCTCATGTTCTTCAGCTTCATCTTCTTCACTATCTTCAATGACTTGTGGAGAGGGATGAGTGGGAACCTCTTGGGTGAGGTTTAGTCCATCCAATGTCTCACATAAGTGGGGTACCTGCAAGTTGTTACTGGTAGAAACTTCTTTCTCCTTGCAATACATGTTAGTTTCATCAAGAGAAACATGAATTGACTCTTCTACTTTTAATATTGATTTATTAAATACCGTATAGGCCTTGCTTACATGGGAGTATCCTAGGAAAACTCCCACTTCAGCCTCGGCTTCAAACTTTCGAATATATTTCTTATTGTTATTGTGTATATAACATGCACAACCAAAAACTTTAAAATAGTTTATTTTAGGTTTCTTCCCTTTGAGCAATTCATAGGGAGTCTTGTTCTTCAGTTTGTGAATTAAACTCCTATTCAGGATATAGTTTGCAGTGCTTACAGCCTCTGCCCAAAAGGTTAGTGGCATGTATGCATCAGCAAGCAATGTGCCTGCAGCTTCAATGAGTGTCCTATTTTTCCTTTCAGCTACCCAATTTTGTTGGGGAGTTCTAGGAGCCGAGAAGCAATGCCTGATACCTTCCTTCTCACAGAAATCATGCATAAGAAGAGACTCAAACTCTGTGCCATGATCACTTCTGATCAATGCAACATGAGTAGAGAACTCAATCTGTATGGTCCTGAGAAAATCTGTAAGAACCTTAAATATATCTGACTTTGTTCTCAAAAAGAATACCCAACTGAACCTGGAGAAGTCATCCACTATAACTAAAGTGTAGGATTTCCCACCTAGGCTTTGTACAGCAACGAGTCCAAAACGATCCAAGTGTAGCAAGTACAAGATCCTAGGTGAATCACTCTTATTAATTGATTTGAAACTATTTTTAGTTTGCTTGCCTAATTGACAAGCCCTACAGAGACCTTTCTTCTTGTAGGGAGCAGAAGGTAGACCTCTAACAAGGTTTTGCTTAGATAACCTAGCAATGTTTTTCAGATTTACATGTCCTAGTCTTTTGTGACATAAGTCATTCTAATTACTAGTTAGATTCAGTAAATAGATATCAGTTGTGGCAGAAAGAAAATTTACTAAATAAATGTTTCCTTGTCTACTTCCAGTTAAAAAAGTTTGGTTAATTTTATCAACGATAGAGCAAGTAGATGGGTTAAAGTATACCTAATAACCATCATCACATAATTGACTTATGGAGATGAGGTTATGCTTCAGTCCACTTACATATGTCACCTTTCTGAATGTTACAACTCCTATTCTTACTTCTCCAACTCCATCTGACTGACCACATTTTAAGTCACCAAAGATAACCTTTGGCCCCAGCTTGGACTTATAGTTGAATAGAATATCCTTGCTGCCAGTCATATACTTGGAGCAGCCACTGTCCAGGTACCAAGTTTGATTTTCCCCTGGACAATTTATCACCTGCAATATAAACAGTTAATGATTTCTGACCCAGGTTACCTTGGGCCCTTTGTATGGCTGATAAGAGAAACTAGAAATAACAGAAAATTCTGGCTGGGATTTATATCATAGGGGGTGATATCTTCTAGGTGGAATTGTCCAGTCAGTCAAGGGATTAAATTGTTTTCTAGAAGTATTTAAGTTTCTGTTGAAATTATAGTTTTGACCAAGTCTTCCTGGGTTCGACGAATTTATGTAAGTTCGTCGACCAGAGTTCGACGAATTGGGTTGAGATCGTCGATCTCTGCCCAAAGAATGAACATGTTCATTCTCTGTACCCCACGTTCTTCGAGCTCTGCTCGATGAACCATACAAAGTTCGTCGATCGCAGTTAGACGAATAACAATAACTATAGTTGGCGTTCAGAGTTCGTCGATCTGGGTTCGACGAACTGGCCCCTTTTCATCGATCTGAGGTCGATGAAAATTGCTGAACTTTATTTTAATTAGATGTTTTCTGTTTTTCAATTTTGTCCTTAGTTTGAATTTGTTCAAGAATTTAATTTACTTTATATACTTGATAAGTATTCTTCTTTCCTTTCCCAGAAATAAAATTTATGGGTTGTGACAGGTGGTTTTTTTGAATAATAAGTGGTTCACTAGACGATGCACCTAATCCTAACTTACTTCCATTAAATCTAGCATTAGATATGTTGGTGATTACTGCTAGTTGTTTGCTTCATCCATTTAGTGATTCTTCTAGCTGTTTTGCTTTACTTAATTCATCTTTCAGAAGAGTGATTTGTTCACTAAACATGTCTATTTCATCTTTTAATTTGGTGTTTTCTAAAACTAAGCTATCATAGTTAACTTGTTTATCTCTGATAAGTTTGATTTCCTTCTCAGAGTTGATTAAATCTAAACACATGATCTTAAAATCTGATTGAAAAGATTGTGAATCATAATCAAACCATGATAATACCTGATCAGCTTCTGATTCAGAAGCTTCCTCATTGTCTGAATCTTCTTCTTCTGAGTTGCTTCTTGAGGCATCAATTTCCATGAGGCAAACCTCCTTTGCTCTTTCTTATTCCTCATCTTCACTGGAGCTTGAGGATGTTGACTCTTCTTCAGTTTCACTCCAGATCTCATGTAACACCCCTATCCGTCGCATAACATATAGCAGTAGGTCCGGCCGGGGACCGACGCCATATACCACAGACAGACCGGGTGGTTACTCAATGGAAACCATCCAACCAATCATAACGTCCTACGCAGAGCATTCTAGCGGAAGTAGTTTAAATAGTTGTAATTAAAAGAACCCAGCAACAAGCATGATTGTTCACTAACAAGCCAAATAGGAAGGAAGTACATACACAAGTACTGGCCTTAAAGCCTTACAAATGGTTTACTCATATACATATTTTCCATACCACGGCAAGCAGGCCGGTCATACATGAATAAAAGCAAGTAAAACACTCCAATTTAGGCCTTTGAGGGTCGGCTTCGCAATTTGGGCTTTAGCCCGCTATTGACCGCTTGGTCCAGCAGCACCTGCAAGCAAAAAACCACCGCACGGTGGCAAACGAATGCAAAGGTCAGCAATGCTGACCAAATTATAACGATCCCGCACCCAACTCGGGGCGGCGATGCTCCTTCCTTGCATTGTATTAGCACAACCAAGCAGTAAATAAATACATTGCATAACAGGCGTTGGCACGCACGGCCACACGCCCCGTGCTCTTAGGGCACATTCTCGGTGATCACAGTCTAAGTCTGCCGACTCACCACCTTCCCCTGGACGGCAATCTCTCATGAGCATTTGGTCTTTCTGGCCACTGCCTAAGACCCTCAATCTATGCCAACGGTAAGTGCCAAGTAAATTTAGGTCTCTTTAACCGAATGACATAGACAGGGTACGGTTCTGCCTGACCCGTTGCTCACACCGCAACGTTAATTTAAAACATATGCGTGGGTCAAACTTTCCCGAGTCCCAAATCGTTTCCACACAACACATAACCCAGTTATGTTTAAGTTGGCTCCCGGACCCACATGTTTGGCAGAATCATGCATCTGCCCAGTTTTCTGGGTGCACCTTTGGGTTAATCCCCAAGGCTCCCTGTTGCAATCTACCACGTAGAAAAACCCGAAAACAAACATTCGCACGGATTCTTCTCCGGCCATTAAGTAATGCAACATCACCGATCCAGACCAACATGTCCGGATAGGCTTCACACATCATGCCTATATCCGTTCTCAATTACGAACTCTACACAACGGGGACTTTACATATCTACCTGAAGGAATGCCTCCAACTCACCGCAAACTCGCGAGAGCGGGCTTCCTATGCAAAAGAAGGAGAGCTTCACATGCTCAAGTAGAGAATCGTTACCCTAGTGTTCTTCCTTGGCGCCATGGAAATGTAAGCGGATGAAAAGAACCGCACTCTCTTTGCCTTCGTAGATCCGAAGTCGGCTCGTGATTTGGAGCTCTAAAACCCCTCCAACGACTGGATCTAGACTTCTTCTTCCTCCTTCGCTCTCCCTTCTCTCTAGAATTTAGACAGAGAACACGATAGGAAAAAAAGGGTTATGAAACCCTTCTCTCTGGTATAATCTCTTCGGGATTAACCACCGCATGGGGTTAAACACCGCATGGTTAACCAATAGGAGTAGGGCACGTCCGCGTCAAAACAGTGTTAGAACATTTAGTCAACTCCTGCCAAAAACCCAGCGTCAACACTCCGCGTCGACCGAGTCAGACATGCCAAAATCAGCCCCGCGCTCGAAGATAGTCGAACCAAGATCGTTGACCGCTGCCAGATCGTCGAACGGCGATCTATAGCCCGATCATCGAACGCAAATCTCTAGCCAAATCGTCGAACGCGCGGCCCGATCGTCGAACCCACGGCCCGATCGTCGAACCCAGAAAACTGCCTGTTCGACGAACACGTGACCCAATCATTGAACCCACATAGTTGGCCCGATCGTCGAACACAAAATAGCTGGCCCGATCGTCGAACGCAGCATTGTGACCAGATCCTCGACCACTGCTCGACGATCGTCGAACCCAGATTTCTGCCTGATCGTTTTTGCCAGATCTTTGAACTACCCCGACACGCCCTGGGTCACGCCCGTGTACCCCTGCCAAATTCCAAATTTGGTACAAATTCTTCACCCGTCGCTCTTTTGAGTTTCGGGGCGTTACAGCTCTCCCCCTCTTAAAAGAATTTCGTACACGAAATTACATAAAGGAAAGATAAGTACAAAATTAAATTGTACCTGAGCGGAACAACTCCGGATACTCATCAAGCATAGTCTGCTCTCATTCCCAAGAGAGCTCTTCTCGACCGCAATTGTCCCAACGGACCTTGACCACCATGATCTCTTTATTGCGTAGCCGCTTGAGCTCCGAGTCCTCAATCCACACGGGCTTGACCTTTGTCGTCAACCCACTATCAATCGGCACTTGATCGACCGCGATCACTTGCGTAGGCTCTTGCACCGCCTTCCGTAGCACCGAAATATGAAATACATCATGTAGACCACTAAGCTCCACCGATAGCTTCAACCGATAAGCCGCTTCGCCAATCCGCTCCAGAACCTCAAACGGCCCAATGTACCTTGGGTTTAGCTTTTTCAAGCGTCGCACCCGCGAGACACCCTTGAACGACCTGATCTTTAAGTACACCCAGTCGCCCACAGCGAACTCCACGTTCCTGTGCTTGGCATTATAGTACTTCGCTTGCCGGTCCTGAGCGATAAGCAACCTCTCCCGAATGGTTCGCACCAATGAAGTAGCCTCCTCCACCACTTGACACTTGTACAACTTTGACTCACCCATTTCCAACCAGGACAACGACATGTGACATCTTCTACCATAAAGGGCCTCGAAGGGTGCCATTTGAATACTCGCCTGGTAGCTTTTGTTGTACGCAAATTCCACCAAATAAAGATTGTCTTCCCATTGCTTTCCAAAGTCCAAGACACACATGCGGAGCATGTATTCCATAGTCCTATTGACCCTCTCGGTCTGCCCATCCATCTGCGGATGGAAGGCTGTGCTAAAACTCAGCTTTGTTCCCAACATTTGGTGCACTAGCCTCCAATCATTGGACGTGAACCGCCCATCTCGGTCACTCACGATGCTGCGGGGCACACCGTGGTGCCGTACTATATTATCCACATATAACTTTGCCAACTTCTCCACCGGATCATCCTTCCTATGCGGAATGAAATGCGACACCTTCGTTAGCCGATCTACGACCACCCAGATGGCGTCGTTCCCCTTTTGTGACCTTGGCAAACTGTGCACAAAGTCCATTGTGATGTCGTCAAATTTCCACTCCGGAATAGGCAAGGACTTCAGAAATCCTCCCAGCTTTTGGCATTCCGCCTTCACAAAGGCGCAAGTTTGGCACTTCGCCATGTAGAGTGTCACAGCCTTCTTTAAACCCGGCCACCAAAACAGTTTCTTAATGTCACGGTACATCTTTGTGCTCCCCGGGTGAATCGAGTACTTGGTATGGTGCGCCTCGTACAACAAATCCACTTGCAAACTTCCCACGCTTGGGACGCAAAGACGACCATATTTCCAAAGCAATCTGTCCTCCACAACGAATTGGGAATTTGACCCATCGAGAGCCTCTACCATGAACTGCTTCATGTGGTCATCCAAATCTAAAGCCTGCCGAATCCGATCAGCCAGGTCATATTGAACTTCAGTCCAATTCAAGAGTGCTTCAGCACTTGACTGCTTATCTACAGAAAAAATCTCCAACGCCTCCAACTCCCAAACCAACCGCTCATCATGCACCGATAGCCAATTGGCTTGAGCTGGGGCTCGGCGACTCAACTCGTCCGCAACCGCATTACCTTTACCAGGCACGTAGTGGATCTTGAATGTAGTCCCCCAGGAACTCCATCCATCTACGCTGTCACATATTCAGATCTTTCTGATCAATCAAATACTTCAGGCTCTTGTGATCGGTGTAGATATCAATCTTCACACCGTACAAATAATGCCTCCACAGCTTCAAGGCAAAAATCACGGCCGCTAACTCCAAGTCATGGACCAGATAGTTCCTCTCATGCACCTTCAACTGTCTCGAGCCATATGCTATAACGCTTCCATGCTGTAATAGCACACAACCCAAACCACTTCCCGAAGCATCGCTATAAATCTCATAACCTTCGGTGCCACTCGGCGAACTCAGGACCGGCGCCGTGGTCAACCGACATTTCAGTTCCTCAAAAGGTCGCGCGCACTCCGGCGTCCAAACGAACTTCTGCTCCTTCCTCGTCAAAGTAGTGAGAGTTAACGCTATCAGCAAGAATTTCTCTATGAAGCGCCTATAATAGCCGGCAAGCCCCAGAAAGCTCCGGACTTCCGCTACCGTAGAAAGCTCACACCACTCCCGTATCGCAACAATCTTCGTCGGATCCACTGCAATACCTTACCCACTCACTATATGACCGAGGAACGCCAATGAGGATAACCAAAACTCGCACTTCGAGAACTTGGCGTACAATTGATTCCTCCTCAGCGTCTCCAACACCAAAATATCATCGATGAAGACGATCACAAAATGGTCCTAGTACTCCCTAAAGGTCTTGTTCATCATATCCATGAATACTGATGGCGCATTAGTCAGCCCAAATGGCATGACCGTAAACTCATGATGCCCGTATCTTGTACTGAACGCTGTCTTAGGGATATCAGTCTCCCTTATCCTCAGCTGATAATAACCAGACTTGAGATCCAACTTAGAGTACACCGTCGACCCGACCAACTGATCAAAAGATCATCGATCCTTGGGATTGGGTACTTGTTCTTTTCCGTTAGCTTGTTTAACTCCCGATAATCAATACAGAGTGTCAAGCTCCCGTCCTTCTTCTTAACAAAGAGGACCGGTGCGCTCCAAGGCGAAGAACTTGGACGCACATACCCTTGCTCCAACAACTCTTGAAGTTGTACCTTCAGATCCGCCATTTCCTTAGGTGCTAGCCGATACGGAGAGCGTGACACAGGCTTTGCACCTGGAACTAGCTCAATAGTGAAATCTATCTCCCGTTGAGGCGGGGCTCCGGGAAAATCGGCGGGGAACACATCAGGGTTCTCAGCTACCACTGAAATACTATCCAATGTAGGCTTCGGCTTTGCAACCTCCAATAGTGTAAGGAACAGCTCTGCACCAACACGAACCGCCTTCACCACCTGAAGAGCAGACATCAGCGTCTTGCTCGACTCCTTTTCAAGCCCGTAAAAGTCGTCTCACGTCCTGTTTCCCCAGTTGACTTCCTTGCAATTTCGATGAATGTATGCTTGCTGCTCCGAGAGCTAGTCCATACCAAAGATCACGTCGAGCTCCCCTAGCGGTAGTAACGACACTTGTAAGTCAAAGTCTTGACTCCCTGACCACACCTAAGCGCAACAGATTCTACCCGCGCGCATTGAGCACCATTGGACCCTAGCGCATCCAATTTGACTCTTATCATCGAATGAGGTACTCCGACGCGTAATATAATTCCTAAATAAAGGAATGCGAAGCTTTGTTTACACAAACGATGCTCTCGCCGGATAAACGAAAATCAGAACAAAGCATAGCACAAGTAGTTCTAAGTTAACATGCACAAGGGCGACAAGTATTTAAGGCTAAACTCCTATAACTTTAAACCATACCTGTCCTTACGGCGACGTGCTTTCTCCCGAACTTTAGGCACCCACGGGCATAATGCCCCGACTCCGCACAGTTGTAACATGCGCCCGGGGTTTGGCCTGTAGATGCCCCCAAAGCACCGTAAGGAGGGACTAGACCCAAAGTCCTAGCCTTCTTATACCACCTACAATATCCAGACTTTGAGGTGTTCGGCATTTTGAATGTCGTTTCCTTTGCACTAAAGTCCTCAACTGCTCCTGACATAGCTTCCTTATCCTTCTGAGGACCATCCCGACACTCTCGGGCAAATTTCCCTTTCTTTCCACAAGTATGACAAGTGTAAGTAGCTTTGCTAGTCGATACCGTAGCCCCCTTCTCCAGCATTATGCCGGATGCAGCTCTTATGGGGCTTGCATAGTTCGATACCATGGTTGCTGGCATCGGGTGAGTCTTCCTCAAGTCTGCCTCCAAAGATCTAGCCGACTCCACCAAGGCTCAGAGTCCCAATAACTTTGGTCCTAGCAGTAGGATTCGCAGCTCACCACGCAGACCGTTATAAAATCTATCAACGATAGACTGTTCGTTCTCCAATTCGAATCATGGGTATCAGCTTACCATAAGAAATGGTTGCAAATATTCATCAACCCAGTGCGCTCCCTGCACTAAACGCATATTCAGCTACTGCCCCGATGGTCTACCAAAAGTCATCTGCTCCATCACGCCACCCGGCGTTGAAGCCACAACAGGGGCACAGGGTTGTACATTTCCTCCATGCTGTGCACTCGTCACAGTGAACACCACTTCAACGATCCTTCTTACGGTTTCATACGAAGGAGGGGTCTAAAACAACTCACTGGGCACACTATACTCCTTAGCAACCGGACATTCTTGCGGCCAAGCACCACCTCTGGTCACCTATAGTTGCACAAAACACCGTTAAGTGTCCAAATAAAATTGCAAACAACAATTATAGGAAAACGTAGGTTCCCCAAACACGTGTATTTTCATTCCTAAGTGGACATTCATGGGTTCTTTTGTTGTAATAACGATGACGCACACATATGTGCTCACCACCCCTTAAAAAGAATTCGTCCACGAATTCATTTTAAGCCTGACCGAAACTAGTAGTTTGAAACCAAACTGTAACACCCCCTATCCGTCGCATAGCATATAGCAGTAGGTCCGGCCGGGGCCCGACGCCATATACCAAAGACAGACCGGGTGGTTACACAATAGAAACCATTCAACCAATCATAACATCCTACGCAGAGCATTCTAGCAGAAGCAGATTAAATAGTTGCAATTAACAGAACCCAGCAACAAGCATGAATGTCCACTAACAAGCCAAATAGGAATAAAGTACATACACAAGTACTGGCCTAAAGGCCTTACAAATGGTTTACTCATATTACATGTTTTCCATACCACGGCACGCAGGCCGGTCATACATGAATAAAAGCAATTAAAACACTCCAATTTAGTCCTTTGAGGGCCGGCTTCGCAATTTGGGCTTTAGCCCGCTATTGACCGCTCGTCTGCCTATGTGGCCACGACTTCAGGTAGTGCCCACGTTGTTACCCAAGCTAAATGGCTGATTGACTCGGGTGCTACAAATCATATGACTGGCAACCCTCATTGCTTCTCTCTCCTTGAAACGCATGACCGCCTACCCCCGGTTCGTGTGGCGGATGGTTCACCATCCCCGGTGCTCGGGACGGGCATGGTTCAAGTCACCTCGTCACTTCGCTTGGAGGACACTTTCTATGTCCCGAAGTTCCCGTGCAATTTATTATCTGTTACCACTTTATGCCGACAACTACAGTTCTCTGTTTTATTCACTCCCCATTCTTGTTCTTTTCAGGACCCGAGGACCCAGCGGACGATTGCTACTGGGACTGAGAGCGGCGGCCTCTATTTCCTCGACGACGTTTCTGCTCTGTCCGCCTACTCCTCCTCTACAGATCTGCTTCAATGGCATCTTCGCCTTGGACATCCTCCTCCTCGGATTCTTCGACAGCTTCTGCCCCACTTACCTCGGACCAGTCCTCCGCTCAACTGTGATGCGTGTCAGCTTGGCAAACATCATCGCTCCTCCTTCCCACCGAAGCAAGGTCGTGGCTCCTCTGGCCCGTTTGATCTCATTCATTCTGATGTCTGGGGTCCTGCTCCTACCCTCATTGTTGGTCGGGTAGTTCCTATTTTGTCACTTTTATAGATGATTTTTCACGATGTACTTGGGTGTATCTCGAAAAAGATAGCTCTGAACTCTTTTCTGTTTGGCAATCATTTTATTTTATGATTAAGAATCAGTTTGACATTTCTATTAAAATTTTACGCTCTGATAATGCTAAGGAATATCTTAATCATGAGTTCTCCTCCTTCTTTCAACAACATGGTCTTCTTCATCAGACCACGTGTGTTTACACCTCCCAGCAGAATGGGGTGGTGGAGCGTAAAAATCGTCACCTCCTTGATGTTGCTCGTACTCTCATGACGCAGATGCAAGTACCTCGCTCCTACTGGGGCTACGCTGTGCTCCTCGCCTGCTATCTCATCAATCGTCTTCCCTCCACGGTTCTCCACGGCCAGACCCCCTTTTCCATTCTCTACCCCCGCAAGGAACCTTTTCCTCTCCCTCTCCGTGTCTTTGGCTGTACGGCTTTCGTTCACGCTCCCTCCGCTACCCACGACAAGCTTTCCCCTCGTTCCACCAAGTGTGTCTTTTTGGGGTACTCTACCACTCAAAAAGGCTATTGCTGTTTTGACCCCCTTCTCCGCAAGCAATTTGTCTCCGCGGATGTGACATTTTTCGAGAATGCTTCCTACTTCTCTCCTACCTCCTCTCTTCATCCAGATGTCTCTACTTCTCCACCGCCTCTCTCCATTCCCTCCACACCTCTCGACATCTCCCCCCTTCCGTCCTCTCCTCCACCGTCTCCTTCCCTGTCCGTCTCCCCACCCACCCCTCCTCCCTCTTCTCCGGTGCCGTCTCTCTCTAGTCCCGGGTCAACGTTCTCCGCCACGGACGCTCCGGTCGCTGACGCACCCGTCGACCTGGATTTTCCATTGCTCTTTGCAAAGGGGTGCGAGCGTGTACTCAACACCAGCTTGCGGCAGTTGTTTCCTATGATCGGCTTTCTCCTTCTCGCAGGTGTTTTGCCTTGGCTATCTCCTCTACTTCTACTCCCCGCACCTACCAGGAGGCTCTTGTTATCCCTCATTGGAAGTCTGCCATGGATGAAGAGATGGATACTCTTACTGAAATGGGTACCTGGATCCTTGTTCCTCCTCCCGTGGGCACTGATGTGGTTGGCTGTCGCTGGGTCTTTGTTGTGAAATTTCACCACGACGGCACTGTGGATCGCTACAAGGCCCGGCTGGTGGCCAAAGGTTTCACTCAGACTTACGGAGTTGATTACTTTGACACCTTTTTTTCGGTTGCTCGCCTCAGCACCATCCGGGTTCTTCTCTCTGTGGCTGTTAATCGGGATTGGGCTATTTCCCAGCTTAATGTCAAGAATGCTTTTCTCTATGACGATCTTCAGGAGGACGTCTACATGGAGCAACCTCCTGGGTATGTTGCTCCGGGGGAGACACGCGTATGTCGTTTGAAGAAGGCCATTTATGGCCTAAAGCAGAGCCCTCGGGCGTGTTTCAAAAATTTAGTGGTATTGTGACTACCATCGGCTTTACAAGGAGTTTGACTGATCACTCCTTGTTCATTCGCAAAATGGCCTCGGGACTGGTGGTTTTGGCAGTATATGTGGATGATATTCTTCTTACTGGCGATGACCAAGATGACGTGGTCTTGACGAAGAAGCACCTCCATCAACACTTGGTCACGAAGTATATGGGCTCCCCGAAATACTTTTTGGGGATAGAAATCTCTCGGAAACTTAACTCGTTGGTTCTCTCCCAACGGAAGTATGCCCTTGATATTCTACAAGAAGCAGGATTGACAGGTGCCAAACCGGCTCGGTTTCCCATGGCTATTGGAGAAGACAAAACGTGGACGGATGACTCGCCTCTTCTATCTAATGTCACAAGGTACAAACATTTGGTAGGCAAACTCATCTATCTCACAGTGACTAGACCCGACATCTCCTATGCTGTAGGCAAGGTCAGTCAGTTTATGCAAGCTCCCAGGGAGTGTCATCTTCAGTCTGGCTTGAGGATTTTAGAGTATGGCAAAGCAGCACCAGGTAAAGGGCTAATATTTCAGAAGAATGGTCATCTGAGGGTTGAGGCCTACTCAGATTTAAGCTATGCGGATGATAAAGGCGATCGTAAGTCCACATCAGGTTTTTGTACTTTTGTTGGAGGAAATATTGTGAGTTGGAAGAGCAAGAAACAGTCTGTTGTCTCCAGATCCAGTGTAGAAGCCGAATACCGGAGTATGGAGTCAACCATATGTGAGTTAAAGTGGTTGCGGGCTATCATGCTCGACCTAGGAGAGGTCTATGACTATCCTCTTCCTATGTTCTGTGACAACAAGGCCGCTATATACATATCCAGAAATCCGGTCTTCCATGAGAGAACAAAGCATATAGAGGTTGACTGCCACTTCATTTCGGGAAGAGATTTTGAAGAAACAGATTTGTACTTCGTTTGTCACCTCTGACAAGGAATTGGCAGATATCTTCACAAAGCCGGTCTCGACTTCCTTCTTCCACATTTGTGACAAGCTGGGCATGATTGATATCTATGCTCCAGCTTGAGGGGGAGTGTTGAAGTATTAGACCGGGCGGCCTTGCGGTCTTGTCTGGCGGTTTGTTGACCGAGTGGTCTGGCGGTCTCACTCAGGAGCTTGGAGACCGGGCGGTCTGTCGGTCTCCCATCACAGCTTGTTCCTGTCCTGCTGGAGTTGCCGAGCGGTTAACCCATCTGTCTAACCGCGCGGCCTGTGCGGTCTCCGTTATTTCTAGCCGCTCAGCCCTGTACATGTTTAGTCCCACATTGTTTGTTTATACTCTCTCATATCTCCTCCATTCTATAAAAGGGAGGTCATACCTTTGTAAATGATATCTTTTTTGGATAATAAAATTTCAATTATTCAAAACTCTATCCGTTTGTTGTTGCATGTTCGCTACTTTTAACATGGACCAAGCAGTAGGATTCGCAGCTCGCCATGCAGACCGTTATAAAATCTATCAACGATAGACTGTTCGTTGTCCAACTCGAAGCATGGGTAGCGGCTTACCTTAAGAAATTCTTGCAAATATTCATCAACCGAGTGCGCTCCCTGCACTAAACGTATATTCAGCTGCTGCCCCCGTGGTCTACCAAAAGTCATCTGCTCCATCACGCCACCCGGCGTTGAAGCCACAACATGGGCACAGGGTTGAACATTTCCTCCATGCTGTGCACTCGTCACAGCGAACACCGCTTCAACGATCCTTCTTATGGTTTCATATGAAGGAGGGGTCTCAAACACCTCACCAGGAGCACAATACTCCTCAGAAACCGGACATTCTAGCTGCCCAGCACCGTCTCTGGTCACCTATAGTTGCACAAAAAACCGTTAAGCGACCAAATAAAATTGCAAACAACAATTATAGGAACACGCAAGTTCCCCAAACACGTGTATTTTCATTCCTAAGTGGACATTCATGGGTTCTTTTGTTGTTATAACGATGATGCACACACATGTGCTCACCACCCCTTAAAAAGAATTCGATCACGAATTCATTTTAAGCCTGACCGAAACCAGTAGTTTGATACCAAACTGTAACACCCCCTATCCGTCGCATAGCATATAGCAGTAGGTCCGGCCGGGGCCCGACGCCATATACCACAGACAGACCGGGTGGTTACTTAATGGAAACCATCCAACCAATCATAACGTCCTACACAGAGCATTCTAGCGGAAGAATTTTAAATAGTTGCAATTAACAGAACCCAGCAACAAGCATGAATGTCCACTAACAAGGCAAATAGGAATGAAGTACATACACAAGTACTGGCCTTAAGGCCATACAA
Organism: Platanthera guangdongensis; assembly: GCA_039583875.1. Lineage (NCBI taxonomy): Eukaryota > Viridiplantae > Streptophyta > Magnoliopsida > Asparagales > Orchidaceae > Platanthera > Platanthera guangdongensis. Next base: position 176,452,496 of record CM077163.1, on the reverse strand, counting down.
ATGGTTTACTCATATTACATGTTTTCCATACCACGGCACGCAGGCCGGTCATACATGAATAAAAATATGTAAAACACTCCAATTTAGGCCTTTGAGGGCCGGCTTCGCAATTTGGGCTTTTTCCCGCTATTGACCGCTTGGTCCAGCAGCACCTACAAGCAACAAACCACCGCACGGTGGCAAACAAAAGCAACGGTCAGCAATGCTGACCAAATTATAACGATCCCGCCCCCAACTCGGGGCGGCGATGCTCATTCCCTGCATTTTATTAGCACAACCAAGCAATAAATAAATACATTGCATCACAGGCGTTAGCACGCATGACCACACACCCCGTGCTCTCAGGGCACATTCCCGGTGATCATAGTCTAAGTATGCCGACTCACCACAGTCCCCTGGACGGCAATCTCTCATGAGCATTTGGTCTTTTTGGCCACTGCCTAAGACCCTCAATCTATGCCAACGGTAAGTGCCAAGTAACTTTAGGTCTCTTTAACCGAACGACATAGAGCGGGTACGGTTACGCCTGACCCGTTTCTCACACCACAACGTTAATTTAAAACATATGCGCGGGTCAAACTTTCTCGAGTCCCAAATCGTTTACACACAACATATAACCCAGTTATGTTCAAGTTGGCTCCCAGGCCCACATGTTTGGCATAATCACGCATCTGCCTAGTTTTCCGGGTGCACCTTTGTGTTAATCCCCAGGGCTCCCTGTTGCAATTTACCACGTAGAAAAACCTGAAAACAAACATTCGCACGGAGTTTTCTCCGGCCATTAAGCAATGCAACATCACCGATCCAGACCAACATGTCCAGATAGGTTTCACACATCATGCCTATATCCATTCTCGATTACGGACTCTACACAACGGGGACTTTACATATCTACCCAAAGGAATGCCTCCAACTCACCGCAAACTCGCGAGAGCGGGCTTCCTATGCAAAAGAAGGAGAGCTTCACATGCTCAAGTAGAGAATCGTTACCCTAGAATTCTTCCTTGGCGCCATGGAAATGTAAGCGGATGAAAAGCACCACACTCTCTTTGCCTTCGTAGATCCGAAGTCGGCTCGCGATTTGGAGCTCTAAAACCCCTCCAATGACTGGATCTAGACTTCTTCTTCCTCCTTCGCTCTCCCTTCTCTCTAGAATTTAGACAGAGAACACAGCAGGAAAAATAAGGGTTCTGAAACCCTTCTCTCGGGTATAATCTCTTCGTGATTAACCACAGTCGTCAGATCCCACAAAAAGGGATGGACGGACACGATCCAGGTCTGACCTGGACGGATGGGGTTAAACACCGTATGGTTCACCAATAGGAGCAGGACACGTCCGCATCAAAACAGTGTCGGAACATTTAGTCAACTCCCTCCAAAACCCCAGCGTCAACACTCCGCGCCGACCAAGTCATACACGCCAAAATCAGCCCCATGCTCGACGATCGTCGAACCAAGATCGTGGACCGCTGCCAGATCGTCGAACGGAGATCTATAGCCAGATCGTCGAACGCAAAGCTCTGGCCAAATCGTCGAACGCGCGGCCCAATCGTCGAACCCACGGCCCGATCGTCGAACCCAGAAAACTGCCTGTTCGACGAACATGCGGCCCGATCGTCGAACCCACATAGCTGGCCCGATCGTCGAATACAGAATAGCTGGCCCGATCGTCGAACGCAGCATTGTGACCAGATCGTCGACTGCTGCTCGACGATCGTCGAACCCAGATTTCTGCCGGATCATTTTTGCCAGATCTTTGAACTACCCCGACATGCCCTGGGACACGCCCGTGTCCCAGGCCGTGTACCCCTGCCAAATTCCAAATTTGGTACAGATTCGTCACTCATCGCTCTTTTGAGTTTCAGGGCGTTACATCTCAGCCACAAACCCCTTTTCCTTCCTCTTGTGTTTGCTGGAAGAGGGTTTGCTGGTGTACTGTCTCCTGGAATCCTTTTCCTTTTCTCTTCTCTTCTCTTTCTTCTGCTTCTCTGGACACTCAGAGAGAAAGTTCCCAGGCTTCTTGCATCCATAGCACACCACTTCCTTTGTTGGTGTCTTATCATACATTGGCCTGTCATCTTTTCTTGATGACTTTCTTCTGAAGTCTTTTCTAGCCATCTTGAAAAATCTCTTAGCCAAGAGACTAATAAGTTCTTCATTTGATGTTGAAGATTCTGATTCTTCTGAGGCTTTGAAGGCTTTGCTCTGTTCTCTTCTAGCTGCTGGAGGTGTTCTTTGTTCAGTAGCCTCCCTTGTCTTTACTAACTGCTCATAAGACTTTAGTTTACCAAGTAGAGATTCAGTTGAAATCTCATTTAGGCATCTGGCCTCCTTGATGGGCCAAATTCTTGTGTCCCATGAGCTTGGGATGCACATCAGAATTTTGTCATTCACTTCAGTGAGAGTGATGACCTTGTCCAAAGTCTTTAGCTCATTAATGATTGAGCTTAGTCTGTTATACATCTCTGAAACTGTCTCAGCTTCCTGTTTCTTGAAATTCTCATATTGGGATATGAGATTTGATCTCCTATCCTTCCTTTTATCAGCTGATACATCAACCATTTGGTTTAGGGAATCACAAATGGGTTTTGCTGATGTGCACTCAGCAACCTTCTAGAAAATGTCATCAGACATTGTTTGTGCCAATATGTTCATGGCTTTTGCATCAGCCATCTTGGCTTTCCTGTAAGCATCATTGTAGTCTGGAGGAGGTACTGCAGTCATATTTGTAGAGCTACTTAGAGGAGCTGCAGGTGGTGGAGGTACTCCTGTTACGATGGAAGCAAAGATATCTTCATCAATAGAATTCATATAAAGCTTGATTCTTGCCTACTAGATTCCAAACTTTTGAAAGTTGCAAACTGGAGGTCTAGTGCTTGCATAATCTTTATTCTGTGCCATGGCTGTGTTTCTACTTTAAAAGTTAAATGTGAATGATGGTGATGTGCAGATCTAACAAAGGATCTTTGGTTGAAAGGTTAACTTGTCCAACTAAAGGAACCTGCTCTGATACCAATTTAAAGTGAGGGTTAGGTCTACAATACTCTAGAGGGGGGGGGGGGTGAATAGAGTATATTTAAAATTTGTTAGGTCCCAATAAAGGTGCTGTTACAGCTTTTGCTGTAAACTTAAAATGTGCAATAATTAAGAAACTAGAAAAAAGAAAATAATAATCCTAATCACAGCAACATAGCAAGAACAAAAAGAAAAAGATAGGCAACCAGACGACACAAGAAATTTATAGTTGTTTCCCAAATATGGGTAGTCCACTCTTCTAACACCATGGTAGGAATCCACTCAGGTTTTTGATCAGGTGCCTGACACCAATGGGTTTTGATCAGGTCCCCAAAAACCAACTCAAGTCTTTTGATTAGAAGTCTTGCAACCAGGAATCACTTTTGAAGGGAGATGACAACCCTTTATATAGGAGGGGGTGAGAGAGTGATTTTGTCTTCTCTTTCTCAATAAACTGAGAAGACTTATGTGGAATGATGTTAGCAAACAACTCCCCTTGAGATGTAGAATGGTTCAGGGAAGATCTGGAGCTTTGCTGCAGGGTTATAGGCCTTCAATCAGAGTTCTTGACTAGCAGTGATGCAGGAGCTTCTTGACTGATTTGATATCTTTTGTCCTTGGAAGTCCTAGAGAGAATATTGAAGAAGAAGACTCTTGATATTTTATGATTGTTCTTCTTCTTCTGAATGAAGATCACTGCCTGTCACTGTAAGCTTCGGTATGATTTCTTCAGTTAGTCTGTGTGTGTCACTCTATTTTTTTGACTGAGTATGTTCTTGTTATCCTACTGATTCTCGATCTTCTTTTCTTCTATCTCTTTTCAAAAATTCGAATCCTCTATAATTAATGTTGACGCCTTGAGAATAATCGGCACTGAATCATTTCCTCAACTGTCCCGTGGAAAATCGACAAGTAATATTCCTGAAGAAGACCGTAATCAATACTCCTTATAACGGATACATTCAGAGAATGTAGAGCATTAATTACTCAGGAATTTCCGCATTAGAATGGGGACAAAAGGCTGGAAATGGCTAAGTCTAGAGTCGTCGAACGAATAAAGGAATTCATCGAGCTGAGTTACTAGTTCATCGAACTGAGATTTTGTCTTCGTCGACCAAACATCTTCTGTTCGTCGAGCTAAGATATTGTATTCGTCGACCAGATAGCTTCTTGTTCGCCGAGCTGAGTTCCAAGATCATCGAGCTGATAACAGAACTACATGCTTATGAACCTTCGCCTTTTCTATTTGAAGTTTGTCGTGCTGACAATTGCATTCGTCGACTGGAGTTCAGCAACAATTCTGTACTTAGTCGAGTATTTTATGTTGACTGATGTTCTGAGTGTCCACATGAATCTTCTGGTGTCGACACAGATCTTTTGGTGTCGATATAAGTGGGTGTCAACTGACTATTCTTGGTGTCGACACAAGTTTTGTGGTGTCGATATGGGTTGGTGTCGACACATGCCCTAAGTGTCGACACAAATCTTCTGATTCCAGAATTCGTCGAGTAGAGTACTGAGAAGTTGACTTCGTCGACCTGAGATCTTCTAACCGAAGGTTGTTGTGAACTCGAGGTCCAAGTTCGTCGAGCTCAGAATCTTGTTTGTGGACCAAAGTCTGAAGTTGGACTTAGAATAATCTGGAGTTGTCCTGACTTTAGTTTGTTGAAGTATCCCAATTTTCGTCGACCAGAGAATGAAGATCGTCGAGCTCAGCTCATAGAAATATCTCAAGATTGTCGAGCTAAGAACGTCTTTCGTCGACCTGAGTTTGACGAACGTCGAACTCATTTTACTTGGTCTTGAAATCTTCTAAGTCTTGAATCTCTGATAGTCTTGTTGATAGCTGGTCCATCTGATGTTGACTCTAGGAACTTGGCCTAGACTCTAGGACACAACTATGACCCTGGCTATACATGTTGGGTCACATCCTAAGTTTAGTGAACCTAGCCCAATCAACTAGGGATCCAACAAGCTCGCCGGCCAGAAAGGCCTAAGCCTCATGAAGTGTTACCCCTTTTTGCTGTAGCTCTACTTTTTATGACATTGTATGTTTGATGCCCATGTTGACCGGCTTGCATGCCGAGGTAGACTAGGAGTGCTTATGCACTTTTATGACTGATGTATTATTTGAGTTTGGACTCACTTTTGTTGTAAGGCCATAAGGCCATTTCGTTACTCTTGTAGGTGTGGATAACTTCTAGTCTTGCTTGTTGTTTCCGATGTGTTGTGTTATGAGTTTTGAGTTTGGGTAGTTATATCATCAACTAATATTTAAGCTGTGGCGTCTATATGTTGTGGGGCCCCGGCCGGACCCATATTATACGGTTATTACAGGAGATGTGTTACACATAGACAAACTCTATAGTGAAGAGTTAGTTAGAAATGGACCTAAGGTAAAGTGCACCATGGAGGGTATCTGCTTAGCATGTCAAAAGAGCAAGCAGACCAAGAACTCCTTCAAGAGCCTTGGTACCAAAGACTCAGTGAGGTGTTTATACATCCTGCATATGGATCTATTTGGTCCTATGCCAGTTCAAAGTCTAGGTAGGAAAGTCTATACCCTTGTGGTTGTTGATGACTTTTCTAGATTTTCTGGGTGTTCTTCCTAAGGAAGAAATTTTAAACCCCTGATGTCTTCCAGAGATTTGTTAAGCAAATTCATAATGAATTCAACAGTACTGTGGTCAAAATGAGAAGTGACCATAGGACTGAGTTTCAGTCTGAGTGCATGACAAGGTCCTGTTAAGAGCATGAGATTCATCAAGAGTTCTCCTCTCCCAGAGCACACCAGTAAAATGGAATTGCTGAGAGGAAAAACTGAACTATCATAGAGGCTTGTAGGATCTTGTTAAGTGGCATATCTCTCCAAGAATATTTCTAGGCTGAGGCTATAAGCACTGTATGTCATGTCCTTAACATGGCTTCCATCACCAAAAGCCACAAGAAGACTCCCTTTGAGATTCTGAAAGGAAAAAAAAACCAAACTTATCCTACTTCAGGATTTTTGGTAGCAAGTGCTATGTACTGAACAATGGTAAGTTCTATGCGACTAAGTTTGGTACCAAATACCAAGAAGAGATATTTGTTGGGTACAACAACAATAGTACGACATATATGATCTACAACTTGACTAGTCAAGTTGTAGAAGAAATAGTACATGTTGTCTTTGATGAGTCAAACTTGATTCACTGTGAGCTGCCTATCTCCTCTTCTAGTTCTTCAGATTTAAAGGAGGTGATGGACAAGCTTACCAACATGGAAGGTGATCCAGCAGTACAAAATAAGAAAGAAGATGGGTGCTGTCCAGGGGGAGCTCAAGACTCACAAGCTGAGAATGAATAACAACCAGCTGAAGACAATTAAGAACAACCAGCTAAAGATAATGAAGAATAGCCTGCTGAAGACAATAAAGAATAACCAGCTGAGGACAATGAAGATCAACAAGCTGAGGTAAGATTGCCTCCATCTAGGAGATATCTGAGGGACCATCCAGCACACCAAATAATTGGTGATATAAGACATGGAGTCCAGAAAAGAAGCAAGAGCATCAACACAGCTCTCTATTCAAGCTTCCTGTTTCAAGAAGAGCCCAAGAATCTTGAAGAGGCTATCAAAGACCCATAATGGATTGGAGCAATGCAAGAAGAGCTGCACCAGTTCAAGAGGTGTAGTGTCTAGAAGTTGGTTCCTAGACCTAAGGGACATAATATCATAGGAACTAAGTGGATGTACAAGAACAAGTTAGATGAGAATGACATTATTGTTAAGAACAAGGCAAGATTGGTGGCAAAAGGATACATGCAAAAAGAAGGAATAGACTTTGACCAGACTTTTGCCCTAGTTTTCAGGCTAGAAGCAATAAGGCTATTCCTTACATTTACTACCTATCAAGAATTCAAATTCTACCAAATGGATGTGAAGTCAACATTCCTGAATGGGGACTTAAAAAAGGAAGTATATGAGGATCAACCACCAAGTTTTGTATACCCTCATTTTCTTGATTTTGTTTATAGGCTTAGGAAAACTCTATATGGGTTGAAAAAAGCCCCTAGAGCATGGTATGAAACATTGTCTAGTTTTCTCATTGAGAATAAGTTCTCAAGGGGGAAAATAGACAAGGCCCTATTCCTAAGAGAATCTAAGGACAAGATCATCCTAGTCCAGATATATGTTGATGACATTATTTTTGGATCTTCTGAGGATAACCTTTGCAGAAAGTTTGCAAAACTTATGCAAGAGAAGTTTGAGATGAGCAACATGGGTGAGCTCAAGTTCTTCTTGGGACCACAAGTAAGACAAACTGATGATGGCTTGTCCATATCCGAGTCAAAGTTCACTAGAGAGTTGATTAAGAAATATGGTATGGAGAATGCCTCCACCATGAGAACTCCCACGGGGTCAAGCATTAATATAGGTAAAGATGAGGCAGGGAAACCTGTTAATGGGTCTTTGTATAGATGGATAATTGGCTCCCTTCTATTTTTGACTGCTAGTAGGCCTGACATCATGTATGTTACATGTGTCTGTACTAGGTTTCAGGCCTGCCCTAAAGAATCTCATTACTCTGCTACAAAGAGAATTTTAAGGTATCTTAATGGCACAACAGATCTTGGCCTATGGTACCCTAGGAATAGAGATTTTGTTCTAATAAAATTTTCAGATGCATATTTTGCAGGCTGCAACGAAGACGGGAAAAGTATTATAGGTACATGTCAATTCTTAGGTGGAAGACTGGTGTCATGGAGTAGTAGGAAGCAGACCAGTGTGCCTATCTCAACTGCAGAGTCAGAGTACATTTCACCCGGCCGCTGCTGTGCTTAATTATTGTGGATTCAACATTAGCTCGAAGATTACAACATTAAGATAAGTAGAACTCCTCTTTATTGTATTTCTACTAGTGCCATTTCTATTGCTAGGAATCATGTCTCACATAGTAGGACTAAGCACATAGAAACTAAGTATCATTTTATTCGGGAGCATGTGGAGAAAGAAGACATTAGCCTAGAGTTTGTCTCCACAAACAAGCAAGTGACTGATATCTTCACTAAGCCACTATATGAAGCCAAGTTCAACACCTTCAAGATTGGGTATGTTGAACTTAGAATAGCTTCAGATACTCCATAAGGTATTTTTTTGGTACTGGCTTGTTCTTATTGTAGGTGATGCAGATCTAGTGGAAATCAAGAACAAGATGTGAGCAGAGGCACCTCTTAAGGGGGAGCAAGTCCAGCAGCTGCAGGACTAAAAGTCAGCCTTGTATAAAGAGCAAGATGGCAGCTACACTACTGGCTTCATCTAAATTAGCTAGGGGGAGATAATAATTAGAGAGAAAGAACTGATGCACCTGCCTGACTATCTGAAGAAGTCAAAAAGGGGAGACAAGAGATTGATCTAGTTTAAATAGTATATAAGGGGAGAGGCAAGCTCAAGAGAGGATCAAGCCCCAACATGGCAGAAAGACAGGGGGAGAAAGTCATAGGGATAAGAAATTATTCAAGTTGAGAGGTAAACCTCTACGGTAACACACACCCTGCAACAATACAGGGGGAGTAGGTAAAAAAATTCATCTCATTAAATTTAATCAATTTTTACTGCCCATGTGATTGTGTATTTCATTGACTAAGGAAACTGATCAATGGTTTTGACATCTTCAAATAGGGGGAGATTATTAGGTCCATTCATCCCAATGGCCCTGATTTGATGATGTAAAATAGGTCAATGTGATACACATAACTGCATTTGATGTGTGTGTAAGTTCATGTGTACAGGTTAGTACTTGTGACAAAGATTAGGCAGGTGGACTCAAAGAAGTGGCTAGAAGGGCAGAAGATTTGCCTAAGTCCACAGGCATTGAGTGAAGTCTATTCACTCTATGCCAGGTAAGTAAAATCATTGAGTATAGTCAGCCAAAAAATTGGCAAGCTGAAAATGTGGCTAAGTCCACAGGCATTGAGTGAAGTCCACTCACTCAACGCAATATCATCAAAATCATTGAGTACTGCCTAGTCATTCAAAGCCATAGAAATTCTGTGTTGAATTTTATCTAAGTAGTTAGGCATTGAGTGTAGCTAACTCACTCAATGCCATGAGATAGAAAATCTGTCTAAGTAGTTAGGTGTTGAGTGTAGCTAACTCACTCAACGCCATGAGACAAAAAATCTATCTAAGTAGTTAAGCGTCGAGTGTAGCTCACTCACTCAACACTATGAAAAAGAAAATCTAAGTAGTTAGGCGTTGAGTGATGCTTACTCACTCAACGCCATGGTGCTATAGCGTTGAATGAATCCTAGTGAGTCAGAGCCACTGTGTTATTCTTAACATAGAAATCTGACTAAGTCCAAATACGTCGATTATTTTTACTTTCGTCGAGATGTGCTCAGAGTTCGTCGAACTGAGTTCAGAGTTCGTCAAACTGAGCTTTCACTTTTTCGTCAAGCTGAACTCTGAGTTCGTCAAACTGAGTTTTTATTTTTCGTCAAGCTGAGCTCTGCATTCGTCGAACTGAGTTCTGAGTTCGTCGAACTGAGCTTTCACTTTTCGTCGAGCTGAGCTCTACATTCGTCGAACTAAGTTCTGAGTTCGTCGAACTGAGCCTGCGCTACTGATGTTTGATTTTTTCTAAGTCTAGAGAGATGGTGACGTCAGCAAAGTCAACAAGTCAAAGCATGTTCAAATGTTACGGGAATGCTGTTAGAGGCGCTGGGGGGGCCAGCTGTCATGATTTTCTCCACTAGGAAAGAGATTTCTCGCTGGGGCCCACACAAAGCAAAGAGCCGTTGAATCAGCCATCAATGGAAAGGTGGTTGAATCACAGCCACCAATTCTGGTGAGTCCCACTGCTCAATGTGACGCTAATTGGCGTCAATACAAGGAGCAGGATCAGATCGAGGAACAAAACAATGAATCATTCACATAAATAACAATCAACACCAAGAAGAGACATAATTCGGGTTCTCTGGATTCACAATCTTGCGGCTGGACGACGTCTTCTTCATCGTTGTCATGCCGAGCCAAAAGGATGAGTTCAGTCTAGAGAACCTGAACGCGAAAAGAGTTAGCAGCCACAATACTCTCTTGCGACATCAAGATCAGGATTGATTCCTGAAGAAGAAGAAGCAGACTTTTCTGCAAGTTGCTTCCAGAGCAAGACGGGCTTCAATTGAAGATTTCTTTCTCAACTTGTTGCTGTGAAGCAAGACTGAGGGGTCCTGCGGGATCATGGTGTAAGCTCTTAAGGAGCCGAGGAATTGGTGAAGAGCCTTGTCTAACACACTGTTAGAAAGGCGGAGAGGGATAGTAGACGTACCCAGGATTGGAGAACCACTATAAAAATATCTATGTCATCTGTGATTGTTCTTGAAAGCACAAATCAATTAATCACTAAGCACATGAATTCAGATATAGGCCTGATTAATTAAAAAGAAGGCCTAAAACTTATTCACCCCCTTTAGGTGTTTAGTTGAACTTGAAGACAAGAATTTCACCTTGGAAATATCTTTCCAACGGATGGTTACACGTCTACATACTAGTCTCGTAGACTCGGGAATGTCCAGTCAAAGTGGCTGTATAGTCAAGCCCTCTGAACGTGATATGCTAGGGTTTGTGAAGTATTGCGCTTGGTTTGAGAGAAAGATTGTAAGAATGAATGTTGAGGTTTTAGCGAACTTGGTCTGATGCGCATGTCATAAACAAATACTTTTGAGGAGTATAATAATCAAATGGTTTGGGGAAGTTTACTGAACAAATGATTTTATAAGATTTGTTTGTTCAAATGATGCACTGGTGATTTCCGGTAAGGATGTGTGTGATTATAATCCGGTGAATGATACAAGTTTTGAAAGAGGATGTGATGATAGATAATTGACGATATTATGCTTGACGGATACGTGATGAACTAATATAATTATTGTGAATGCTCGATCATAGGAAGGGATTAGACGAGGTGAATCTCATGTCCATGAAATATGTTGAGTCGTGATCTCCAGTATTGGAGGGGATAAGTAGTATAGGACACTGCTTAGAGTGTGTCTCCCTATAGGTAGCAGTGTAGGACTGTATGTTGTATGGGGTGCCTTACCACCTGTGTTGATGACGAACCCTTAAGTGTCTTGGAGCACAAGAATGTGGAAGGGGGTGTAAGTGCGTGCGTTTGACCGCATTGGAACAGTAATGATGAACCTTGGGCGTTTGGGCTTGGTCCTCAGTGCTTATTGCTGAGGCTCCTTCCATGCCAAGTGGATGGTTGGGCTTGGTCCTGTGGTGATATGCTCCAATAGGCTCCTTCCGTGCCATGACATATGCCAGTTGGGCTTGGTACTCGGTGTATACCTACTCGAGGCTCCTTCTAGGCTGTACTACGCATGTGAGCTCCGCGATTATGTTCTTAGCGTTGTGGCATATGAAGACCTAGGCTTGGTAGCGTGGATGCCTGCCTAGTAGTTGATGCCTGAGAGGTTAACTACATGCTCAAAAAGTGGGAACTACAAGTCTGTGGCGACATAGCAATTGCATGTGCATGAGCATGGGTGTGTCATTGCATAGCATTCATATCATTACATTACATTGCATACACAAGATCCTTATCATATAAGTTTGTATGTGCACTCTTATACGATGAGTTACTTTACTGTTGAGCCGATCCTTAACTTATATGTCTGTATGGGCATTCATATAAGTTGAGTTACTTCCTGTTGTAGTTTCATGTTATATACTACTGTTGATGGTAGAACTGCTAGAGTAGATTGTTTACTCATTTGTTGTACTTACTCTGATATTCACTGATATTTATTAGCTCTATACCACCTTCTTGTACCACTGTGTATATGTATATTGTACCTTATCCTTTTCTCTGCCCGGTGCCGAGGAGTCGTCGGGGGAGCAGATGTGATAGCCACTTAGTCTTTATGACTAACGGTTGCTGCATCTTACTTTTTTGGAGGGAACCCCATAGATAGAGCAGCAGCAGGTTACGCAGGAGGACAGCTAGGCCAGGGCGACAGGGCCTGACGTGACGGTGCCGTCATTGCCATTGGTGACTGAAGTGACTCTGTGAGAGATTAATATTATAGCCCTTTTGGCATGTTATACTCTGATATTATAGAAGCCCTAGTTGCTTCTTTTATTTGATGTTTGGATTTGGACTTATATACTAGTGTGCATTTTGACTTCTGTTTTATACCCTTTATGTTGGGTTGGCATGAATGATATGTTTAGCCGGCAGGATAGGCGTCTTGCAGTACAATTTTTCCCGTGTGCTAACGCTACTTCAAGGCGGCTATTTTGGGCATAAGACTCCCCTCATGCTGTGATTTGTGTTCCGGTAGGGGGTGGTCTTACAGTTTGCTCTGATCATTGCCTTCTCCCCCTTTATGACTTCTTCGTACATATTAGCAGTCAGGGAGTTCTTTGTAGTGGAGATTCTTTCATCTAGAAAATTTACCACTTTGGTAATGAGATTCTTAACCTCCAGCATATGATCATCCAGATACTGAGTGTAGGCATCCATCCTTCTCTCCAGAGTTGTCTTTTCTATTTCCATGAGGTTCTTCTATATATTATGTACCATTTCCATGTTTCTACTAGTGATGTTCTGATTCTCTATTATATCATTCTGCGTTTTCCCGATTTCTTCATGCTTGCTTTCAATATAGGTTACAGCAGGGGCAACTCTTATGAAGAATGAAACTGTGTTGGCCTTTAGCAAGTTTATCTCAAATCTCATTGACTTGATTTCAGTAGATAGATCCTTTCTTAGCTCTTTGATGGAATCATCAACATAATGCTCTAGCTGTCTCCTATGGTGATCTAGCAGGCCTTTAAATTGAGCCAAGAATGTATAGGACATTGGAACAGCCCGATGAGATGCTCCTTGGAAGCAAACATCATCATTCTTCTCCCTTGCAATTTCCCTAGATTCTGAGTCAGCCATCCTGTAGTCAGATGAATGTTCAGCAGCATCAATCTTTTGCTCACCCACCTCAGGTTCACCACCATCAGATTTGTAAATTACATTTTCAGTTTCCTGAGCAGGGAGCTCTGTTGGAATCTCCCCCTCAACTTCTGCACTCCCCGTAGGATCTTGCTAGTCTGTGTCAACTGTGATAGGAGAACCTTCAGTCACTACACCAGGAAGTTGCTCCCCCACCTTGAGGACAGAAGAATATAACCTCAGGACCATCTTGAGTTTGATCAATTCTGCTTTGCAAATTTTCTATGAAGGAATCAAGCTGGTCTTGTACTGATTGAACCTGCTCCTCCTTAGCAGGAGCATCCATCTAAGTAGTCTCCCCCTCAATGTCTGCACAGATTTTTTCAACCACATTTCCAGTTAGTCTTTCAATTTTTTTCTGGTGGAGTATCTTCAAACTGAGAGTTACCTAGTTGATTCCTTGATGTAGGTTCTGAGGACAAAAAAACCTGAGCACTCATATCTCTTCTAGTATCTTCAAAGGAGTCAGATAACTGAGGGTCATGAGGCTCTTCTTCTCTTCTCTCAGAAGAGTTGCTTTCAGTGCTTCTTCATTGATGATAACTTCCATCTTTTTCTTCTTGATAGTTGTTTGCAGGTGTGGAAGCAATACTCTGTCCAATCTGTCAAACATCTTAAAATCCATTCTCCTCATATGATGGATCTTTGTTCCTAGCCTCACATTAAGGATTCCTGGAACAGTAACATACAAGTACAAGGACAAAATTCTTCCCAGGTTTGGCTCTAGAGCACATTCCACAGCCTTATCAAATAGCACCTTTCCCCAGTCAGTTCTTTTGGATAGAATTATCCTTGTCATTACTTCAAACATTTTCCTGGAGATCTTGTCATGGGACCCTGTTTTGTAGATCAAAGCTTTGCCAATAACGTCTGCTAGAAACTTTTCTTTTAGATTCATCTCCTTTCTCAGAATAGAGCCAGTGGCATGCTTTGAAAGACTACACCATTTGAGGGTAGATTTCACATCATCCTGATATAGTTCATCTTCCTCATATGACGGTCTGAACTTGGGATGATTTTGGGTTTTGCTCAGTCTTCTATGAGTGATCTTGAACTTGTGTTCACTGATAGATGACCTGATTTTGTTGGAGGATGAGCTGATAGTGGAATTCAAATAGAGTTCGAGAACTTCTCGCTTCCATATCGAACTCGGCTCGGACATGACAAACTCTAGGTCAGCGACCTGCATTAAGTAGAGAACTAGTTGTACTTCCTCTATAGAATCCTTGAATCCATTTCTTACTAACTCAGAAATCCTCAAAAAGGAAATCAGTCCCTTTTGGCATCAGGGAACCTTTGAATTTCTAGAGTTTTGCTCGAGATATCATCACAGGGAGGCAGAAAGTCAAAGAGGGCTAGGAATAATGTATTTTATTTTAAGCACACACTCATATTATACTTACCCCTATTTGACAATGTGGAGAGGCGCGTACCTATTGTGTTTTACACGAATTGATCAATGACTTAGATTAATCCCGGAAGATAGCTGTAATCAGATATGCCTGAGTAAGATAATTATGTGGTCTCGACACACTCGACGTCTGAAGTTGTCTCAGCGCACTCGATACCTGTACAATTAGTCTCATCGCACTCAATGCTTGGACACTTAGTCCAAATCTTTCTTGATATCCTGTAATGGTCAATTCTGTATGCAACACATATGCATGAAAAGACAATGATGCTACCCTAAGTTCAACAAGACCAATTCAAATTTAAAGGTGTTGAACTTGGTTTCATCTAGTGTCTTACTGAAAATATTGAACACTTGTTTGTCTGTGGAGACAAACTCAAGACTTATGTCTTCCCTTTCCATATGCTCTCTTATGAAATGATATATAATCTCTATATGCTCAGTACTACTATGAGATACAAGATTCCTAGCAATAGAGATTGCACTAGAAGAATCACAAAACATGGAAGTTTTACTTAGCTGAAGATTGTAGTCTTGGAGTTGATACTGTATCCATAGTAGTTGTGCACAGCAACTTCCAGCTGAGATGTACTCTGATTCAGCTACTGAGATGGCGACACTGGTTTGCTTCTTACTGCTACAAGATGCAAGTCTTCTCCCTAGAAATTGACAGGTTCTACAGGTACTTTTCATGTTTTCTCTACAACCTACAAAATCAGCATCTCAACACCCAATTAGTTCAAATTCATTATTCCTAGGGTACCAAAGACCAAGATCAGGTGTGCCCTTGAGATATCTCATAATTATTTTTCATGTAGAATAAAGAGACTCTTTAGGGCTAGACTGGTATCTAGCACAAACACATGTAGCATATATGATGTCTAACCCACTAGCAGTCAAGTAGAGGAGGGAGCCAATTATGCCTCTATACAAGATTTCATCAACAGGTTTCCTAGTCTCATCCTTGTCTATTGAAACACTTGACCCCATAGGAGTTTTCATTATGGAGGCAATCTCCATTACAAACTTTTGATTAGCTCCTTGGTGAACTTAGACTAAGAGATGAATAGAACATCTTCTGACTGTCTAACTTGGAGGCCCAAGAAGTACTTGAGTTCACCCATACTGCTCATCTCAAACTGCCCTTGCATAAGTTTAGCAAACTTCTTTTAGAGGCCATCATCAGTATACCCAAAAATATGTCATCTACATAAACTTGGAGTAGAATGATTTTACCCCTGACTACCCTAAAGAATAATGTTTTGTCTATCTTTCCCCTTGAGAATTTGTTCTTAATGAGAAAGCTATACAGAGTTTCATACCATGCCCTAGGGGCTTATTTCAACTTATACAAAACTTTTCATAGCTTAAACACATAATCAGGAAAGTTAGAATTAACAAAACCTGAGGGTTGCTTAACATATACCTCCTCTTTTAGGTCATCGTTTAGGAAAGCTGACTTAACATCCATTTGGTAGGCCTTAAAGTCTTTATGTGCAACATATATAAGGAATAATCTTATTCCTTCCAATCTAGCAACTGTTGTGAAGGTTTGATTAAAGTCAATACCTTCCACTTGTCTGTATCCCTTGACAACTACTCTAGCTTTATTTTTTTATGTTAACACCATCCTTATCATGTTTATTCCTATAAATCCACTTAGTTCCAATGATGTTATGTCCATGTGGTCTAGGAACTAGCTTCCAGATTTTACATCTCTTGAACTAGTTCAGGTCTTCTTGCATAGCCACAATCCCAAATGAATCTATGTTGGTATCTTCAAACCTCTTTGGTTCAACTTGAGACAAAAAGCTTGAATACATAGCAATGTTGAGGCTTTTGTTCCTTGTTATAACTCCTTGGTTTGCATCTCCTATGATTTGATCCCTGGGATGATCCCTCAAATGCCTGACATCTACTAGCATTCTATCTTGAGCATCATAAATTTCATTGGTTGGATCCTGCTGGTCTTCACCTATATCCTGTGTATTTGGATCTTCTTCAGGAAGGAGCACACCATCATATTCCTCTTGGGAAGTAGGAAAAGTTTCCTTGATGGTTAGTTTATCCCTATTCAATTCTGCACCTGCAGATCTAGAGGAGCTTGACAGCTTACTGTTAATCATAGAAGATTCTTCAGACACTACATTCACAAACTCTTCTACAACTTGGTTATTCAAGTTGTAGACTCTATTGGCTTTTTTGTGGTTGCTGTACCCAAAAACCTTCCCTCATAGGATTTGGCAGCAAACCTAGTCAAGTAGGACGTCCCATTATTAAGCATAAAATACTTGCTTCCAAAGATCCTGAATTAGGACATATTTGGTTTCTACCTTTCATAATCTCATAGGGAGTCTTCTTGTGATACTTGTTGATAGAAGCTCTATTTAGGACATGACAAGCAATGTTTACTGCCTCAGCCCAGAAGTACTCTAGGAGAGAAGTGTCACTAAGTAGTGTCCTGCCAGCTTCTATAAGAGTCCTGTTCTTCCTCTCAGCAATCCTATTTTGTTGGGGTGTTCTTGGAGAAGAAAACTTCTAAAGAATACCTTGCCCTCCACAAAATTGTCATACGTTCAGACTAAAATTCAGTACCATGGTCACTTTTGATTTTGATCACATAGCTGTCCTTTTGATTCTAAACATGCCTAACAAAGGTCATAAAGATGTCAAGGGTTTTAGACTTTTTCTTAAGAAAGAAAACCCAAGAAAATCTGGAATAATCATCAACTATCAGAAGTGTGTAGATTTTCCCACCTAGATTATGAACTAACATAGGACCAAACAAGTCCATATTCTAGAGATATAAGCACCTCTCAAAATTCTTGTCCCCAATTATTATAAAGGATGCTTTTATCTTCTTGCCCTTTTGGCACGCAGAGCAAATGCCCTCTTTGGTGCTTCTCAGATTGGGTCCATTTCTTACTAGCCATTCACTGAAGTGCTTGCTAATTGTCTTGTAGTTCAAGTGAGCAAGCCTCTTGTGTTATTGCATATGATAAGACACTTTCTAATTTGCTACCAGACAAACTGGTGAGTCTGTACTTAAACATAAGAAGTTTTGAAAATAAATATTTCAACTACTAGTGCCTGTCAAAATGACCTCTTAGTCACCTTATCTTTTGATAAGACACTCATCCTTGTGGTAAACAATGGCATAGCCAATATCACATATTTGGCTTATGCTAATCAAATTGTGTTTCAATCCTTCCACAAAATCTACCTTTGTAATAAAGACCATGGTATTGGTGATCATACCATAGCCCTTGGTAACTCCTCTGTCTGAACCTCCAAAGGTGACCTTTGGTCCGTTCCTCATGGAGTATAATCCTTAAGTCATCTCCTTATTCCAGTCATATGTATGGAACATCCACTGTCCAAGAACCATATTGGCATTGCCTGGGTACTTGGACTATCCTGCAGACACATATTAGTTTACCTTAGGAACCCAAAAGGGATTGGGTCCTTGGTTTAAGTTAGCCTGAAAATGTATATGTCTATATACAACAACCCTAACAGGAAGTCTCACCCTTTCCCTCGGCACACTTGGGTTGTTCCAGCAGTCTATGACAAAGTGGCCCACCTTGCCACAACACCAACACTCATGAATGTTGCATCTCTTCTTCTGAACAGCCTTTGGAGTGTGCTAAATATCAATAGTTATCTGTTCAGAGGGGAGAGCATCAGCCTTCTTACTGTTTCTTTTAGTAAGAATTTGATCGAAGGTGAGTCTTCCAACAGATGTACTTGGCTTACTCTGAGTTTCACCAACAGAAGTCATCTTTGCAGTTGACATGTTGTTGATGGCATCAGAGACACCCAAGTGAGTCTTACTGACTGACTTACACTTTGTCAATGTTTTTGCTGTAGGAACATGAGAATATGCCACTACCTTATCCTTGAGAGTGGGGGCTGGAGTACCAAACACAAATGGTCCATATTGGGCCATTTGGATTTCCTCATGGGGAGCCTTTAGTACACTCACTCTCATGCCCTTTCTCCTTCCAATATAAGATACATTTTTATCTATACAAGAAGAGTTTCCATTCTTCTAGTGACCATACATTCTATCCTGGTCATACCTGTTAGAAGGGAGGATTATCTTCTGAAAGATGGTCTGAGGCACTATTGGAGCCTTTCCTTTCCCTTTAGAATAGGCAACTCTATTATTTCACTTGAATCCCAAGCCCCTCTTATCCTTTTGAGAGGTCAATGAGTCAATCAGTGGCAGAACTATTTTAGGCTTTGAAAATTTAGCCACAAGCTTCTTCTCCTTAAGGAGCCTCTCTTCAAGATCCATGATGATCTTGTTCTTCTGGCTAATGGTGCCAATTTGGATAATTGAGATTGTCTTTAGCTGGCTAACTTCTCTGCTCATATAAGTTAACAAAGGTGCTGACTCATGATGTAGGGAACCAGCTTGCTGAGGAGAGGCAATCTCCTCAGCTTGTCACTTGACAAGCCTTTTGCTCTCTTTAGAGCTTCCAGAATTGCACCATACTTATCAATCAATTGATTGACATCATCATCAGATTCTAATCAATCATCCCCACCGGAGGAAGTGGTTGCTTCATAGTCTGAGCCAGACTCATAGACAAAGGGAGATCTTTGGATATAGTGTACCTCATTAGGAATAGAATTGTCCTGATTATCTTCAGTTAGGACCATGAGACTGAACACATAATCCTCTTCGAATTCACAATCAATAGAGGGTAGTAGGGCCCTAATGCTAGATGTGGTAGCTAGATGATCAGCCTCTACTTCAATGGACATGAGACTAATGTAGGCCTCCTCTTCATTTGATTCTGAAGATTTAGAATCACTGTCTGATAGGCTTATTTCTTTTCATGGCCAAGAAGCTTTTTTCAGCCTTCTTGTCCTTGTAATGCTTTTTGTCTTCAGACTTCATGTGCTCCTTCCTCTTAATTGGACAGTCAGCAGTGACATGTCCACTCTTGTTGCAACAATAGGAGACAACATTAGTCTTAACCTGTTTGTTCTGCTTAGAGTCATAACTTTCCCTAGATGGCTCTTTTCTGGACTCGTCCTTGCTGGAATCGAGCTTTCTTGATGTGGAGCATGAAGATCCTTTGTTCTTCCATTGTCTTCTTCTGCTCAACATTTTCTTGAAAGGTTTTGAGAATAAGGTGAGTTCTCCATCTGACAACTCATTGCCCGAGGAGCTGGGATCTGAGCTCTCTGACTCTGCAACTCTCCTTAGTGGAGAAGGAATATTTTCTATACTCCTTCTTGTGGCTTCAACTCTAGAGGCCAGAACCTTCTCTTTGTTGAGAGTTCTGGCAGCATCTTCTTATCCCTTATGGAGTTCAACTGCATCTCATGAGACAACAACATCCCAAACAAATTTTGATGCAATGTGTTGTCCAAGTTGCCAACCTCTCTAATGGTACAGATCTTGATATCACATTCCTTGTTTAGGGACCTCAAAAACTTGTCATTCAGCTCATATTTTGTGAACTGTCTGCCATAGTCGATTAGACTATTCACTATCATGAAGAACTTTTCATAGCATTCAGCTATGGAATCTTTCTTGTCTTACTTGAGGCCTCATATTGCTGATTTAGGAGGAATTTCCTGTAATCCCTCACTTACTTTATCCCTTACATATAAACTATAAGAGAATCCCACATCTCTTTAGCAGTCTTGCAGTGGACCATATTTTGGAATGTGGAGTCATTTATGGCTCTAAAAATGATGTTTTGAGCCCTTTTATCCATGGTTGACATAATGACTTCATCCTCGGTCATTTAGTGTACTTATTTGGAGTCTGCACTTTGACATATATAGCAGAGACCTTCATGGGGATGAAGGGTCCCACTTGAACTATTATGAATATCCTAGGGTCTGAGGCTTCTATAAATAGCTTCACCATTTCCTTCCAAATCCCAAAGTTCTCTTTCCTACATATAGGAAGCTTCATTGACCTCAACTCCTTATGGTTCTCACTTGAACCTATAGGGATAATCTTCAGCTACTCTTGGAGATCTGTTCAGACCATTGAGTCCTTTTTGAACAACCTGCCTCTAATACAACATAAATATTATTAGAGTAGTAGACTAAATCACCTAAAGGGGGGTGAATAAGTTGATGATCACTTTCTTATTTTTCTTAACTATTTTAGGTTTAACTACATAATCACAGAATGCACACAAATATTTATAGTGCTTCTCCAAGTTATGGGTACATCCACTCTCGCTCCAACCATTATAACAGTGTGTTAGACAAGGCAATCTTCTCAAAACTCGGCTCAAAGAGCTTATAACACATATCCCTCAAGATCTCTCAGAATTCCTCCAAGCCCTACCTTAGGCCTTAACCTTACACACTCAGAGTAATCTTTAATTCTACAGCTCAGTGACCCTCCAGATCACCTACCTCAGGCTTATCAAGAAACCCTACAACTCAGGTTAGGACGACAGCCCTACACTCAGAGATAATAAATCTCCTAGCTCAGATCTTAACCAAGATCCTATCTCAGGCAAACATGCCCTACCTCAGATCCTCAACAGTATCCATCAACTCAGCCTTTATAATTTAGGCTTACAACTCAGATCACTGATGATCCTACAGAAGGAGTGAATGTTTGATGATGATTGACTCCAGAGAGAATGTTTTCTGAGACTTCTTTCTCCTGAACTGAGAAAGCTTAGTCCTTATTTCTTAACAACAACAAGATTGTTGATCTTCAAATTTGTTTTGCTTGTGCTAAGAAGTCAACAACTGAGTTCTATTTCTCCAAGCCTTTAATGTAACACTATTGAGTGTAGTGGACCTTAAAGATGATCAGCATCTTGAGTTTGCTCTACTTCTCCTTCTTATATGGAAAATTAGTTTTTTGTTCTTGATGTTGAAGACTTAGATGATTCTCAGTTCTCAAAATATCTTCAAACAACCACTTTCTATCTGTATGTTACAAATCTTCTGTTAACGCCCGTGTTAAGGATTTCCAACTTTTTGGAGAGATCGCTATGCAGAGTAAAAGCTCTATTTAATTTCTCTATAAGTCTACTTTATGTACCTCCGTTCAACGACTCTTTTCTTTGTATGGGTAAGTCGAAATTAGTAGCTGCAAAGTAACTTTAGCTTTAATTGTTGTACTAAAGGCATATGATTCCTTTTGTCATCTACCACGCAAGTCCCACAACATTTGATTTTTGATGACATCAGCATGACCCAGGGCTTGGGGACTTAGCAATTTTTTGTCAATATGCATAGGCATTGAGTGGCTAACTAATAAGGCATTGAGTGAGCCTTCAATACTAAATACTTTTGGACTTAGTAGAATTTTCCTGTATGAAGGCGTTGAGTGAAGAATCTACACTTAACGCTTATGGACTTTGCTGATATATTGATGAGGCATTGAGTGATCCGTCTTCCCTCAATGCCTCTTTACTTAACCAAAAATCCTTTTGAGTAGGCATTGAGTGAACTGCCTTAACTCAACACATCTATCCTTAGATAGATTTTAAGTCAGCAACTCTGAGGCTTTGACTATTGCATCTCCTGTCAATGCTTTTATACTGCTGGCATTGAGTGAAGTGAGTTCACTCAACACTTCGGGACTTAGCCTGTTTTTTGCTTATCTAGCATCCTATCTTGAGTCCCACTATCATTGTGACCCATACAATCTATCTAATTAATATAACAATATACAACCTGCATACAATGAACTTTGAACATATATTAGATACAATTATGTATATACCATTGACCTGTGGAACTTCTTCAAATCTAGGACATTGTGATTAATGTTCCCAACAACTATATGCAAGAAGAAGGAATAGACTTTGACCAAACCTTTGCCCGAGTTGCAAGGTTAAAGGCCATCAGATGTTCCTTACCTATGTTGCACATACGGGATACAAAGTTTACTAGATGGATGTCAAGTCAACATTCATAAATGGAAACATCAAGAAAGAGGTATATGTGGAGCAGCCCTCGGGTTTTGTGCATCCAACCCTGATTAATCATGTTTATAAACTTAAGAAAGCTTTATATGAATTAAAGTAAGCCCCAAGGGCTTGGTATGAAACTTTATCTATATTTCTCATCAAGAACAAGTTCTTGAGAGGAAAGATAGACAGTAAAATGTTTCTCAAGAAAACATAGGGCAAATGTCTCCTAGTCCAAATTTATGTGGATGACATAATATTTGGGTCTATTGATTACAACCTTTGCAAAAGGTTTGCTAACCTTATGTAGGGGGAGTTTGAGATGAGCAGTATGAGAGAGGTCAAATGCTTTTTCGGCCTCTAAGTGAAACAGTCTGATGAAGGGATTTTTATCTCTTAGACTAAGTATATAAGGGAGATTATCAAGAAGTTTGGGATGGAATCGGCTTCCACCTTGAAAAATCCCATGGGGTCCAATACTTCCCTGAATAATGATAAGAAGGGAAAACCCTTTGATGAATACATATATAGATGTATCATTGGATCTTTGTTATATTTGACTGCTAGTAGACCAGATATCATGTATACAACATGTGTTTGTGCTAGGTATCAAGCATGCCTTAAGGAATCTCACTACTCAGCTACAAAAAGGATTCTGAGATGCCTTAAGGGAAGCCAACATATTGGCCTTTGGTACCATAGAAACAATGATTTTGAACTAACTAGCTATTCAGATGCAGATTTTTCAGGTTACAAGGAAGATAAGAAAAGTACAAGTGATACTTGTCACTTAATAGGAAAGAGACTGATCTCATGGAGCAGTAAGAAGCAGACTATTGTGGCAATATCCACAGCTGAGTCTGAATATATCTCTATAGGGAGCTGTTGCACATAACTCTCATAGATACAACATCAGCTAGAGGATTACAACCTCAAGCGTCAAGTCTTTCAAAGGAAATGATGCCAAAATCTACCAAATATCTACAGGAAGGATATGATATTGTTAGGAAGGGTTTCCTCCATGCGTCAGAAGATATTAAAGAAGTTATTGGGATGCTTGATGCCCTATGGTTAGAATATCTTCTCTCCAAACCATGACCCATTCTTAAATCTAAAGTGTTGGAGTTTATATTAATGTAAAGCCCTCTCCCTCAAAAACCTCTATAAAATCAAAAGTTTGAGGTACAAGAATTAAGATAACAAGAAAAAGGATAGCCATAGCACTTCAATTGTAACATCCCAATTTCAACTAGACCCCCCTAAGGGTGATTTTGGGCAAGGCTAGGTCAAGACCAACTCTAGGAAGACCTTGGGGACCAAGTGGGCCTAGGTAGGAGGGTGAAAGCTACCATGGTCTGCAAATAGTAAAATTCAAAACAATAATTTAGAAGGACATTAGGGCTTCACCATGACTCCATGACCCCATCACAACATTATTAACCTAGCAAAGGGGGGGTCAACCCAAGCTCAACCCCTTTTTCCTTTTAAGTTAACCACAATATAATGAAATATTATGGGTGGAAAGGGCTGCCAATAGGCTGGGGAGTCAGCATGGTCAGCTTTGGTGACTAGGAGAGAGAGAGAAAGCTTCATTCCATACTAATGGAGGAGAGAGAAAAGGGGAAAGAGAGTTGAAGGAGGAGATTGGCCAAGGAAAGGCCAATGGTCCCCATTGATGGCAGCATTCATCTCCTCCAGTGAAGGGGAGGAGTTTCCAGCCATTTTCCTGGCTGTCAAGGGGCTGTTACAGCCTCCACCATCATGGCCGAAACAAGCCTTTAATGGCCATGATGGCCATGGCAGTTTCTTCCATTCTTCTCCCCCTCTGATGTTTTAAACATCATCAGTGAGCTTGGAGAAGAATTTCCCAATCCTTAACTGAAGAAATCCGGCGAGTTTACTGGGAGATTGCAGAATTCCGATCGGCGGCGCCACCACCATGTCAACCCGCAGATCCGCTCGTCTCCAGGCCGCCAACAAGGTCCTCCTCCTCCTCTTTTCTCATGGGTAGATCTTAGGTTTCATTAGGGCCAAGGTTCGGGCACAATTGAGCCCGATCCAATTCACAAAATTCATGGCTTTCGGCCGAAAATTTTATTGGTTGGATCGCCGGAATCCGCCCCTCCGGCGGCTGTGCCGCCGTCTGGCGATAGCCACCACCTCAACGGAGGTGATGGTGGCGGTGGCCGGCCGGGGAAGGGACTGGGTGGCCGGCGGCAGACGCTTGAAGTCGGCACAGGAAGAAGCAATCCTGGCCGTTGGCTCATCGGGGACGATAACCCAGCGCCGTCGATCTGCGCCAAGATTCGCGCGGCATCAAATCAGATACTTTAGGATTTAAATAAATATCATTTCATTTCTGTCACATTAGATGTATTTAATGTATTTAATTTTTAAAAATACTTAGGGACCCTGAATGGAAATCTGCCCAACATGAAAATTGTAGCTTCGGGTGTCTAGTTTGTAGCAAAAATTGCTTGGACCCTTTTGGGCCACTGGTTAGACCAGGGTACCCCTTTTTGGTAGGACCTATACCTAGGCCTAAACAGAAATTATTTTTGGTGCCCACACTTCATTCCTTGTCCAAACAAGTTGAAATTTGGGCAGTGAGAAAGTCTTAGTCATATCTAGAACCTGACCAAAATTTAGAATTTTTGGAGAATATTTTTCTATAGTGTTTAGAAAAATTTAATAAATCATGATTAATTTAATTATGTGACCTAATTAATTTAAAACTCCCCCAAATTTTGGTGGGTGGTCTTAGATGTCATGATAGGTATAGGGTTAAAACTTTAGCTCATTTGGAGAGGTTTAGGATAGGTAATTTACCCACCCTATATATGACCTTATAAGGGTATTTTGGTCAAAAGCCACTATTTGATGGTTGAGTGGCCAAATTCCCTCATCAGAGGCTGAAATTTTGGCCACTGATATAATTTGACTTTTTACACTCACTTATGAAGTTTGGAGTGGTTTGGACTAGGGTAGCCCTAGAATTTTAGGGTAGGCCCTTTAGGGGAAATTTCTAGGGTTTGAAGAATTTGGGGTCAAAAGACCTTGGATGAACTTGAAACTTGGGAATGATGTCCATAGGGTTACTATGGTCCTGTGGTTAAAATTTTAGGGCATTTGGAAGAATTTAAACCCCTTAAATCTATAACCCTAGTTTAGGGCACTAGCTTTGAAATCATAAGATCTAATACCAAAACTTTCTGAAAAGGGCTGAGTTTTTGAATGGGTAGTTGTTTAGGGTATATATATCTCTGGAAAATTTATAATAAATTTTGGATGAATATTTTTGGTACTTTATTCACAAAGTCATGTTTTACAATTTTCATTTAGGAATTTTTGGAGAAAAGTATACTTGATTAAATCTGATGAAACTTAGCAAAGGTGCTTGTAATCATGGTTCCCATCTCTGTAAAGTTTTATGAAATTTTTGAAGAATGATATTTAGTAGTTACTTCTTTATTTATTTAATTCTATGGAACTTTGGTAAATTTAATAATGACATTTAAATGGTCTAAAAAATTTTAATTTCTTCATCATGATGTTTCTAGTTCCTTATGAAGCCCTAGTAAGTTTTACATAATTATTGGAGACATATTTGTGGCACTTCCTTCATTATATTTGATCTTAGGAATTATTTTTAATAAATCCTTTAGAGGTCAAGAACTATCTGGAAAATTATGAAAACTGGCAACCAATAATATTTCTCTGTTATTTAGTGAATAAAAATTTTAGGAGGTCATTACCTGAGAAAATCTTATGGTTCATGTTCAAATTGACTATGGCCTAGTTTTTGAGGAAAATTCAATAAATAGTAGATTAATTGGGAAAAATATGATTTTCTGAATTTAGACTATATTTATCATAATAGACCTCTGGTAAAATTTGTAGAGTTATTGGAGGAGAATTTAGAGTATCACCTATTGAGTACATCATATTAGCTTAGGGAGGTCTGCAATTAGTAAAAACAGCAGAAATCAAATCAAAGTGCACAATGAGTTTAGGAAGTTGGAATAATGGGGCATTAGTCTGGTAGGTGAATTAGGTTTGTCATCAGAAGTGTAGATGAGTAGTGGAGGTTGGTTAGAGTTGTGTGGGGTTCGGGATCGACAAAGGATCACTCATCCTCGTTGAAAAGAAGGAGTCATATACACTTGGGTTAGAATTCAATTATAACCCTAAGGGATTGAGAGATTTGTGTAGTAACCAATAATAATAAGTGCCTTGCGAAAGGGAGCTTTGGGCGTAATCCCATCGTAGTTCCTAGTGCCTTCGAGAGCCCTTCACGGGGAATACCTTGGGCAGTCCTGGGCTAACGGAACTCATAGGAATAATGAAACTTCAAGAGTAACTAGAATAATTAGGGTTTCACTCTCACACACCCCGAGGTTACGGGAAGTAATTTTGGCTAGTTGATCAAGCAGTAGGCTCGGTCGTTGTGGTAAGAGGGCAGGATGGCCCGTTGAGCTTCGGCTCGGTGTTGGTACGTAAATTTGCATGTGCATAAAAGGAATGAAATTAAGGTGGTGGGTCTTCGGTATTGGAGGATCTTAGCACAGACACCAATACGTTGACTCGGCAAGTGTTGTGATAGCACTTCGCCAACAGAAGTCCGGTGCGCCAGCTGGCAAGAGTACGCAGGAGTCCGCTTAGTGCACCAGCGTTGAGGCGTACGATAGGTCTGACCAGTAGTGCTATACTGGTTTAGAGGTGGGCGAGGCCCAACCCACCGCTTCCGTCTGCCACTACGGAGGTATCCTGGGAGGTGAGGCTCCAGAAAGGGGGAACTAAAGGTCTGTGTGCACAGAGTCGGGTGTGTGTATTGCACTTGCTTGATCCATCATACCCACTTGCATGTCATAGCATAAGCGATTCATTTAACACTTTGACACCTAAAATATAAGTGGTATGGGACACTTATACATTAGGCCCTGCAAAACGACCCCTTGGTCTATAAGCTTGTGTGGGCAAGTTTATAAATTAAGGTTAATTTTCTTTACATATATATATTGCTGTTAATAACCGACACCCCAACGTATAAATTGGTATGGGACTCTTTATACGATGGGAGCCTTGCAAAAGACCCCTTGCTTATATGTACCCATATAAGTTAAGGTTACTTTACTTTACTTGTTTACAAATATGTTTAGTTACTATATAAATTGCTAGTTTAGGGTCCACCGTCACCTGCATTTGATATACTCTCCACTTTCAAGTCCTCCCTTTCTTCCTCTCCGCTCGGTGCCTAGGAGCCATGGGGGAAGGGGTGGGGGATGATAGGAATTAGTCTTTTAGACTAACGGTTTTCGAACCACATCATTTAGGGGATCGCGGAGCCCAGATTGGAGGAGCAGCCCCAGAGGTCGACACGCTTGGAGATAGGGCAGTCTAGCACAGGAGTTCAGACAGCTGGGACCGTGAGGCCCTTACTCTAGTAGTGTTTATTTTATTTCCACATGAGAGATCTTGTGGTGAGGAATTGTTGTATCGGGCATAAGACCTTATTTACAGTGCTTGGTTTTGTGGACTCTCCCATCGTGGAGATATTTTACTTGATGTGATATTTCTGTGGACTTTTACTTAGAGTTTTGCTTCGCATGTTATTACTCTAATTTTGTTACTATGCTGCGATCGAATTGGCCGGCAGAAACGGCGTTTTGTGGTGATGACGCTTCCGGGCGAGAAGGTGTCACCGCAAAGCGGCGGTTCTGGGCATAAGACCCTGTGTTTTTAAAAAAAAAAAATGGGGTCTTACATCAGTTGCCTTCATCTGATAGTGATGAAGAGGAAGAGATCTCCAACAAAGACAAAGACCATGTTCTTAAATGGTGTGAGTATAGTGATGCCAAGACTGGATCACTAAGAAGAAAGAACTTCAACCAAAGAGGTAAGCTACTTACTGATATTTTAGGAAAGACAATATATGCAAACCTCGTTCTCATCACACCATCTCCAAGCCAATGTTCGAGTTAATAACAAGGATCATCCTGCAAAAGAAGATTTACCCGACAAATGTCATTTTCCAGAGAATAATTGACTATCTACAAGCTCTCAACTTAGGAAGAATATTGTCCCTTTATCTCATCAATACCTATCCAAACCAATTTAACAGAAGGCAAGGTGCCAAGATTCACTACCTAAAAATGATGGATATAAAAACCTTGAAAAGGTTCATAAGGGCTCTTCTTATGAGTCAATCTCCTGAGATGAAAGAGAATTCCAAGGACACAGGGAAAAAGGATATTGGATCTGCGTGTTATGATTCTGAATATGCAACCCTAGCAAATGTTGGTGTTCAAGTTAGTGTAGAACAAAGTTTGTCCTATAACAGTGTTCAAGTTAATATCTTATTAGACAAAAGCCAAGTTGGAGGAGAGCATGTTGAAGAAGTGAATTCTGCACTTATTTCTAAAGATGTACTAGCAGTCAATGCTGCACTAAAAGTGCCTAAAGCTTTAGGTAGTACTGATGAGAATGAGCAAAGGGAATCGACTGATGACCTTCAAGGGTATTTGGATTCATCTATTCCATAAGAGGTGAGTGCACCTTCTAAGGGGGATCATGTTCATATAGAAGAGCAATCTTCTGTTAATGTTGATGATGATGCAGTTGTTGAAGGAGATCATCCAAGGGTCCCTGCTCAGGATGAGGTAATTCCATCCTCCCTAGTGGCTGAGACATCCACTCAATGCCTACATCAGCTTAGTAGTCAAGAGGGACAGGGGTGATGTTCACCAGGTGTGCAACACCATTCTCCACCCATAACATCAACAGACAACTTCATTCGTACCTCAAAAAATTATCTACTGGATGAGCAAGCCTCATCACTCAAAGCTTACATAGATCAATCTATAGTAGGTGTGAAACCTGAATTGTTATCTGAAATCAATCTACTGAAAGGTGACACTGATCACCTAAATTATAAGATCACCAAATGGTTTGATCAGGCAGCAAGCATAGTCAAGTCTCAATATGATATTCTCCAAAAAATGGATATAAATCTTAAATTCTCATCTACAGATAATGGATATGTCAAGAATAATGTGAGTCAGACTGATAAGGTTATAGCACCTGCTGCTGATCACATAAACAATCATATTACCTCTACAGCTTATGCATCAATGAAAAAAGCTTATTTTATTAAAGAGGAGCTCAAAGTAGATTCTAAAAATGACTTTCAAACTCTATCAAGCAAGTTTGAAGCTAATACCAGATAGATGGAAAATAAGATATGTGAAGAATCTAGAAAGGGGGAGGAGAGGAATACTAAGAACATTGCTGAGCAAGCCCTAAGAGTACTTCAAGGAATAAGGATAGCTCTAAACCCCCCTCTACTGGATAGATCTAGGACAGAAGATTTTCACTTCCATGCTCAAGCAAGGGTTGTATAGGATGCACAACTTGTAGCCAGAAGGAATAGAGAAGGGACTATGCTGGCTGAGGAATTCTTGGAAAAGAGAAGGGCTGATAAATCTCAAGACCCTGATTATGAATACATGAGAGATGATTCAGAAAAGATTATCATCAATGCATGGTTAAGTCATGGTCGGCTATTAAAGAACATAGACAACTGATATCCCTATGAAGAATCGATAAATCACATAGAGAGGAATTACCTAAGGGAAAGGATATTCAAAGAAAAATTATTTTGGAGAAACAATCCTAGAAGGATGCCCTCCAAATACTTATGCAAAATGTTTCTGTATTTCAAGAGATAGAAGAACAAAGCCCAACGTGAAAAGTTGCTTAATGCTGCCCAAGATGAAGGTTCAACCTCAAATGTAAAGAAAAGGAGGACTAAACCTGAGATTTTGTTTTTTTGTTGTTACTTGGCTGTAACAGGACTTTAAGTGCTTATACTTGTTAACTATTTTTTTGTTAAAATGTCACTACTATGATTTATCAAAATTTCAAATCTATCATGATATGTTTTATTTGGCAATGCATGTGATAGTTAATAGGGTAGTAGATTAAATCACCTAGAGGGGGGGGGGGGTCCATTGTTCCCAAATGTCCCTGATTTGTGAGAAGTCAAACAGGTCATTGTTCCCAAATGTCCCTTGATGTGCATTTAAGGTCTTGAGTGCAGGTTAGTCCATTTCATATTGATTGTAAATGTGAACACAATAAGTGGTTGCTGGACATAGCAAAAATTGACTAAGTCCGTAGGCGTTGAGTGGAGCATGCTCACTCAACACTAGAAGTATGGATTCAATATTGTCTAGTAGAAATTTGCCTAAGTCCACAGGCGTTGAGTGAAGACAGCTCACTCAATACCATATAACAGATGACGTTGAGACTATATCAGCCTAACTATTAGATTTCCAAAAATTTGGCTAAGTAAAAAAACGTTGAGTGTAGTTTGCTCACTCAACGCCATTCAGCTAAAATGCTGTGAGTCAGGCTGAGTCAGTCATAGACTAGAGAAATTGGCTGAAAATGTGGCTAAGTCCATAGGCGTTGAGTATGGTCTACTCACTCAACGCCATACAGCTCTTAGCGTTGAGTGTTGCTGTTCCAATCAACTCTATAGAAAAGTTGAGCAAAAATTTAACTAAGTCCACAGGCGTTGAGTGAAGCTTACTCACTCAACACCAGATAACAGAAAAATTCTGTTAAGTAGTTTGACGTTGAGTGGAGCACACTCTCTAAACGCCAAGGAGTAGAAAAATTTGCTAAGGCAAATAGCGTTGAGTGAGGCAAGCTCACTAAATGCTCTTGACGCTCTCAACGCCTTAAAGCAGAAATTTGGCTAAGTCCAAATGCGTGGGTAGCCTGGCTTTCGTCGAGCTCAGCTTCGTCGAACTGAGCTCAATGTTCGTCGAACTGAGCCTGAAGTTCATCGAACTGAGTTTAGCCTTTCGTCTAACTAAGTTTAAAGTTCGTCGAACTGATTTTATTCTTTCGTTGAGCTGAGCTTGCCATTCCTCGAACCGAGCTCAGCATTACTCGAGCTCAATACCTAGACAGACAGAATTTTTTCTAAGTGTTGTGGTGTTGAGTGATACCTACTGACTCAACACCTTTTGTTCTAATGATTGAATTTTGACCTAGTCCACAGATGCTGTGTCATGATGACATCAACAAAGTCAAAAAGTCAACCAAAATTCAAATGTTGCGGAAATTCTACCAGAGACGCCGGTGGCCGGCTATTATCGTCTTCTGCATTTTCCAAGAAATATTTCATCATTAAGTGCTGGGGCCCACACACAATAAAGAGCTATTGAATCAGGAATTAATGGAAAGCATGAGCTGATTGGCTAAATCTCGGCCATCAATCCTAGTGGTGGGAACCACTGCTCAATTGGCCTTCAGAGAATAAAAAGAAGCAAATTGGCTAGAGCAATTAATCATTTCGTTGTCTAGGTTTTCTGAAAACAAAAGTGCGGCCAAACTTAATCTTCTTCCTCACCATTTTCGTCGAGCCTGAAGAAGTTGTTCTGTACAGAGAACCTTGCTTGGGAAAGAGATAGTTAAAGCAATCCCCATCTGCAACAGCAGGATCAGAAGCTATTCTGAGGAAGCAAATCTACAAGTTCGGTAAAGAAAAGAAAGCTGGTTGAAGAAAAATTCTACTGCCTACCTTTTGTCTTCAACAACAATAGCTTGGACTGATATTTGCTCAGTCCAAGAAGAAGAAGACATAGAGATCTTGCTTTGGTGTCTATTCATCTCACTCTTTACTTCTTCTTCTGTAAAGATTCTTGGTGAATCTGAAGTTGTAAGCATGTATTATAAAGGTTGAGTTCTTAGTGACACGTGTTTGGATTTGTGCCAGGTGATAGGTCTTTGTGACTTGGGGTTGGCTTTATGCCTAAGTTGTAGGTCTGTGTGACCTGTGTAGTCCTGCTGGATCTGTACTATAAGCTATTAAGTAGCTGAGTTCTAGAGAGAGAGCCAAATCTAACATATTGTTAGATAGGCGCGGAGGGACAATAGATGTACACAAGATTAGGGAACCACTATAAAATTGTTGTGTTGTATGTGAATGTTCTTGAAAGCTAATAACTAACCTACTCACCAGGCACATAAATCTAATAAAAAGTTAGAAAATTTTAATAGATACAAAAACCTATTCACCCCCTCCTCTAGGTGTTTAGCTAGCCTTGAAAACAAGACTTTCAAGTGGTATCATAGGGAGGTTACTCTTTAAAGGTTTAACAGTCTGAGTAGATCTCCAAGTTTAGCTAGAAGTCTATCACCATGGGTTCAGGAATGACCAATAGGGAGCTGAGTGCTGTGAGACTTCCAATCTGCATGAAGGAAGATTTTCGCATCTAGAAATAAGGGTGAGGCAGTTCATGGAAGCTGCTGACCTTAGGATGTATATTATAGTTGAAGAAAGACCATTCATCCCAATGAAGGTCTCTACACTGGATGCTAATGTCAAGACCCCCAAGACATATATGAGATGACCCAGGATGAGTTGGCCCTAGCCTCAATAGACAAGAGGGCAAAGAATATCATTATGAGTGTTGTTGATGACTCTACACTTCAGAATCTGATCCATTGCAAAATAGCAAAGGAAATGTGGGAAACAATTGTGATCTACATGGAGGGGATAGATGAAGTTAGAGATGATAAGAAGTCCATGCTCAACTAAGAGTATGAGGCTTTCAGGCAATCGAAGGGGGACAACATAACCATCTGTTATGAAAAGATCTTTAGGATCGTGAATGAGCTGAAGACTTATGGAAGAGTATTCAGTCACTATGAACTGAACGACAAGTTCCTTATATCTCTGTAGAGTGTGGGACACAAAAATCTGTGCCATCAGAGAAGTGGCAAAGCTGGGTGAAACAGTTCCTCACACCCTCTTTGGGAAGCTGCTATCATATGAGATGTAGCTGGCTGCCAGGAAAGAAGAGGAGAACAACAACAAGACTCAGGCAAGAGACAAGTCTGTAGCATTCAAAGCTGAAGGCTCCAACAAAAGCACAGGGAAGACTCCCTCTCCACCAAGGAGAGATGTTGAATCTGATTCTAGAAAATCAGAGAAAAGCACATCAGACTGCCAATGGTTTGATGAAGATTTTGCTGCCTTCACCAGGAAATTCCAGAAGTTTTTGAAGAAGAAGCACTGGAGAGGCAGGATTTCCTCCTCCTCACATCCCAAGGATGACTATTATAAGGGCAGGAGAAAATCCTCTAAGGAGGATAGCTATGGTTCCAAAACTGGTAAACAGGTTTTCTTTAACATGACTTGTTATCATTGCAGAAAACCTGGGAATGTGATAGCCAACTGCCCAGTCAAAAGAAAGGAACATAGTGAGAAAAAGGACCACCAACAAAAATGCAAGAAGAAGAAATCCTTCATTGACAAGAAGCAAAGAAGCTGGACTGACTCCACCTCATCAGAATCCAAAGAAGAAGAATAAGAAGCCTACATTGGGTTGTACTCTACTAAAGGAGCAATTGAGGCAGACTGCATCAAAAGGATGGCTGCTTTAGAAGAAGAAGCTGCGAAGGTTCATCCTACTGTTAGGATTTAAGATAGGACCCCTTTATCATAATCTGATGGTGATTCATAGGTGGATTCTAAAGAAGACAGTTGCTGCCTTGAGCTGATGGCTAGGTCAGATGAAGAAATCAGCCAAGATCAGCCTGGTCCAAGCAAGGTAATTTCTATTACTAACTCTGCTTGTTCAGATAATGAATTAGTTCCAGATTCCTATGCTTCTACATCAAGTGATGATGATGGCTCAGAATCTGAGGGAGACATCAATCAATTGATTGATAATTATGGTGCACTTCTACAGGCTCTAAAGAAAAGCAAGCTCCTAGCCAAACAGCAGGCTCAGGAAATTGTCTCTTTAAAGTTTGCTGCTTCAAAATCAGCAAAATTGTTGGATCTGAAGACTCGAGAATTTCGCAAACTAAAGAATGTAACAATGCTTCAGGTGAGCACCATATCCTTCAAGAATAACCATATAAGGGATCTTGAAGGAAAGATCCAAAAGGAGAGGGAACTAGTGGCTAGCTACTCCAAGCCTAGCACAATATTGCCCTCGATAGACTCATTCTCCTCCCAAAAGGGAAAGAAAGGGTTGGGATTCAAGGGAAGGACAAGAGCTGCTAATCCCAAGGAAAAGGGCAAAGCTCAAGTGGAGCCACTAGCCTCTAAGCCTCATGTGAAATTTAATAGAGTGCAATTTCCTTCTAACAGCCATGACAATGAGAGTATTTATGGTCACTGGAATCATGCTAAACCATCTTGTCTGAACAAAGATGTTCCACAATATGGTGGTAGTTACAACAAAGGTGCAAGTGCCTATGACAAAATACAAATGGTCCATCCTGGACCATTTGTGTTTGGTGCAACAGCCCTTCGATCAAGGGTAAAGCTGCTGACTGTTCTCCAATTCCTCCAGCCCACTCTAAGATAAAGGGCAAGACTGTCAGTAGATCAAACCTGGGAATCTCTAAGGCCGTCAAGAATATGCTTTCTGAAAAGAAAGCTGTTGCTAGAAGGGCTCAAGATATCCCAAGCACTTCTACTACCAGACCCACCACTTGTCATACTGGGGCTGGAAACCACGGTGTTGGGAATTGTGCCCTGTAATGCTCCTTAGGATTTGAAGGGGCATCACCAATCGTGCTAAGGAGCATAATGTATTTTATGTATGCTTCAGTTCATGCATGCAGATAGTCCATGATTGGACAGGTGAAGAAAAGGATTTTTGGTAGTAAACTCAAATTTCGTCGAGCTCAGCTCGAAGTTCGTCGAGCTCAGCACGCTGCTCGTCGAGCTTAACTCAACATTTAGTGGGATAAGTACAAGAGTTCATGTTTCAACTTTGGTCGAGCTCAGCTTGAAGTTCGTCGAGCTCAGCTTACAAATCATCAAACTCAGCTCAACACTTGTTAAGATAAAGCTAGAAAAATCAACTAAGGCAAAAGGCATTGAGACCGCTGAGAAGATTAAAGTTCGTCGAGCTCAGCCCACAGATCGTCAAACGCAGCTAAAGACAGAAAATCTATATAAGGTAAAAGCGCTGAGACCGCTAAGAAGAAGGCGTTGAGACCGCTGAGACAGCTGAGAAAATAGCGTTGAGATCACTGAGACAGCTGAGATAGCTGAGACAGCTGAGAAGATAGCATTGAGACAACTGAGACAGTTGAGAAGATAGCGTTGAGACCGCTGAGATAGCTGAGACAGCTGAGAAGATAGCGTTGAGATGGCTTAGACAGCAGAGACAAAATTGGCTGGATTTCTCTAAGTCCAGAAGCGTTGAGTGAGGCAGATTCACTTAATGCTTCTAATAAAGCAGTAAGCTCTGAGACAGTTAAGAGGTAAACAACTGAGACAAAACTAGCTGAATTTTTTCTAAGTCTAGAAGCGTTGAGTGAAGTAGGTTCAATCAACGCTTCTGATGAAGAAGGAAGCGTTGAGACAGTTAAAAACAAAAATCACTGAGACCGCAGAGACAAAGACATGTCTCAACTAATAATTAAAAACCCCTGAGACCGCAGAGACAAACCACTGAGACAAAGCCAGGGAAATTTCTAAGTCCAGAAGTGCTGAGAGCCAAGGTTGATGACTTTTAGTGTTAACAACAATCAACGCTTAATGGAATTCCGGAAAATTTTCTAAGTCCAGATGTTGATGACCACTGCGGACGTCATTAAAGTCAAAATTTCAAGAAGCCATTGTGGGAAAGCTGTTGTCACGACGAAAGATGTTTTGTCCCTTTCGGATGGAGATGGTGCTCACCAATACTTGGTGGCCCCACATTCTATTGTGTCGTTGATTCAAATCAACGCATATAAAAAGGAAACTGTAAAGGGCGTTGGATCCCTAGTTGGATTTGGGCTAGGTTCACTAAACTAGGATGTTTGACCCAACATGTATAGCTAGGGTCATGTATGAGTCCTAGAATATAGGCCATGTCCTTAGAGTCAACACTGCATGGACCAGCCATCAACAGACTACAAAAGACTCAAGACTTAGAGAAATTTCAAAGACTCAGAAAATGAGTTCGACGTTCGTCGAACTCAGGTCGCCGATAGTTGTGCTCAGCTCGACGAACTCAGAGAAAATTCTCTGAGCTTAGCTCGATGAACTTGGTTCTCAGGTTGACGATCTATGGACACTATACTTTAACATTCCAAGTCCAGAATGCTTCTCACTAAACTCCAGTCGACGAAGTTAGAATATCAGCTCGACGAACTTGGATCTTAGTTTGACGATTTCTAGATCATCTACTTCAACATTTTTAAGACCAGAAACACTTAAATATTCTAAGTCCAGAATCATACTTCAGTCGACGAATTCATGTTCTCAGTTCAATGAACTTAGACCACAATCCTGACAAGTTTTATCAAGTAGCAGTTAGCAGTTATCAGCTCGACGAAACTAGTTCTTAGGTCGACGAACCTAGTTCTCAGGTCGATGATATCTGGACACTCTACTTCAGCATTCTAAAAGTCCAAGAAACATTTCTCTGAACATTAGTCGACTAACTTAGATTCTTAGCTCGACGATCTTGATGCACAGAATTGGCAAGGTTCCATAGAAAGCAGTTATCTATTCTCAGGTCGAAGATCTTAGATCTCAGGTCAACGAACAACTATTATCTGGTCGATGAATATATCTTCTAAGCTCGATGAACTCTGGACCCAGCTCGATGAATTCTGTTCTCTGTTCGATGATTTCTGTGCAGATCAAGACATGTACTTTCCCTCCCTCTGTCGATTAATTTATTACGATAATTTCTGAGTAATCAATGCTTAACATTCTCTGAATATTACCGTTAGACGCAACTTTGATTATGGACTTCATCAGGATTATTGCTTGCCGTTTTTCAATGGGACAGTTGGGGAAATCAATCAATGCAAATATTCTCCAGGCCGTCATCATTGAATGATGGAAGAAATTCAAAATTCAGAAGGAAGATTACATAGAAATATAAAAAAGATTTTTCTTCTTCTTCTTCCTTTAGTAGAAAAAAGAACAATACAGAATACACAACACAGTACATATGGCCTTTCTTCTTCCTTCTTGTCTGAACATAGAGAACAATATACACATGGCAATAACACAACAGAGAAATCAGAAGCCCTAGACCAGAGAAAGAACAGCAAGCTGAAGACGAAGAACATCAATCAAAAATCAATAGTCTTCTTCCTTCTTCATCTCAGGATTCTTCTGAGGACAACAAATATTCTCTCTGTCAAAGAAGTTCCTGGATACCATCTGGTCAAGGCTGAAATATTGAAGGCCTACACACCTTGCAACAAGGCTCAAATCTTCCTGAGTTCAATATCTCAGGGGGAGCTGTTGCTAACATCATATATCCACTAAAGTCTTCTCAGTTGTATTTTGAGAAAGAGAAGACATAATCACTCTCTCACCCCCACTGTAAAAAGGGTTCTTTAACTCCCTTCAAAAGTTATTCTTGGTTGTAAGTCTCCTGATCAAAAGACTTGGGTTGGTTTTTGAGCACCTGATCAAAAGCTCATTGGTGGCAGTCACCTGATCAAAAACCTGAGTGGATTCCTACCAGGGTTGTAGAAGTCTGGATGTACCCAGGTTGGGAACCACTATAAAATTCTTGTGTTGTCTGGTTGCACCTTTTCTTTTGTTCTTGCTGTGGCTGTGCTAGCTAGGTTGCTGTGTTTGTAATATTTGGTTTTGCTCTGCATGTGATAGTGCTAGATTAGTTTATCTTAGGTCTTTTTTTATTTACAGCAAAAGTTTTTAAGTTTTCAAGATACTCTATTCACCCCCCTCTAGAGTATTTCAGATCTAACCCTTACTTTCAAAGGGATTAGGGTTAACAAATTCTCGGGGATCAAACGTATAAAATACAGAAAGAGAAATTGAAAGAGGTGGCTGGACATTTTTCTTCCCGTCAAGCTTGAAAGCTCAAGTCCAGCCAAGTTAGCCTGAAAGAAAGGAAAGATAACTGAAGAACTTCAAAGTTCAGCAAGTGTGTTCTCATCAAGAACAGTGTTGCTGATTCATCACTTCAGCAAGTGGATAGCTGCTTATCTATGGAGCAGAAAAGTTTGAGCTATAGAAGAAGACTGATTCCTTTTACAATAAGTGGGCTGGACTGATATCTGCCCAGTCCAGCAAAGTTGACTCCGAGATACTTCTCTGTGTCAGTAGTTTTTGTTTTTTCTTAAACAATCTGTATTAACTTCCTATAGGATTCAGTAGATCTGAATCTGTGTGTAGGACACTTTGTGCCTGAGGTAGGTGACAAATTTGTCATTGAGGTTGGTGCCCTGTTGGGGCACTGAGTTAGGATCCAAGTGAGGATCTGAGCTGAAGGGCTTAAGTGCTTGAGGTAGGAGAGTGTTGCTGTCTGAGGTAGGATCTAAGTGTGGATCTGAGGTAGGTCTATCCTCCCATCCTGAGTGTAGGGCCTTGTGCCTGAGATAGGTGACTTGAGATTCACTGAGCTGTAGGTGACATGTTTGTCACTGAGATTGTAGGCCTTGGAGGAGGCTGAGCTGTAGGTACCTGAAAGGGTACTGAGTTGTAGGAGTGCTGCAGTACTTTGAGAGTAGGGCTGTGTGCCTGAAGCTATAGGGATGAAGAGCCTAAGTGTAGGCTTTAGAAATAAAGTTACGGTAGGTGATCAGTGGATCAATGAGCTGTAGGAGTCCTGCAGGGCTCTGAGGTAGGAAACCTTGTAGTTATGAGTTGGATTCTGTGAAGAATCTGTGTGTAAGGCTGAGGGCCTGAGGTGTAAGCTCTAAGTAGCATTGTGGAGGAGTTTGTGCCGAGTCCAACAAATAAGTTGGATATGTGGGAAGGAAAGTGGATGTACCCAATTGGGAAACCACTATAAATCCTTGTGTTTGCTGTGTGCTTTATTTTCTTTGTTATTGCTGGACTTAAGGACAAGCTCTAGCTAGAATAACTTGAAAACAACAAAAGATTTTACTAAAGCTCAAAGACTATTCACCCCCCCTGTAGGTGATTAGCTAACCTTGAATTAAATAACTTTCAATTGGTATCAGAGGGAGATTACTCAAAAAGGATTTAATAATATGAGTATAGCTCCGTGGATAGCTAAAAGGGTTACACCTGTGGGTTCAAAAGAGAACCACTAGGAATGGAGCTTCAAGTCTGCAACAAGGAGAACTTTAAGACTTAGAATGAAAAGGTCAAGCAAATCATGGAAGCCTCTGATCTTAGGGTCCTTGTAGTAGTTCAAGAAGGACCTTTCATCCTCATGAAGGTCTCAACATCAGATGCAAGCATCCAGACTCCAAAACGTTATGTAGAGATGTCTGAAGAATAAATCAACTTTGCATCTATGGACAAGAGGGCACAACACATCATGGTGAGTGTCATGGATGACTCAACCCTCATGAGAGTGGTCCACCGCAAATCAGCCAAAGAGATGTGGGATTCTCTCACTGGATATATGGAAGGGACAGAGAAAGTCAGTCTTTCTGAGTGTGGTTCTGAGTCTGAAGATGATTAAAAGAAGAAAAAGCATCACCATCACCATAAGGGCAAGAAGGACGAAAAGTCCTTTGTGGCTAAGAAGGAGAGAAGCTAGATAGATGCTTCATCCTCAGATTCTGAAGATAAAGAGGAAGAAGCCTATTTAGGGCGGATATCTGTTGCTGCAGATCCAGGAGAAGAGGAGGAATATCCTGCTACCAGGATATGAATCAAGGCCCCTCTATCACACTCAGACAGTGACAATGAGGAGGATAAAGAAAACTATGGATGCCATGGGTTGATAGCAATGTCTGCAGAAGAAAGAAGTCACGAACAATCAGAATCAATCAAAGTACAATCTCTCTCCACTTATGCATCTTTCTCTGAGTATCAATCCAGTCCAAATAATGGTGCATCTTCATCCTGTGATGATGATTGCCATGAATCTGTGACTGATGTCAATCAATTGATTCACAAGCTTGGACTACTCCTAATTTCTCTTAAGAAGAGCAGAATACTTGCCAAAAGGCAAGCCATGGAAATAGAGGTCTAAAGCCTTATAAAACTCTTCATAACAATAAATCTATTGAGTTTTATAAGAAAAGTCATGAAGTGTCTGAATTCAAGAAAAGTCTTCAGTTTCAGACCATGCTTCTTGAAGAAAAGAAGAAGCACATTAGATATCTAGAACAAAAGTTTACAGAGAAATTGGGGATTATGATTAACCCTTCTCAGTCACAAGGTCAGTAGCCAAAAGCTACAACTTGCCAAGTCCCTGAGAAGCAGGGTATTAACCATATTAATCATCATTTCAAAACTGAATTCCCTAATAAGAGGATAGTGTTTCAAAAAGGCAAATACACCTTCTAAAACTGTCAAGTTTGCACCACTCCAAAAGGATCAATCAAATGTGTGCTCCACTAGTGGGGTGAAGACACATGATCCAATAAAGAGTGACACTGTCCACTCTAGCCACAAAGTTCAGGAGAAGTTCTTTATATTTGGATCCAAGTACCCTCTATCTAAGGAAATGAGAATGTCCACTAGATGACAGGCTCCAAATATACATCATGCCATTTTGGACCATCTATATTTAGTTCCTCAGCACCTTCACTCAGGAAGAAGGGGACAGCATCATGCATTGATCATCCAACAAAGTCCGGTGTTGCTCACATCTCTCATGTACAACAATTCTGTGTTGTCCTAAAGAGAAGACACAACATTCATAAATGTTGGTGCTGTTGAAAAGTGGGTCACTTTGCCACTGATTGTTGGCATAACCTGATTGTGACTAGTGGACAGAAAGGTTCTCAGTCGAGCCAGAGAGTGGGGCAGATGTTTTATGATGCTAACAAGAACCTAGGACCCAATTATCATTGGGTGCCTAATGGTAAATGAATTCTGTTTTGCAGGATAGTCCAAGTACCTGTCAATTTAAGACTTGGTATTTGGACAATGGGTGTTCCTGGCAAATGAATGGGACAGGATAGTTGCTTTTGGAATATGCTGCAGAAAAAGCAACAAATTAAGGTTGAGGCTGTCAAGTATGTAATCCTCAAAAGCTAGAGGAAGCATGCCTCAAGGTATGTCTCTCCATCTTATATAGAGATGAAGTTTGCCATTTGTTAAGTTATGTTAGTTGTGCTCATGATGAATCAAATCTATCACATCAAATAGAAAAACAGTGATTCAATTATTTACACTGTTAATTTTTGTAGGCTTTACTCAAAAATTCAAATAACTTATTGGCAAGCTTTGGGGCAAAATAATGCACAAATTGGGTGCCAATAGAATCGGGCTCATTAACATGTTAGGTCTCCTTCCATTTAACTTGACAAATTTTTTACTAAGTCAAGTAAAATGTACAACCAATCGATAAGGGAAACCACTAATTAAACATGCATGGAACAAATAAAAGAAAAGCTGAGTGATATAATAAAAGCTCTAAGTGCCCTGTATCATAACAGGATTCGTCAAGTCAAAATACGTAACTTAATAGTCAAATGAAAAATTTAATTTAATTAATTAAATCTTTTCATTAAATATATAAAGGCGACAAGAAACGAAAAGTCACATCACTCTCCAAAGTCTTAACCCTAACCGTCGAGACCGAAACCTTCTCAGCATCTCGCCGCACAGTTTTGATGGCGCCAAATATCGTTAAGGAGCTTCAGGTTGGATACAAAATTATGAGTGATGGATTCAATCATGCCTCTCCTGAGATTAAAGATGTATTAAGGATGATTGAGGTCACGGGCGTGGAATACACCCTTTCCGAACCCTCCACCATTCTTAGAAAAGAGGTAGTGGAATTCTTCTCAAACATAAAAAGTCCCCTTCTCAAAACTCTCTTAGGTCTAAGATTGACGATGTCAAAATAAAGGTAAACCCCAAGAGACTAGGAAAGGCCCTCCATATACCCTTCGGCAACCCTATTGAGGAAGATGAGCTCGCCGACACTGAAAGAGACAGTGCCCTCACATGGTGTGGATACATTGATGCCAAATCTGGGTCTCTGAAAAGAAAATTCTTCAATCAGAAAGGAAAATAGCTAGCAGACATTGTAGGGAAAGCCCTTATCTACAAACCTAGATCACATGACACTATATCCACATTCATGTTTGAAGTTATGACCAGAATTATCCTGAACAAAACGAACTCATGGTCTTCTTTCATCTATCAGAGAATAGTATACTGTATTTTCTCTCCAAACCTGGGCAGAATTATTCCTTTATACCTAGTGAACACCTATCCTGACACTTTCACACAGGAACATAGGGTGAAGATTCACTACCTAAAAAGAATGGACATAAATACTTTGGACAGATTCACTAGAGTCCTACCAATGAGCCAACCCTCAGGAATAAAGGACTCCTCTAAGGATACCAGGAAGAAACCTACTGAGGAAGAAAGATCTTCCAGCACTGAACCAGAGCTTGGATCATCCTCTCCAGCTGATGCTGGTCTACAGGTTGACTTATCTCTTACTCAATCCTCTGCAAACATTCAACTCCAGGATGCTGCTGTGCATGTTTATAAAATCCATGCCAGCCCAAGGTCAGGATAAGTGTCAAAGAATGGTGCTGAAGAAGAGGTTACTGTAGAAGATGAGGCACACATGGGTGATACTGATGGTATTGCAGCAAGTGAAGACATCCCTGCTGCAGAAGATAACAGGCAGCCTCCTGAGACTTTAGATACTTATCTTAATAAGTCAAGCCCAGAGAAGATTGCTCAGTCTGAGGGGGAGCATGATCAAATGGAGTTGACAGACTTGGATCAAGTTGTCAGTAAAATAGTTGAGTCTGTACCCACAACAGGTAAACATCATTCCCTCTTAATTAATAATGTTAAAACAACTTTAGCTAAGGAAATGTTTCCTTCTATAGGTGCTGTAGTTGAGGAGCCTTCTCAAATCCCTTCCTAGAATGCTATACCTCCTCCTATGAGCCATACTTCATCTACCCCCATCTCCAATGAGGAATTTCTAAATGAAATTAAAGCACTCATGGATGCTCATACCACAACCCTCAAGGAGTATGTAGATCTATCGGTTGCCAAACTGGGAGATGAATTGTAAGCTAAAGTAAATGAAACTAAAGAATAAATATCACACTTAAATAAACAAGTCACCACCTGGTTTAATAAGGCTGGAACTGCTGGACTCAAGCTGACCGACCTCTTGGAATCTTTGGACACAAGCCAAAAATTCACTACAGGTGACATGTGATAAGTCAAGAATTATGTTAGTGCAACTGATGAGGTGATCAAGGGTACAGCAGATCATATA
This sequence comes from Platanthera guangdongensis, assembly GCA_039583875.1. Classification (NCBI taxonomy): domain Eukaryota; kingdom Viridiplantae; phylum Streptophyta; class Magnoliopsida; order Asparagales; family Orchidaceae; genus Platanthera; species Platanthera guangdongensis. The sequence continues at coordinate 176,408,960 of CM077163.1, read as the reverse complement.
AATCATCATGTCACCAATGTTGCCTTCCAATCAGTGAAGGAGGAACTACTCCTAAAAGATGAGTTGTTTGCTGACAATGAAAGAATACACAAATACATATCAATCATGAATGAAGCCAACACCACCTTACGACAAAAGTCCATATCTAAAGAAGGCAGAAAGGGGGAGAGTAGCCATGCTAAGGCAGCATCACTCATTGTGGATCAAGCCTTCAATGTAATTCAAGGAACTAGGGTGGCACTACTCCTGCCCCTCCTGGATAGAAAAAGGCCAGAGGACTTAAACTTCCCAGCACAAGCTAGAATTACACAGGATGCACAGCTTGCTACCAAAAGAGAGAGGGAAGGAACCCAAATGGCTGAAGAATTCATGGCAAAGAGGAGAGCTGAGAACAGAGATGATCCAGACTATGAACAGCTTAGTGATGCCTCTGAATCCATCATTATCAATGTTTGGGGTAAGCTATGGACAAATTCTGAAAAATATTGATAGTGTATATCCTTCTGAGGAATGGATAAAACATTTGGAAAGAAATTCCCTAAGGGGAAGAGTGTTCAAGGAGAATCTGGTAAGGAAGAGCAACCCCAAGAAAATACCTTCCAAATATATTCCAAAGTCATTCCTTTACTTCAAGAGGCTGAAAAACAAAATTGATAACTTGAAGAAGACTGCTGCAACCAAGGATGCTGGTGAAAGTTCTTCAAAGACTAACTGATAAAAGACTGCAAATTTCTTTTATTCTGTCTGATTTATTTCTTGTAATGATCATCAACAATGTAAAAAAATTCAAATCTTTATCAATAAAATTAATATGTTTTGGCCCTGACCATATTGAGGTGATAAAACTATAATGCAACACTTTGTGTATATCAGTGAATGATAAATATGCTATTCGTTCATAAAAATCATGTAATCACAAGTATGATGCTATTGTTTGGCTAAGTTAATGATTAGGTTCATCTTGATCATAATGTTTACCTTATTAATGATTAATAAAGCTTGTGTTGTAAATCATACCATCACATTGTAAATAATTGTTAATTAACCTATACCATTGATCTGTCAATCATAATATTAACACATCTCATTTAGGGAGAGTTTTCCTGTTCTGGGAAGAGAAGTTATCATGATAACATTCTTTGACCTTTCAAGATATTTCTTGTGTTGTAGCACCTTAGCATGGATGTGTGTTCTGCCTTCTTCAAATATGGAGAGATTGTTGGGAATTGTGCCCTACAATTTTCCTCAGGATTTGAAAGGGCATCACCAATCATGCTAAGGAGCATAATGTATTTGAAGTGTGCTTTAGTTCATGCATGCAGATAGTCCATGATTGGACATGTGAAGAAAATGAGTTTTGGTAGTAAACTCAAATTTCATCGAGCTCAGCTCGAAGTTCATCGAGCTCAGCATGCTGGATATCAAGCTCAACTTAACATTCAGTGGGATAAGAACAAGAGTTCAGGTTTCAACTTTCGTCGAGCTCAACTTGAAGTTCGTCGAGCTCAGCTTACAAATCATCGAACTCAGCTCAACACTTGTTAAGTTAAAGTAAGAAAAATCAACTAAGGAAAAAAGCGTTGAGACCGCTGAGAAGATCAAAGTTTGTTGAGCTCAGCCTATAGATCGTCGAATGCAGCTAAAGCCAGAAAATCTGTCTAAGGCAAAAGCACTGAGACCGCTGAGAAGAAGGCGTTGAGACCGTTGAGACAACTAAGAACATAGCATTGAGACCACTGAGACAGCGGAGACACTTGAGAAGATAGTATTAAGATAGCTGAGACAGTTGAGAAATAACATTGAGACCACTAAGACAGCTGAGATAGCTAAGAAGATAGCGTTGAGACGGCTGAGACAGTATAGACAAAATTGCCTGGATTTCTCTAAGTCTAGAAGTGTTGAGTGAAGCAGATTCACTGAACGCTTCTAATAAAGCAGGAAGCGCTGAGACAGTTAAGAGGTAAACAGCTGAGACAAAACTAGCTGGATTTTTTCTAAGTCCAAAAGCGTTGAGTGATGCAAGTTCACTCAATGCTTCTAATGTAGAAGGAAGCACCAAGACAGTTAAAAGCAAAAACTACTGAGACCGCTGAGACAAAGGCATATCTCAGATATCAATGAAAACTGCTGAGACAAAGCCAAGGAAATTTCTAAGTCCAGAAGCGCTGAGAGCAAAGGCTGATGCCATTGAGTGTCTTAACATCACTCAACGCTTAATGGAATTCTGGAAAATTTTCTAAGTCCAGATGTTGATGACCACTACTGACATCATCAAAGTCAAAATTGCAGGAAGCAGTTGCGGGAAAGCTGCTGCTGGGCCAAAAGATGTTTTGTCCCTTTCTGATGGAGATGGCGCTCACCAATCCTTGGTGGGCCCACATTCTATTATGTCGTTGATTCAAATTAACGCATATAAAAAGGAAACTGTAAAGGGATTAGGGTTAACAAATACTCTGGGATCAAACGCAGAAAATACAAAAAGAGAAATTGAAAGAGGCATCTGGACATTTTTATTCCCGTTAGGCTTGAAAGCTAAAGTCCAGCCAAGTTAGCCTGAAGGCAAGGAAAGATAGCTGAAGCACTTCAAAGTTCAGCAAGTTTGTTCTCATCAAGAACAATGTTCCTAATTCATCTCTTCAGCAAGTGGGTAGCAGCTTATCTGTGGAGCAGAAAAGTTTGAGTTGTAGAAGAAGACTGATTCCTTCTACAGCAAATAGGCTGGACTGATATCTACTTAGTCCAGCAAAGTTGACTCAGAGTTACTTCTCTGAGTTAGTAGTTTTTGTTTTTTCTTAAACAATATGTATTAACTTACTGTAGGATTCAATAGATCTGAATCTGTGTGTAGGGCACTTTGTTCCTGAGGTAGGTGACAAATTTGTCACTGAGGTAGGTGCCCTGTTAGGGCACTGAGGTAGTATCCAAGTGAGGATCTGAGTTGTAGGGCTTAAGTGCCTGAAGTAGGAGAGTGTTGCTTTCTGAGGTAGGATCCAAGTGTGGATCTGAGGTAGGATTGTCCTTCCAGCCTGAGTGCAGGGCCTTGTGCCTGAGGTAGGTGACTCGAGAGTCACTGAGCTATAGGTGACAAGTTTGTCACTGAGATTGTAGGCCTTGGAGGAAGCTGCATTGTATGTACCTAAAATGGTACTGAGTTGTAGGAGTACTACATCACTTTGAGAGTAGGGCCATGTGCCTGAAGCTGTAGGGCTGAAGAGCCTGAGTGTAGGCCTTAGAAATAAGGCTGAGGTAGGTGATCAATGGATCACTGAGCTGTAGGAGTCCCGTAGGGCTCTAAGGTAGGAACCCTTGTGGTTCTGTGTTGGATTCTGTGAAGAATCTTTGTGTAAGGCTAAGGGCCTGAGGTGTTAGCTCTGAGGAGCATAGTGGAGGAGTTTGTGCCGAGTCCAATAAATAAGTTTGATAGGTGGGAGGGAAATTGGATGTACCCAATTGAGGAATCACTATAAATCCTTGTGTTTGCTGTGTGCTTGATTTTCTTTGTTATTGCAGGACTTAAGGACAAGCTCTAGCTAGAACAACTTGAAAATAATAAAAGATTGTACTAAAGCTCAAAGACCTATTCACCCCCCCCCCCTCTAGGTGATTAGCTAACCTTGAATTAAATAACTTTCACATGGAACAGGACTGATGCTACTCCTTGTAGACCCAGAGCTGTTGTTAACACAACCACTAGACCTGCTCCAAAAAGAAGATACAACATCCATAATTGTTGGTGTTATGGAAGGGTAGGCCACTTTGCTGTTGATTGTTGTCACAATCATAGTGTGCAGGGACCAAATGTCAGCTTGCTTGTCAGAAAAGCTATAGGCAGGCAGAATTTATTTCAGCCTAACATGCACCAAGGACCCAATAAAAATTAAGGTCCTAAGGTTAACTGATTTGTGTTTTGTAGGTTAGTCCAAGTGACCATACCCCTATATGGTACTTGGACAGTGGATGTTCTAGGTACATGACTGGAATAAGGAGCATACTGAAGGATTATGTTCCTATAAAGAATGGACCAAAAGTCATCTTTGGTGGGTCAGAAAAAGGGGTGACTAGAGGTTATGATAATATCTCTAATGGCATAGTTACTCTCACTAGAGTAGCCTATGTGGAAGGGTTGCAACACAACCTGATAAGCATTAGCCAACTCTGTGATCTTGGCTATGACATAGTATTCCACAAGGATGAGTGCCAAATTAGGAGGTTAAGTGACCAAGAGGTCATCTTAATAGGCACTAGGAGTGGAAATGTGATAGTGCTGTTTAGATAGAAAGATAGGATTCTGCCCAAATTGGGCTCTGGGATGCATTCTACAATTCTATCAAACAACACTCTGCCCTAGTCTGTTTTCTTTGATAGAATGATTCTTGTCAAAAGTTCAAACATTTTCTTAGAAATCTTGTCATGTGAACCTGTGTTGCAGAGCGGGGCGTTTCCCACAACATCTGCTAGGAACTTGCCTCTGTTGTTCAATTCTTTCCTCAACATAGACCCAGTGGTATTCTTGGAGAGCCCACACCACTTCAGTGTGGTCTTAACACCATCCTGAAATAAGACAGTGTCCTCATCTGACTTATTCACCTTTGGTAGATGGAAAGCCTTGCATAACCTCTAGGGAGTGATCTTAATCTTCTTTCCACTAATTGAGGATTTGATCTTCAAATAAAGTTCCAAAACTTCTCTCTTCAAGATCAGTACTGGCTCAGACAGAATAAAGGTTAGGTTAGCGACCTCTAGCAAGTGTAGAACCTGCATAACCTTCTCAGGAGCATCCTTAATCCATTTTGAACTATCTGGGATCCCTCGAACAAGAAGTCCATTCCTTTTGGAGCCATTAATTTGCTAAATTTCTGAAGAGTTGGCGAGTGTTCATCGCAGGGAGATAGTAGTTCCCAAAGGGCCAGGATAGTGTTTCTTATTCCAAGCACACTTAGGTCTATTTATACTTGCCTCTAATTAAAGAATGTGGAGAGGTGCATACCTTTTGTTTGATCACGAAGTGATCAACGACTGTGATTAATTTTGATAATTAGCCACAAATAAGCGATCCTGGGTGTATGCGTTGAGTGGACTCGACGCACTCAATGCTCTCGACGCTTGTTGTTATCTCAGCGCACTCGACGCCTGCATACTTAGACTCAATGCACTCAACGACTGGACACTTAGTCCATTTCTATTATATTATCCTGCAAGGACTTACACTACCTACAATAGGAATATATGTATTATTATTGAAGTTAGTCTAAGTTCAACATACCCAGTTCAAATTTAAAGGTGTTGAACTTGGATTCATCTAGTGCCTTGGTGAAGATGTCAGCAACTTGCTTGTTTGTAGGTACAAATTCAAGACTGATGTCTTCACATTCCACATGGTCTCTAATGAAGTGATACCTAATCTCTATGCGTTTAGTCCTGCTGTGAGACACATGATTTTTAGCAATATAGATTGCACTAGTAGAATCACAGAACACGGGAGATCTACTTATCTTAAGATTATAGTCTTGGAGCTGATGCTGGATCCATAACAGCTGTACATAGCAACTTCGAGCAGATATGTATTCTGACTCTACAGTTGAGATTGCAACACTGGTTTGCTTCTTACTACTCCAAGACATAAGCCTTCTTCCTAGAAATTGACAGGATCCAAAAGTGTTTTTCCTGTCTTCTCTACAGCCAACAAAATCTGCATCTGAATACCCTGTTAGTTCAAAATCACAATTCCTAGGGTACCATAGGCCAAGATCAGGGGTGCCCTTCAGATATCTCAGAATTCTTTTAGCTTCAGAATAGTGAGACTTCTTAGGGCAAGCCTAGTATCTAGCACAGACACATGTAGAATACATGATGTCTAGCCTACTAGTAGTAAGATAGAGGAGGGATCCAATTATGCCTCTATATAGTGTATCATCAACAGGTTTTCCTATCTCATCCTTGTTCAGAGACACATTTGACCCCATGGGAGTTTTCATTATGGTGGCACTCTCCATTCCAAACTTTTTAATTATCTCCCTGGTGAACTTAGACTGTGAAATGGATAATCCATTCTCATAATGTCTTACTTGGAGGCCCAAGAAGTACTTGAGCTCACTCATACTACTCATTTCAAATTTCTCCTACAAAAGTTTAGCAAACATCTTGCAGAGGTCATCATCAGTAGACCCAAAAATTATGTCATCTGCTAAAATCTGGAGTAAAATGATCTTACCCTTGACTTTTCTTAGGAATAGTGTCTTGTTTATCTTTCACCTTGAGAATTTGTTCTCAATGAGAAAGCTTGAGAAAATCTCATTCCATGCCCTAGGGGCTTGCTTCAACCCATATAATGCTTTCCTAGGTTTATAAACATAATCAGGTGAGTTAGAATTGACAAAACCTGAGGGTTGCTCAACATATAACTCTTCTCTTAGGTCACCATTAAGGAAAGCTGACTTTACATTCATCTGGTGACCTTGAATCCTTTATGTGCAGCATATGCAAGGAATAATATTATGACTCCTACTCTAGCCACAGGAGCAAATGTTTGATTAAAATCAATATCTTCTTCCTTTCTATATCCTTTGGATACAAGTCTAGCTTTGTTCTTAACTATAAGAACATTTTCATCAAGTTTATTCCTGTAGATCCACTTGGTTCCAATGATGTTATGACCTTGTGGTCTGGGAACCATCTTCTAGACCTTGTATCTCTTGAACTGGTTCAGTTACTCTTACATATCCACAATCCAAAAAGAATTAATGTTGTGATCTTCAAACCTTTTGGGTTCTAACTAACACAGGAAGCTGGAGTACTTGCAATGTTCTGGCTTCTACTTCTTGTTATAACCCCTTGGCTAGCATCTCCAATTATATGATCTCTGGGATGATAACTCAAGTGCCTGACTGTAGGAGGCATTCTTACTTCAGCATCAAGAACTTCGTTGGCTGGATCATGCTGATCTTCATCCATGTCAGGTGCACTTTGATCACCTTCTGAAATATAAACTCCATCATCTTCTACTAGGGTAGTTGGAGGATTGTCCTTGATAGTTAGTTTGTCCATCTTCAACTCTATGCCTATAGATCTAGAGGAGCTTTGTAGCTCGTTGTTAATCATTGATGACTCATCAAAGAAAAATTAATAGATTCTTCTACAACTTGATTTTTCAAGTTGTAAACTATATATGCATTGTTATGGTTAATGTACCCAACAAATATCCCATCATAGGATTTGACATCAAACTTAGTCAAATGGGACTTCCCATTATTGAGCACAAAGCATTTACTAACAAAGATCTTGAGATAGTCTAGATTTGGTTTTCTTCCCTTCATAATCTCATAGGGAGTTTTCTTGAGATACTTGTTGATAGAGGCCCTATTCAGGACATGACATGTAATCTTCACTACCTCAGCCCATAAATATTCTAGGAGAGAAGTGCCACTGAGAAGTGTCCTGCCAGCCTCTATGAGAGTTCTATTTTTCCTCTCAGCTATCCCACTTTGCTAAGGAGTTCTTGGTGAAGTAAATTCCTGATGAATCCCTTGATCTTCACAGAACTTTATCATGCCTTCAGACTGAAATTCAATACCATGGTCACTTCTAATTTTGACCAAAGTGCTGCCTTTTTCATTATGAACTTGCCTAATAAAGGTCATAAAAGTGTTAAGGGTTTTTGACTTTTTCTTCAAGAAGAACACCCAAGCAAACCTGGAAAAATCATCAACTATCACATGTGTGTATACTTTCCTATCTAGACTATAAACTAGCATAGTACCGAACAAGTCTACATACAGGAGGTATAAGCACCTCACAGAATCCTTGGAACCAATGCTCTTGAAGGATGCTTTGGTCTGCTTGGCCTTTTGGCAAGTAGAGCAAATGACCTCCTTGGTGTATCTTATGTTGGAACCATTCCTTACTAGCACTCCACTAAAGAGCTTGCTAATGGACTTGTAGTTCAAGTGAGCTAGTCTCTTGTGCTATTACACATAGTATGAGACTTTCTCATTAGCAAATAGACATATAGGGGTGTCAGAACTTAAACATAAAAGTGTAAACAATAAATATTTCCACTCCTAGTACATATCAAAAAGACCTCTTGGTCACTTGACCTTTTGATTTGACACTCATCCTTGTGGAATACAATGATATAGCCTAGATCACATAGTTAGATTATGCTAATCAGGTTGTGTTGCAAACCTTCAACATAAGCCACTCTTGTGATTGTGACTATACCATTAGTGATCATACTATAGCCCTTGGTGACTCCTTTGTTTGAGCGATCAAAGATTACTTTAGGTCCATTCTTTACTGGACTATATCCCTTTAGAAGACTTCTTACTTCTGTCATGTGCCTGGAACACCCACTGTCCAAGTACCATATTGGATGGGTACTTGGACTAACCTACAACCACAATTCAGTTTACCTTAGGACCCCCAAAGAGTTTGGGTCCTAGGTTCTTGTTATTCTAAAAATTTACCTGTCTTCCTGTAGCATTTCTTACAGGAAGACTTGCCCTTGCACTAGCCATAATGGGGTTGTGCCAACAATCTATGGCAAAATCTCCCACTATACCACAGCACAAACACTCATTAATATTATATCTCCTTTTCTTAATAGTTCTTGTAGACAAGCTGACAACAGCTGACTGTTCAAAAGGGAGAGCTGCAGCCCTTTTCATGTTTCTTCCAGCAAGGATTTGACTGAAAGTCAGTCTTCCAGTGGAAGTACTTGGCTTACTGTGAATGCCACTAGCAGCAGTCTTCTTTGCAGAAGATAAGCTGTTGATTGCATCAGAGATCGCCAAGTCAGGCTTGTTGGATGACTTACTTCTAGTCTAAGTTTTTACTGGAGGAGCTTGACTATTGGCCACTGCCATATTCTTAAGAGTGGGGGTTGGTGCACTAAAAACAAATAGTCCATGATGGGCCATCTGAATTTTCTCATGGGGATCCTTAAAGGCACTCATACCCGTGCCCTTCCTTCCACTATAGCTGTGAACATTTTTTTCACACAAGTGGATCTACCATTCAACTAGTGACCATAAATGCTTTCTTGGTCATACCTGTTGGATGACAGCACAACTTTCTCAAAGGAGATAGCAGGCTGAATAGGGTCCTTGCCCTTCCTCTTATTACTTCTTCCAGTGTTCCTCTCAATGTACCCAGTCCCTTCTTATTTGTTTGGGAGGTGAAGTTATCAATCAGTGGGAACACTGATTTAGGCTTGGAGTACTGAGCCACTAGCTTTCTCTCTTTGAGGAGATTTTCTTCAAGATCCATAATGATCTTGTTCTTATGGATAATGGTTCCAATCTGGATGATTGTGATGGATTTCAGTTGACTAATTTACCTCCTCATCTGATCTAGCAAAGATGCTGAAAGAATTAGTGCCTAACCACCTAGAGGGGGGGTGAATAGGCGTAATTCCTTTTTATTTTTAAGGCTGCAAATCTATTCAGTTATTTACTTAACAACAGATAATTCTATAGCTAACACAGCACAGATTCACAAAAATACCACAACACATATTGCACACACAGAGTTTTATAGTGGTTCCCCAAGGTCTGGGTACATCCACTTTCCCCCTTCGACTATCTAGCAGTGTGCTAGATTCAGCCTAACTTCTTCTCTTCACCTTAGATCCTCAGATCTTACAGTAGCTCAGAACCCCAACAGGGCTCCTATAACTCAGAGTGAGTCCACACTCCTATAGCTCAGGAACATAGCCCTACCTCAGCCTACACAAGTCCTACAACTCAGAGATATTAATCTCCTACAACTCAGGCTCACTGCCCTACCTCAGCCTTCAACAAGGCCAACCACTCATAGAAAATGTTCTCCTACACTCAGCCTTTATAAACACAGGCTTACAACTCAGCTCTCTAAAGATCCTATAGAAATTTGATTTAATAAAGTAATTAACCACCACCCAGATAGAGAGAGAAGGGATGGATGGCCTCTTGATCAGTTTTTTGGAAGAATCTGATAACAGAGAGCAACCTCTCTTAGCTTTCTTCAAAGCTTCTTGAATCTGAACTCAGTAGGGTTGAATCTCCTATGAAGTTGATCTTCAATTAGCATCTAACTTGAGATTCAGATCTCAATCTGAATCTTTATTGGCACCCTGGTTCAGCAACTGCACTTGAGTAGACGGAGCACTCTCTCTCCTTCTTCTTAGATTTTCTGAAGAAAATCTTCTTCTATCTTCTTTTGTAACTGTTCTTTAGTTATCTTTTTCTCAGTAGTTTTTCTATTGAAGGAGAATGTCTTTATATAGACATTCTCCATGGTAACCGGCTGATCCGGTTTCTAACAACCTTCTGACAGCTCTGACAGTTGCAGTAGACCAGTTGGTAATGACAGCTGTCAAGTCATCCAGTCACTTCTTGAAATACTGTCTCTGTCTGAAAGTGTCGAGACTGAACTTCATCATGTGTTGAAATAAGTAGACTAAGTGTCGACACAAGTGGACTAAGTGTCGAGACAAGCCTTGGTGGTGTCGACACATCTCCTTTGTTATTGTTATTGCTTGTCGACACAGCCTTCCGTAGAATGTGTCGACGCTGATTCTGTGTGTCGACACAATCACTTCTCTTCTTTATCATAGTTGAAACTTTGTTGTGTGTCGACACAGTTGATGTCGACAAGGTCTTCAGTGTGTCGACACTGCCTCTTGGTGTCGACACAGTTGATGTCGACTAAGTATTCCTGTGTGTCGACACTGCCTCTTGGTGTCGAAACAGTTGATGTTGACAATGCTTCACTGTGTGTCGACACTGCCTCTGCATGTCGACACAGCTGATGTCGACTAAACTTCTCTGTGAGTGGACACTGTCTCTATATGTTGACTTAGTTTCTTCAGGTGTCGGCACAACCTTTCCAAGTGTCGACACAATTAACTCCAAGTGTCGACACAGCTTTTCTCCAGTTTCGACACAAGCCTTCATAAGTGTCAACAAAGCTTCTCCTGGTGTCTACACATGTACTTAGAAATTTTTCTGCATTTCTGCATTTACTTAACCTGCACATATAAACTCAAAATAACATCAAATACACCTTGATGCATATCATTGAGTAGGGTGAGGATTCTTCAAATATGGTAAACATTTTCCAATGTACCCAACAATCTCCCCCTATTTGGAGAAGTCATAACCCGTAGTCAATGATATACACCATTCATAACAAATACACATTTTGATGTATAACAACATTATATGACAGGATAACTACTAAACAAAACATATATAAACAATCATCACAGAATAATAATGCTAATAGAATAAGCATTAATCATGTTTTGCTTCAACTTCAAAAGTTTCTATAATAAAAGTGTACATGGATTTTAAACACTAAGGTTTACAATGTTATAAAGTCAAGTAAATCTATTATAAGGCTGCTCTGGCTCCTTGATGACTATGTCTTTGCCTGTTTGGATGTTGGCTTGTACAGGTGCATCAGTATCATCAGCTGGCTTCTTGCCCTTAAGATCTTTCTTCTTTAACTCTTCATCCCTTATTCTTTGTCTTTCAAAATAACGAAAAGGCTTAGGGAAATATTTGCTAGGCTCCTGAGCATTAGGAGGTAGCTTCCCAAGTTTTGCCTTTCTTCTATATTGAACAATGACTTATTTCCTGGCTTCATGTTTACTCCATTCTTGCTTTGAGTACCATTTGCCCCTCTCTTGGGTCTTATCCTTTACATCTTTCCAAGCAGTCAGTATAATGTTCCTAGAGGTTGGACTCCACTGCTCAAAATTAGGCTTCAACTCTGCCTATTCTCTGAATCTTTTCTCAGATAATAGAGTTTCTTTCTCTTTATTCAAAACTTCCTCTGACACTGGCTTGTCTACTTTCTCAAGGATAATATTCTGAGCACCTTCTGGAGGGCTGTACATAGACTGTACTTCTTGATGAATCATCTCAAAATCAGCTGGAGGATAGATAACTTGAGCAATTTCAGCTTGAACCCCTTCTAAGTAAGCAGGTTGTATACCAGAATCAGCCACATTGTCATCATCACAGAGGGGTGGATATCCAAGTGTGGCTCTGATGCTATTAGATATCCATTTAACATGGTCAGAGCCAGCTTTGACTAATACTCTCTCCCCCTTTATGACTTCTCTGACAACATGATCCCTGAGATCATCTTTTTGAAATCTAATTTGTTCATCCTGAAAATTGACACCATCTTTATAAAAAGATTTTAACTTCAGCAGCTGTGCATAAATAGTCTTTTGAGACTGCTCAATAGCAGTTTTTACAGCAGTGAGGTCGTCCTGTAATTGCTTATCAAAAGCTGTCTTGGCTGTAGCCTGTGCTTCAGTCTGTGTAGTAGCAATATTCTTCATTTCTGTTACAATCACATTATGTGATTCAGTCAGATTTTCATTCATCCTAAGTTGATTCTCTAGTACATAGCCTTGCTTAAGAGCTATATCATCAACTTGAGTTTTAATTTTCTCTTGGTGTGTGGCAAGGAAAACCATAGCATTGCCTCCTTTGAGAAAGCAATCTGTCATCTCCTTCTTATTTTGATTAACTTCAAATCTAATTGTCTTTATATCCTGAGCCAAGGAGAATTGTAGATCTTTATGAGTTTCATCCATATATTTCTCCATGGCAATCCTTTGCTCATCTAGCTTTACTTGTAATGAGACTAATAAGGAGCTGTAATCAGCTATTGGGGCAGATTGTGGAGAAACAGTTTGTAGTGCCTTCTTGTAGCTTTGGCTTCTCCTTTTGAATACCATCAGCTTACTCTTTTTAGCTTGAACTTCTGCTTCATCTTCTGAAGCTGAGGTGCTGGCTATATCAACTCTATCTTTAGGACTAGGAGGTAATACCTGTGCAGTCCTAGGTTGCTCCCCCTGAGTCCCTTGCTGCTCCTCAGTTCTTGTGTTCTCCCCCTGAGACCTTACTTGCTCCTCCTCAAGGTTAACTTGCTCCCCCTCAAAGTCTGCTTTCTCCCCCTCAAACTCAGTCTGCCCTAAATCAGGGAACAACTCTTCAAGAGTGAACTCTTGTTGAGTAGGGACTGGAGATATTCTTATCTCTGGAACATCAGCAGCAGCAGATGTATCCTCCATAACATCTTGTGCTGGACTGTGTAGTTGAGTTGGTTGGTCAACATCAATCAAAGATTCAGTTAGAGTTTCCTCCTAATCATTAAGAACTGATTGATTAACCTCATGAATTACCTCAAGTATAGTTTGTGTAGCAATATCAATTTCCAAGTGTATTGATTCTTCCATAACATGAGGCTCCCCCTGCACTTGTGTACCTTATGTAGGGTCTTATGCAGGAATATTTTGTGCTGTAGACTGTTCAGGAATCTCTTGCCTTTCTTCCTCAAGCATATCCTTAGTTAGAACCCTATCCCATCTGGATATAATCCTGATGTCCATCCTTCTCATGTGATTTATCTTAGTCCCAGCTGACTGGTCCATTACTTCTGGTATTGTTGCAGCTAAATACAAGCTCACAATTCTTCCCAGATTTGGCTTCTTCATACTTTCCTTAATCTTTTCAAAAATTACTGCTGACCAATCAATATTTAGTGTGTAGATGATCCTAGTCATCATGATGAACATATAGACAGAAATCCTATCATGCCCCCTGGCTTACAGAGAATCACTTTTCCTACAACTTCAGACAAAACTTCCCTTATATATACATGCCTTTCCTGTTCAAAGCTGAGCCAATCTTCATGGTGGAATCCAGTCCACACCATTGAAGTGCTTCCCTTAGCTTAGATGTAGGTACATCTTCTTCTTCTTGTGTTCTTGGCAGGTGAAGAACTTTCCTTAAACTCTTCTGGGTGATTATCAACTTTACTCCATGGACTGTGGATCTAATTTTGAGTCCAGTTTGATCTAGGGTAGCAGCACCAAAGAATTCTAGTGTTTCTTACTTCAAAATCTTTGTTGGTTCAGAAACTAGAAACTCCAACCCATTCTCAGCAATTAGGGTTACAACAGCTTTAATTTCAGGTTCCGCATGGTCAAAGGCGTTGCGTACCAGCTCATATCCTTCATTGATATTGTCTTCAAGCTTGGGCGCCATTAGGGTTGAGAGAAATCTTGAATTTAGATGAGATAATTTGTCTACACAAAGTTTTGGTCTCGAAACTATTGAGAGCGTGTCGACAGACAATGTTGTTGACCTATTTATACCTTTCTAAAAACGAAGGTGAAAAGGCACATCATAATCCTCTAAATGTGTCGACACTGTTGAAAAGTGTCGACACAGACTTCTAATGTCTCGACATAAGTGTTGACTTCTATGTGTTGACACTTATACTTTTGCGCTCGACGATTAGTCGATACTCCACTCGATGAAATCTGTGTTGAACCTAAGTGTCGACACCATCTCTGGATGTGTCGACACCACTCCTGGATGTGTCGACACTATTTCTCTGAAGTGTCGACACCCATTTTCTAGATGTGTCGACATCATTTCTCTGGAATGTCGACACCACTTCTATGTGTCGACACTGACAACTCCTTGTGTCGACACAATTTTACTTGGCAATTATGTTAAACTAATCTATGTTCAACATTCCTAATTCAATTTTAAACTTATTGAATTTAGTTTCATCTAGTGGCTTAGTAAACATATCTTCAATTTGATAATCTGTTTTGACAAATTCTAGTGAGATGTCCTCTTTCTCTACATGTTCTCTAAGAAAATGGTATCTAATATCTATATGCTTAGTTCTACTATGTGAAACAATATTATTAGCAATTGATATAGCACTTGTAGAATCACAAAGCAAAGGTGTTCTACTTACCTGAATACCATAGTCTTCTAGCTGGTGCTGAATCCACAACAGCTGTGCACAGCAACTTCCTGCTGCCACATATTGAAACTTAGCTGTGGAAATTGCCACACTAGTCTGCCTCTTACTGCTCCAAGACACCAATCTTCCTCCTAGAAATTGACAGGTGCCTGTAGTACTTTTTCTATCGTCTTTGCAACCTGCAAAGTCTGCATCTGAATAGCCTGTCAGTAGAAAATATCCATTCCTAGGGTACCAAAGGCCTAGATTAGGTGTGCCCTTAAGATATCTCAAAATCCTTTTGACTGCAGTCAGATGAGATTCTTTAGGGCAGGATTGGTACCTAGTACAGACACATGTAACATACATGATATCTGGTCTACTAGCAGTCAGGTACAGAAGGGAGTCAACTATCCCTCTATACAAAGTTTCATCTACAGGTTTCCCTGCATCATTTTACTTAGAGACACACTTGTCCCCATTGGAGTTCTCACAGTAGTGGATGATTCCATACCATACTTTTTAATTAACTCTAGGGTGAACTTAGACTGTGATATGGACAAGCCATCTTCAGTATGTCTTACTTGGAGACCCAAGAAGAACTTAAGTTCTCCCATACTGCTCATTTCAAATTTCCCATGCATAAGTTTTGCAAACTTCCTACAAAGGTTACTTTCAGTAGACCCAAATATTATGTCATCAACATATATTTGGACTAGGATTATCTTTCCTTTGGATTCCCTTAGGAATAGAGACTTGTCTATTTTCCCCCTTGAGAATTTGTTCTCAATGAGGAAACTAGACAGGATTTCATACCAAGCCCTTGGGGCTTGTTTCAACCCATACAAAGCTTTCCTAAGTCTATAAACATAATCAGGTTTGAGAGGATCAACAAAACCTAAGGGCTACTCTACATAGACTTCTTCTTTTAAGTCTCCATTTAAGAATGCAGACTTCACATCCATTTGGAATACCTTAAAGCCTTGATATGCTGCATAAGCAAGGAACAACCTAATTGCTTCCAGTCTTGCTACTGGGGCAAAGGTTTGATCAAAGTCAATACCCTCTTCCGGCCTGTATCCTTTTGCAACAAGTCTTGCTTTGTTTTTCACAATGATCCCATTCTCATCCAATTTGTTCCTAAAGATCCACTTTGTTCCAATGATGTTGTGGTCTTTTGGTTTAGGAACTAATTTCTAGACTTTGCACCTTCTGAACTGATTCAGCTCCTCTTGCATGACATCAATCCAATGTGGGTCTAGAACAATTTCTTCAAATTTCTTGGGTTCTACTTGTGATAAGAAACTAGAGCAAAGAACTGTGTTCAGATTCTTGCTCCTTGTTTGTACTCCTTATCTTGGATCACCATTTATTTGATTTGCTGGATGATCCTTTAAGTATCTATTAGCTGGAGATAGTCTATCTTCAGGTTGAACACCTCCTGCCTCATCATTATTCTGCACCTCTTGGTTTTCATCAGCATCTGGAGAGTCTTGTACTCCCCCTGGACAGCAGCCACCATTTTCCACTTCCTGATTTGCAGTTGAATCTTCTATAATGGTGAGCTTGTCCATTCTCTCATTTATACCTGTAGAACTGCAAGCACTACTCGGCAATTCACAGTTAATCAGTCTTGTTTCATCAAAGACAACATGTACAGACTCTTCTACAACTTGAGTAATCAAGTTGTAGACCCTATAAGACTTACTATTATTGCTGTACCCAACAAATATCCCATCTTGGGATTTGGAAGCAAACTTAGTTAGATAAGACTTGCCATTGTTAAGGACATAACACTTGCAACCAAAGATCCTAAAATAGGATAAGTTTGGTTTTCTGCCCTTCATAATCTCATAGGGAGTCTTTTTGTTTCTCTTGGTGATAGTAGCGCTATTGATTACATGGCATGCAGTGTTTACTGCCTCAACCTAGAAATATTCTGGGAGAGTAGTGTCACTCAATAGAGTTCTACCAGCCTCAATTAGTGTTCTATTCTTCCATTCAGCAATACCATTTTGCTGTGGTGTTCTAGGTGAGGAGAATTCTTGAAAAATCCCAAATTTTTCACACAGTTTTGTCATACTCTCAGATTGAAATTCAGTGCCATGGTCACTTCTGATTTTGACCACTATACTGTCCAGCTCATTCTGAATTTGTTTGACAAAACTATATAAAATACTTGGGGTTTCAGATTTTTGTCTCACAAAGAACACCCATGTATATCTAGAATAGTCATCTACCACCACAAATGTGTAGACCTTCCTACCTAGACTATGAACTGGCATAGGACCAAATAGATCCATATGCAAGAGGTATAGACACCTCACTGAATCTTTGTTTTCAAGGCTATGAAAGGAGGATTTGGTCTGCTTGCCTTTTTGACAAGCTGAGCATATCCCATCCTTTATACAATTAACTTGAGGACCATTTCTCACTAACTCCTTTCTAAAGAGTTGGCCAATAGTCTTGTAGTTAAGATGGGCTAGCCTTTTGTGGCATTTAACACAATGAGAGGCTCTCTCATCAGCTACAAGACAAATCGGAGAAACATTGTTCTCACACTCAAAGTTAAGACAGTACACATTTCTTTTTCTATATCCTATCAATATGACCTTTTGATCACTTGACCTTTTGATATGACATCCATTCTTAATAAATAAAATGTCATATCCTAAATCACTCAGCTGACTTATGCTTATAAGGTTGTGTTTCAAACCCTTCACATAGGCCACTTGAGAGATAGTAATCTGGTTATTAGAAATGTTACCAAATCCTTTGATGATTCCTTTTTCAGAACCACCAAAGGTTACTTTAGGCGCATTCATGATAGGTGAGTAGTCCTTCAGCAACCCCCTTGTTCCAGTCATGTGCCTGGAACATCCACTGTCCAAGTACCATATAGGGGAATGACAACTTGGACTCACCTGTAATAAAGAATAACTTAACCTTAGAACCCAAATGAATTTTGGATCCTTGGTTCATGTTAGACTGAAATTTAACAAATCTGCCTGCAGCTTTTCTAACAGGCAAACTGCAACTCTCCTTGACACTACAATTGTGTCAACAGTCTAAGGCAAAGTGGCCTACCTTACCACAGCACCAGCCTCAAACTTGTTATACCTTTGTTTAGGTACAACCTTAGCTGAATTGTTTACAGCAGGTCTCTTATTTTGTGTTGGGACTTTGCCTTTAGAATTGAACCTAGCAGTCCATGCAGTTTTCTTAAACCCTAACCCAGCCTTACCCTTTTGAGGTACAAACTCATCAATCAAGGGGAATACAGATTTTAGTTTAGAAAAACTAGCTACAATCTCCTTTTCTTTCTGAAGTATATTCTCTAGACTTTTAATCTGATCATTTTTAAATGTGATAGTGCCCATCTGAATAACAGTAATATTTTTTAGTCTGGCTATCTCATTCAACTTTTGATCCAGCATCTTCTCTGAATCAGATGCAGCCATCTTAAGATCTGTAATTTCCTTAGCCTGAGTTTTGGCCGGGTTTTTGCTTTTCTTTAGTGCCTGCAACAAGTCCCCATATTCATCTATCAGCTGATGAATATCACCTTCAGACTCAGACCCATCCACATCACTTGATGCAGATGTTACTGACTCTGACTCAGTACTATAATCTGAATTTCTAGAAAAACATTGTACCTTTCTAGGACCAGGCTGATCCTGACACTTGTCTTCTTCTGACAAAGCCATCAGTCCCTTGCACTGATGGTATTCTTGTTCATAGATAGAGTTCAGCACTTGCATAAACTCTTCTTCTTCATCTACTGCATATAGACCAATGTATGCCTCAACTTCAGATTCTTACTCTGAAGATGATTGGTCTATCAAGCTCTTCTCCTTCTTAGCAACAAAGGATTTCTCCTTCTTGCTCTGGTTTTGAGACTTCTTTTTATCAGCAGACTCTTTTCTTTGATCTGGACAATCAGCCACAACATGTCCAGGCCTATTACAGCAGTAGCAAACTATCTTTGATGTTGTAGATTTGCTTGGCTTAGACTTGCTCCTGTCCTTCTTGGATGACTTCCTCTTTTGATAATAGTCACCCTTAGGCTGAGATGTGGAGGGCTTAGACTTCCACTGCTTCTTCTTCAGAAATCTCTGAAACTGCCTTGTGAAGGCAGCAAAGTATTCATCTGAGTCACTGCTGTCTGAACTTTGGTTGTCTGAATTATCTGAAGCAATTTCAGCAACTATCTTAGGAGGTGATGGAGACATCCTCCTATTCTTCCTAGTAGCGTCAACCTTGAAGGCCACAGACTTTTCTCTATGCTCCCCTTTTGCACTTTTCTCTTCTTCTTTCCTAGCCATCAACTGCATCTCATATGACAGCAATTTTCCAAAAAAAGTTGGAGGTGAGATATCTGTAAGTTTGGTCACTTCCCTAATGACACATATCTTAGTGTCCCAATCCTTTGTCAAGGATCTTCGGAATTTATCATTCAGTTCATAGGTACTGAAGATTCTTCCATAGGACATCAACTCATTTACTATTCTAAAGAACTTTTTATAACACTCAGTTATAATGTCAGAATTTCCTTGTCTGAAACTCTCATATTCCTGGTTCAGCATAGACTTTCTATCTTGTCTGACTTCTTCAGAACCCTCCATGTACACTATCAAACTATCACACATTTCCTTGGAGGTCTTGCAGTGAATCAAATTCTGAAAGGTTGCATCATCTATGGCACTTACTATGATATTCTGGGCTCTTTTATCCATAGTTGCCAAGATGATCTCATCCTTGGTCATCTCTGAATAATCCTTGGGAATTCTTTGGTTTGCATCTAGAACTGAAATCTTCATAGGAATATAAAAACCTTCCTTTACTCTAATGTAGATCCTTGGATCAGAAGACTCCATAAATAGCCTGACCCTTTCTTTCCATATTCCAAATATCTCCTTTCTGCATATGGGTAATTTCATAGAACCTAGTTCCTTATGATTTTCTTCTGAACCCATTTTCTTGATCTTGAATCTTCCTTATGGATCTAACTCAGACTATTAAGTCCTTCTTTGAGCAACCTCCCTATGATACCACTTGAAAGAATTAGTTCCTAACCACCTAGAGGCGGGGGGGGGGGGGGGGTGAATAGATGTAATTCCTTTTTCTTTTTAAGGTTGCAAATCTATTCAGTTATTTACTTAACAATAGATAATTCTATAGCTAACACATCACAGATTCACAAAAATACCACAATACAGATTGCACACAGAGTTTTATAGTGGTTCCCCAAGATCTGGGTACATCCACTTTCCCCCTTTGCATATCTAGCAGTGTGCTAAATTCGGCCTAACTTCTTTTCTTCACCTCAGATCCTCAGATCTTATAGTAGCTCAGAACCCCAACAGGGCTCTTACAACTCAGAGTGAGTCCACACTCCTACAGATCAGGCACACAGCCCTACCTCAGCCTATAGAAGGCCTACAACTCAGAGATATTAATCTCCTACAACTCAGGCTCACTGCCCTACCTCAACCTTCAACAAGGCCTACCACTCAGAGAAAATATTCTCCTACACTCAGCCTTTATAAACATAGGCTTACAACTCAGATCTATAACGATCCTACAGAAATTTGATTTAATAAAGTAATTAACCACCACCCAGATAGAGAGAGAAGGGATGGATGGCTTCTTGATCAGTTTTTTGGAAGAATCTGATAGCAGAGAACAACCTCTCTTAGCTTTCTTCAAAGCTTCTTGAATTTTAACTCAGTAGGGTTGAATATCCTGTGAAGTTGATCTTCAATCAGCTTCTGACTTGAGATGCAGATCTCAATCTGAATATTTCTTGGCAGCCTGGTCAGTAACTGCACTTGAGTAGACGGAGCTCTCTCTCTCCTTCTTCTTAGATTTTCTGAAGAAAATCTTCTTCTATCTTCTTTTGTAACTGTTCTTTAGTTATCTTTTTCTCAGTAGTTTTTCTGTTGAAGGAGAATGCCTTTATATAGACATTCTCCATGGTAACCGGCTGATCCGGTTTCTAACAACCTTCTGACAGCTCTGATAGTTGCAGTAGACCGGTTTGTAATGGCAGCTGTCAAGTCATCCAGTCACTTCTTGAAATACTGTCTCTCTCTGAAAGTGTCGAGACTGAATTTCATCATGTGTCGACACAAGTAGACTAAGTGTCGACACAAGTGGACTAAGTGTCAACACAAGCCTTGGTGTTGTCGACACATCTCCTTTGTTGTTGTTATTGCTTCTCGACACAGCCTTCTGTAGAATGTGTCGACACTGATTTTGTGTGTCGACACAATCACTTCTCTTCTTTATCATAGTTGAAACTTTGATGTGTGTCGACACAAGTCCTATGTGTCGACACAGTTGATGTCGACAAGGTCTTCAGTGTGTCGATACTGCCTCTTATTGTCGACACAGTTGATGTCGACTAAGTATTCCTGTGTGTCGACACTGCCTCTTGGTGTCGACACGGTTGATGTCGACAATGCTTCACTGTGTGTCGACACTGCCTCTGCATGTCGACACAGCTGATGTCGACTAAACTTCTCTGTGAGTCGACACTGTTTTTGTATGTTGACTTTGTTTCTTCAGGTGTCGACACAGCCTTTCCAAGTGTCGACACAATTAACTCCAAGTGTCGACACAGCTTTTCTCTAGTGTCGACACAAGCCTTCATAAGTGTCGACAAAGCTTCTCCTGGTGTCGACACATGGACTTAAGGGTGAGGCTTCTTCAAATCTGGTACACATTTTCCAATGTACCCAACAAATGCTGACTGAGACTGCAGGAGGCAGCTAGTTGTAGGGAGATAATCTCCTCAGCTTGTTTCTTAGCCAATGATGTAGGCCTCTACCGCGGACACAATATGGGTTATGAGAATAAAAACGGACGCCACTCTCGTCCCACAAACACACTCGCACTAGATTTAACCGCAGTGCACTTGCCAACATTTTATCACAGTTCTCCAACGTACGGTAGCTACTCCGCGGGAAGATCAAACGAACGGCGATACGCCGACGTTCTCCCAAGCTAAGAGGACCAATATTGGGTCCGACCGAGCGAAAGTTGTACCAAAGAGGTCTACCCAAAGAGCGATCGAAAAATGGTAGATCTCCCCCAACAAAAATGCGGGGCTCACCAAACCCTTCGAAAAATAACGCGATTAAGATAGATGCAAATCAAAAGGAAAACCACGAAGAATCTAACGATTCAAATCCAACGCAAAAATCTTTCCGGCCACTAGAATAACAAGAGGGAATCACACGTGAGTGGAGAGGATCGTTACCCCTGTAGGAATAGATGATTCCGACTACCTTTGAACGATCGCTCTTCCACGGTTCCACCGGAGTTGCGCCGGATGGAGAGATAGATCATCCGCCTTAGCTGCTTCACAACAAAGTCCAGATTTCTCGCCGTAGAAGGAGACCCATCCGGATAAAGCTTCACGTGAAGAGGGGCTGCCGGGTTCTCTTCAAAGGGGCTGCTCGGGTGGAGGAGGTAGGTGGTCGGCCGGCTATGGAGGGTGGTGGTCGGGTTGAAGAGGGTGAGAGGAGGTGGCGGCTTGGATGAGGGAGATGAAGGGGGGCTGCCCGAAACTTCTAGAGGGAGAGAGGGAGAGGATGGTGGCGGCTTTGGAAGAGGGAGATGAAGGAGGGGCTGGCCAAAATTTTAGAGAGAGAGGGGGAGAGGAGGGTGGCGGCAAGGAGAGGTAGAGAGAGAGAGAGGAGGCTTAGCAAGAAAGGAAATTTTAGGGTTTCTTCTCATTCAACTTAAGTTAAACAAACCATACATGCCTATATATAGGCTTAACACCAAGTCTTGGCTATATGTAGCCCAAAATAAAAATAAAAATAACACACTAAATGGCTACATGCAGCCCAAAATAACATATTCCAAATAAAATAGCACACTAATAATAAGATAAGTTCAACTAGTTATTTGTCTTGCGCTGAGGGCGGAAATTGTAGCGCCGCTCCATACGAACACCACGGCGACGCGAGTCCTTTGTTGGAGACGAAGGAGGGCCTTCCGTTAGCATGCCGTCATCAACAACTTGGGGGCCGTCGTCAACTTGGGGGGCCGTCGTCGCTACCAATCCTCCCCCGCTTGAAAGGACTCATCACCGATGAGTTGTCTTGAAGATACCGTCGGAGAAGAACACCATCCAAGAGAGACACTTCCGCTTCCGGGAGACAAGGGTCATCAGAGGCGGGGCGATCACCCCATCAAATCAAGTAGCGGCGCACATCGCCCTCTGCAGTGGGAAACACGTCATCCTGGAGAATCCTGTCTGGCAAAAATGCTGTCCTGGCAAACCTGGGGAAAGCATTAGGCAGCAAAGGGGGAAAATCTATATCATCAACATGTAGCGTACCTCCATTGGAGACCGTCGGAGAGTGCGAGCCCTTACCCCCATTAACCCCATACCCATGAGAATCTGTAGTGGAACTAAACAGACAGGAATATAATTCTAGTGGCGTAGCAATATATGGCGTTAAATCCGAAACATTAAAAACAGGGGAAATACCCCAATCAGCTGGCAATTCCAAAAGAAAAGCATTGTCTCCTAACCGTTTTAAAATCCGAAAAGGTCCAGCTCGCCGATCCGCTAACTTTTTTAAGGTGCCCGTAGGCAACCGTTCAGGGATGAGACGTACCATGACTAAATCGTCCACTTTCAAGGGAGACACTCTCTTATGTGCGTTGGCATGAACTTGATAAGACGCGTATTAAGTGGTAAGCGTTTCATTTATGCCTTTGTGAAGATCATGGATGTGAGAGGCAAAGTCCTATGCAAATCGACTTTACTTAAAAGATGGCGGTAACGGAAGCAAGTCAAGGGGCACGAGAGCTTTATAACCGTTCACGATCTCATTCGGGGACAAACCCGTGGACCTATTTTTGGAATTATTATATGCTAACTGAGCATGAGGGAGGATAAGGTCCCATGTACCCATGTGGTCTCCCACAAGGCATCGAAGCAAACTACTTAAACTTCTGTTCACGACTTCTGTTTGCCCATCCGTCTGCGGATGGTACGCGGAAGAGAATAGAAGTTTGGTGCCCATAATCCTCCACAGCGTCTTCCAAAAATAACTAGTAAACTTCACATCCCTATCAGTAACTATAGACTTTGGAACACCTCGATGCCCTACCACCTCTTTAAAATATAATTGTGCAACGTGTGACGCATCGTTGGTTTTATTGCATGCGATAAAATAAGCCATTTTAGAGAAACGATCTACAACAACTAAGATAGAGTCGTGACGTCGAAATGTGATTGGGAGGCCGAGAATGAAGTCCATGCTAACGTCTTCCCAAGGAATAGACAGAATCGGAAGAGGGGTATAAAGCCCCGCATTAGTTTTGTTCCCCTTAGCCAGTTAGCATGCTCGGCAACTACCTACGATCTTACTAACCATGGCCTTATGACCGGGCCAATAAAACTTGTCTTCAACTAACATGATCGTCTTGTCACGGCCAAAGTGTCCACCTAACCCTCCGCCATGCAATTCCCACACTATGAAGTGTCGTAGGGAGGAACAGGGGATGCAAAGCTTCGAATGGTTAAATAAGTAGCTGTCCCGAATGTAAAAAGAAGTAATGGTTGTTGGCGAGTCGTCTTGAGTGGCGAAATAGATATCCTTAAAATCTGGGCAGTGGACGTACTCGTCCTTAATCCTATCGAAGCCAATCACCTTAACTTCTAGCGTGGAGAGCAATAACGAAACACGACTAAGGGCGTCGGCTACGCGGTTGAGAGTCCCCTTAAGGTGTTTGATAATGAAAGTGTACTCCTGAAGATAGGAGACCCATTTGGCATGTCTAGTACTAACCTTAGTTTGAGAGTTAAGAAACCTTAGCGCTTCATGATCAGATAGGATGACAAACTCCTTAGGAAGTAAATAATGCCGCCAATGTTGGAGGCATAAAATGACCGGGTAAAACTCCCGATCATAATTGGAATAATTTAATTTTGGACTTGCTAGTTTCTCACTGAAATATCCAACAGGGTGGCCTTCCTGACTCAACACTCCACCAATTCCCACTCCAGACGCATCACATGACAACTCAAAAACCTTGGTAAAATCCGGTAGTCGCAAAAGGGGGGCTTCCGACATGCGCGATTTAATTAATTGGAATGCCATAGCGGCCGAGTTCGTCCATGTAAAGTCACCCTTTTTCATGCACTCGGTAATGGGGGCCATAATACTAATAAAATCCTTAATAAATCGCCGATAAAAAGTAGCGAGCCCGTGAAAACTCCTAACATCCCGAATGTTGGCGGGCTCAGGCCAATCTCTAATGGCTTGTACCTTCTTGGGGTCTACGTGGATCCCCTTTTAACTCACAATATTACCAAGGAACTCAACCGATGTCACATGGAAGGTACACTTCTTAATGTTCACGAATAATTTTTCCGATCTCAGCGTGGTAAGGATGGTTCTTAAATGTGACTCGTGATTAATCGTGGAGGTGCTAAATACCAAAATGCCATCAAAATATACCACAATGAATTTTCATATATAGGGTTGGAAGACGTGGGTCATCATCCTCGAAAACGTGCTCGGCGCATTGGAAAGCCCAAACGGCATAACTAACCACTCGTAGAGCCCTTCCTTAGACTTAAAGGCGGTCTTCCACTCGTCACCTTCCCTAATTCGGATCTGATGGTAGCCACTCCTAAGATCCAATTTCGAGAAAATCGTGGCACCGGCTAACATGTCCAACAAATCATCCAAGCGAGGGATGAGAAATCGATACTTAATAGAGATTTTATTAATGGATCTACAATCCACACACATCCTCCAAGAGCCGTCCTTCTTGGGGACAAGTAAGGCGGGTACGGCACACGGGCTCTTGCTGTGGCCGATAAAACCCTTTTGCAATAAATCCGAGATCTGGGTTTGCAACTCTAAGTGCGCAGAGGGGTTTAGCCGATAATGTGGGAGGTTGGGAAATGAGGAGCTCGGAATGAAATCAATGGCATGTTGGATTTCCCGCAACGGGGGTAACTCAGCCGGTAGCTCGTCCGAGTACACGTCCACAAACTCTTCTAAGAGTTTTCTCAACGCCGACGACAAGTTATCAAAAGGTGCCACATCTTCCATAACTTGTAGACACACTAATGCATAGAGGACACCATCTAAAAAGGTAGTACACTTCAATTCTTTCCTTCCTATCAGGCTCAACGTCTTCTTCTCGACCGGGATGGCAGTATCCTTGGAGGGGGCCGAAGGATCCTTTGGCGGGACTGGTTTTATGAGTATGGTTCTGCCATTAAATTTAAACTCGTAAGTATTGGCCCGACCAAAGTGGGTGACGTCATGATCATACAACCAAGGGCGACCCAACAAGACATGACAAGCATCTATAGGGATGACATCACACCAAATCTGCTCAGAATAAGCTTTGATGGTAAGGGGTACCAAGCATCGCTTCGTCACAGGGAGGGATGACTTGTCTACCCATGCCACCTTATAAGGGTGAGGGTGCGGCTCGGCATCAAGAGACATTCGTCTCACCGCGGTTTCAGAAATTACGTTCATGCAACTACCGCTATCAATGATCAACCTACACCATTTTTCACCACTCTTAAAATTCAACGTGAAAATGTTCGTCCTATTCCAATCGTCTAACACTTGAGGGGTCGCCAGAATACACCTCATAACCATCAAATGGGAGTCATCCTCCATATCACTAGGCACTCCGTCCGACTCGCTCTCTTCGCCTGCCTCGTAAGTAATGTCATCTGTCCCACCGGTGGAATCTAACAGGGCTAATGGTCTGGGTGTAGTAGGACAATCACTAGCATAGTGCCCTTGGACCCCGCAAGCGTAACAGGTGACATTCGTTCTGGTGACCTGACCCACCGGGACTCTCTCACCAGAGGGGTTTCTATCATTCCTAGCCGTTACGACTATGGAGGTCGAATCGGGGGAATGATACTTTCCTTTAGCCTTATAGGTGGCGGTGGGAGGCGGTCCTAAAATGGACTTGCCCTTTTGGAACGAGCGAGACTTGCCCTTAACCGCGTTGTGCTGCTCAATATCTAAGGCAGCGTTGAAAGTGGTGTGCAAGTCAGTGTGACCATAACGCAGAAGCTTTCCTTGGATGTCGGGATTTAGTCCCTTGCGGAACCTAGAGAGGGTGACCTCGGGCATCTATTTCACGTCACACCTAACCATCATGTCCTTCAGCAAACTCATATACTCAGACACCGACCTAGTCCCTTGCTTAAGGGTAGCTAAATCATCGAACATCTGCGTTCGATGGTAAGTAGGGACGTACTGTTCTGTCAGCCTAGCCTTCATGGCATCCCAGCCTATGGGCAACGCTCCGTTCTCGACTCTAAAACGACGCTCCTCATTCAGCCAAAATATTTTAGCGCGCCCTAGCAACTTCATCCTCGCGACTCTCACTTTATCCGCGCCTTTCAGGGTATACCACTCGAAATAACATTCGATCTCCATTATCCAGTCCTGGAAGACTTGGGGATCTCCTAATCCATTGTAGGATGGTGGCTTGACTCGGACGGCCCGAGTAAGGTCGAATTCGTACGGTGCTCGAGGGGCGTTCTCATTAGGATGGTGGGGGTAAGGGTTGTGATGTTCTCCCACCCGTGGGTGAGCGGGTTGATTACGGGGTGCCCCTTGTGGTAACCCCAGTCCGTGAAGTGCCTCCCTAATAGCCGTCAACTGCTCCTTGAAATCCTGACGGAGCTCCTCAATCTCAGTGACGGGACGACCCTCACCCCGGTCATCATCCATATTAGACGACGATGGAGGATATTCCGTACCGAGCCTAGTGCGCATGCAAAAAGGAAGACAGCAGATTCAGACATACCAAAGAAGGAATTAATCCCGCTTACAGACTATAGGAAAATAAATTTTTTTTTTGATTTTCTTACAGGAAATATAAAGAGGATTATTAAAAAATATATTTTGATTTTTTTGGCTGAAAAATAAGAAACTAAGCCGCTATTGGCAGACCAAAAATAATTTTTTTTTTGAGATTTTTTGTGACAACTAACGCGCAAACACAAGTGTAGGTTTACGTGCTAAAAAAAAGAGGGGAGGGTGCCAATTAAAAAAATTGACAAGAACCTCCCTCTGATACCAAAGTTGATGTAAGCCTCTACCGCGGACACAATATGGGTTACGGGAATAAAAACGAACGCCACTCTCATTCCACAAACACACTCGCACTAGCTTTAACCGCAGCGCACTCGCCAACGTTTTATCACAGTTCACCAACGTACGGTAGCTACTCCGCAGGAAGGTCAAACGAACGGCGATAGGCCGACGTTCTCCCAAGTTAAGAGGACAATATTGGGTCCGACCGAGCGAAAGTCGTACCGAAGAGGTCTACCCAAAGTGCGATCGAAAAATGGTAGATCTCCCCCAACAAAAATGCGGGGCTCGCCAAACCCTTCGAAAAATAACGTGATTAAGATAGATGCAAATCAAAAGGAAAACCACGAAGAATCTAACGATTCAAATTCAAAGCAAAAATCTTTCCGGCCACTAGAATAACAAGAGGGAATCACACGTGAGTGGAGAGGATCGTTACCCCAGTCGGAATAGATGATTCCGACTACCTTTGAAGGATCTCTCTTCCACGGTTCCACCGGAGTTGCGCCGGATGGAGAGATAGATCGTCCGTCTTGGCCGCTTCACACCAAAGTCCAGATTCCTCGCCGTAGAAGGAGACCCATCCGGATAAAGCTTCACGTGAAGAGGGGCTGCCGGGTTCTCTTCAAAGGGGCTGCTCGGGTGGAGGAGGTAGGTGGCCGGCCGGCTATGGAGGGTGGTGGTCAGGTTGAAGTGGGTGAGAGGAGGTGGCGGCTTGGATGAGGGAGATGAAGGGGTGCTAGCCGAAACTTTTAGAGGGAGAGAGGGAGAGGAGGGTGGCGGCTTTGGAAGAGGGAGATGAAGGAGGGGCTGGCCGAAATTTTAGAGAGAGAGGGGGAGAGGAGGGTGGCGGCTAGGAGAGGTAGAGAGAGAGAGAGGAGGCTTAGCAAGAAAGGAAATTTTAGGGTTTCTTCTCATTCAACTTAAGTTAAACAAACCATACATGCCTATATATAGGCTTAACACCAAGTCTTGGCTATATGTAGCCCAAAATAAAAATAAAAATAACACACTAAATGGCTACATGCAGCCCAAAATAACATATTCCAAATAAAATAGCATACTAATAATAAGATAAGTTCAACAAGTTATTTGTCTTGCGCCGAGGGAGGAAATTGTAGCGCCGCTCTATACGAACACCACGACGACACGATTCCTTTGTTGGAGACGAAGGAGGGTCTTCCGTTAGCGTGTCGTCATCAACAACTTGGGGGCCGTCGTCAACTTGGGGGCCGTCGTCAACTTGGGGGCCGTCGTCGCCACCAGCCAACCTCTTGCTCCTTTTCAACGCATCCAGAATGACACCATACTTGTCAATCAGTTGATTGACATCTTCCTCAGATTCTGACCCATCTTCATCATAGGAAGAAGATGCATCAGAATTGGGACTAGTCTCATAGTCAGATTCAGAGGAGGTGCTGGAAATAGAATGTACCTTATCTATACCAGGATGATCCTGGATGGATTCTTCGTCTTTCATGGCCATTAGTCCATAACTGTTGTTTTCATCTTCATCCACCTTAGTGTCAATATCTGAGTGTGATAAAGGGGCTATGATATATATCCTTACAGCAGGATAGTCTTCATCTTCATCAGCAAAAGAAGCAAACAGCCCTATGCAGACTTCTTCTTCTTTAGAATCTGAAGAAGCTGAGTCACTTTGACTCCAGCTCTTCTCATTCTTGGCAATGAAGGTATTTTCCTTCTTGCCCTATTGGTGGTGATGTTTCTTCTCTCCATTGTCTTTTCTCTTGACTGGGCAGTCAGCTATGACATACTCAGTCTTGCTACAACAATAACAAACAATTTTAAACGAACTATGTTTGTTAGGTTTAGTCTCATACCTGTATTATCTGGAGAACTTCTTCTTGGATCTATTGTGATCCTTCTTGTAATGAGAGGAGGATGAAGGACTTCTTCCACCACCTCCTGTTCATCATCTTCTAGAACTGCCTAGGGAAGGCAGTAAATTCTATAATGCCCCTGATTTTTCGATATTTGGTTTAATTTATTATCTGGCGTGTTTATGACGTCAGGGCTTTACGTTAACGCGTGTTTGGCGCGTGCCATTGTTAGAGCATTGTTTTAGCTCTTAGGTTTTCTATATATGTGGCTGGGTTTAGCATGTTTTCAAGATTCCGTAGCGAGCCGGGTCTATTTTGGTGACTCGGTGGAGCTCCATTGGGAATGCTTGTGTTTTGGCTTTGGGAGGTGTTTACTCAAGTTTGGCTCATCGAATCTTAATTTTGACTACGCTGTTGGGTTTGTAGCATCGGTATTTTGCTACGGTGCTTTTTTCATTAAATTTCGGGTAAGTTTTGTTTTCGGGTCGTTTTGACGTTTTATTTAGTTAATTATGATATTCTATATTAAAATAATCTTATAAAGTAGTATAAATAGAAACCCATCGCTTTAAAACCTATTCACTTGTCTCCCTCGTGAAACTGTCGGCTTGTTGCGGAAGAACGAGAGCGGTGGACTTTCCTAAGATTTCGGGCGCCAATTTCTGGAGTTTTGGTCCTCGATTTCTTCTTTGGAGAGTAGATCCGGGTAGATCTCGCCTAGATCTATGTTTCTATGGTAAGCTTTTCCAGTTTCTTGGATTTTAGGAAGTCTATTTATGCGGTTTTGACCCTTTTTCGTCCTGAAAAGTTTCAAAAAGTATTGCTTAGGTGTTGTTGTGGCCAGATCTTTAAGGAGGAGCGTTTACAAGGCTTGTTTCGGTGATTTGAGGCAAGTGGTGACTTCTTCCCCTTGCTAAGCTTGTCTTTTCTTCTATATATTCCTTACTGTTCTTCCCATGTAGTAGTTTTGGGAATAGGGTTAGATCCATCCTTTTGCCGATCAGCTTTACGTTGTAATTTTTCCGGCCAAGTTCAAACAAGTATATGGCTCATTATTCTAGTTCCATTGTGTAGTTGTCGGTTTGGAGAGGACAAAGTTCTTCGAATAGAAGCTAATTCGTCAAACGGAGTTCGACAAACAGAGGAAATTCGTCGAACGGAGTTCGACGAATAAATCGCAAATCATCGAACTTGGTTCATCGAACTGAGCCAATTCGTCGAGCAGTGCAGTTTTGCTGAGTACAACCGTAGGTATTGAGTATATCCCTTAGGCGTAGAGTGTAGCCATAACACTGAATCCAGTTTCAAGCCTAAGTCCAAAAGCGTTGAGTGCACTCAACGTGGCGTTGAGTGTGATGAATACACTCAACGTCTTGCTGTGAGGTCTGTGACGCTAAGTGTAAAAGCGTTGAGTGTGTTGGAACTCAACGCGGCGTTGAGTGTGATGGTTACTGAAAGATAATAGTTGTTAAACTAAATCACCTAGAGGGGGGTGAATAGGTGAGTTGTGCGTCTTTTGCGGAATAAAAAATCTTAGAACATAGCATAGATCTATCTACTAAAATATCACAAACGAGACAAGATTTATAGTGGTTCCCCGATCTTGGGTACATCCACTTTTCCTCACCGATCTAGCAATAAACTAGACTCGGCTACTCCACTATCTCGGATTGAAAATCAATCCTACCCTCGGAACAAAGTTCCTACAATCTCAATCCAATCTAACTGGATCTACAACTCGGAAGAAACACCTTCCTACAAACTCGGAGTGGAAAACTCCTACACTCGGAGAAAAATTCTCCTACAGAAAAGAAATTCAAGTATTGAAAAATACAAATAGAGAAATCGTCTGATTCAGATCTGAAAATAAAACAGAAACTGGAATATTCTTCTTGGCGTGCAGCTTTATCAGAAAAGTTGAAGAAGGATTCTCGGAAATCAGTAGATCTGAACTTCTTGCTTCCACGATCAGACATTTGATGAGTATGTGAAAAACGATCTCGATCTGGAGAGCTTTTTCAGTCTATTTCCTCTGAAGATCGAAACCCTTGCCGAAGAAGAACAGCGGCGGCGGCGGATTTCGTTCCGTGAAGGGAGAGAGAGGAAATAACAATTATTTTGGAAAGCGACGGCTGCAAAACTCAGAAGAATTTTCTTCTTGAAAGTTCTGTTTTCTCATTAGGGTTTGTCGATTAGACAAGACCTTTTATAGGAGTACTAATAACAGTCATAATCGGTTTTAATGACGTACACGTGGACCAATCATATCACGGTATTTGAAAATCTGTCAAATCTGGACTTAGAAGAAATTTCAGAGAAAATGAAGTCATATACACGAGTAGGTATAAAACTACTCGAGTAGGTCAAGGACTACTGGAGTAAGAAGAGAGAAATTACTCGGATATACAAATCAAGACTACTCGAGTAGGTTGAAGACAACTACTCGAGTGCATATAAGCAACTACTCGAGTACCTAGAAGATCTACTCGAGTATACAGAAAATTTTCTTGGGAAGGAGTTGAGCTACTCGAGTACAAGTTATACTACTCGAGTAGGCAGAATTGAACTACACGAGTGGTTAGAGGAACTACTCGAGACAAACACTTAAAAATATTCTGCACACGGGAAAACAGCTACTCGAGTAGTTAGGTTTAACTACTCGAGATAAAAGAAATCTTCTCGAGTATATGAAAGACTTACTCGAATATATCTTAACTACTCGACACAGAGAAGATTGTTACTCGATACAGTGTCGAGACTTACTCGAGTATATAAAGTACCTACTCGAGTAAATGACTTAGAAAAATTCTAGGAAAAATGAATTTGGAACAGGAAGAATATACTACTCGAGTATGAACTACTCGAGAGAGAATGAGCTACTCGAGTATATAACTTGGACTACTCGAGTGTTTTACTTAGAAAAGTTTGGACCCTGAATTCTGGGCAACTTGAGTAGGAAGAATGATCTACTCGAGTAGTTAAGTAAGATACTCGAGTATGTCAATGAACTACTCGAGTGTTTTACTTAACTTCACGAGAGGAAAAATTTTCTTACTCGAGTATGCAGAAGTTTCACTCGAGTATATCTCAAGCAATCTACTCGAGTAGTTAGGGACCTACTCGAGAGAAATACTTAGAAAAATTTCTGTCAGCAATTTTCTTCTTCTACTAGAAGGGAATCAGCACCAAGTCTTTACACAGTCCTATAACTTGAATATGAAGTGTATCGCAATAGAGAGACTACACATGAGTCAACACTTTGGAACACACAATGAGGGATTACACTGTGTGGTCCTGTGTTTGGTGACCCATTGTAGACTGACATTGGTCTACACTTCCCATTGGAGTCCTGCAAATACATAACTCAAACAAAGCATCAAATACAACCTAATTCATCTTAGTTCTAGGGTGATTTCATCAAATCTGGGTTAGTGTGGACATGGTTCCCAATAATCTCCCCCTATTTGTTGAAGTCAGAACTCTTTACACTAAGGTGAATTATAGACATAAAAAGAAGCTAAGTAGAAAATGTGCAAGTAAGCAATAGACTATGATAAAGGATAATGAGAGCAAAAACTTAGAATTATATAAATAAGAATATCCAAAATTTTCATTTCTACAGTCAATCATTCCACCCTCTCAATGATCCTTGAAGATCAGCCATGATTCTGTCTGTCCAGTTTCTCTTGTTGTCTTCTCTGGTAGCAGCAGAGTTTTGGATAGTACTTGGGAGGCCTAGGAGGGGCAGCAGGGTTGTTCCTCCCATATTCTCTGTCATAGATTCTTCTTTTTATCATGGACTTCTCATAAAGTTCCCATTCAGAGGAGCTGTAATGAATGTTCCTGCTCTCATGGAATTCCATAACTAATTTGAGAGTTTTTAAAATCAGGGACTTGGAGGTTGGAGACCAAACTTCAGCATGTTCAGTGGCTTTAGTAGGAGCAGTCCTGCTAGCAAAGGGGCCTTCACCATAATTCCTTTTCTTCTTGTAGGTTTTGATCTCTGGAGGAGCTTTGAGGAATATATCTGCGGGATCTTCTTCCCAGTCTTGAGCATAGGTGTCTGGAGGGGCAACTATGTCTCCAGGCCTGGGAGAGAAAGTAGGTTGCAGAGGAACAGCTGGAGCAGATGGAGCAGATATGTCTGTAGCTAGAGGGTTTAAATGATGGGGAATGATGTTGGGGTCAACAGCAAGGTCTGGCAGAATCTGATTGTGCATCCAAACAGCAGTGTCATAGGTATGAAATTTGACACTCTGTATCTGGGCTAGCACATCATCATGAATTGTCTTCACATGAGCTTCCCATACATCTGACTTCTGAGCATCTGATTTTTATACTTGTTCTTTGAGTTCCTTGATCAATCTCTCCCCCTTTCTAATTTCAACAGTTAACCTCTTTATAGTATCTTCTTTGAAAAGACCAACTTCTTCACAGATTTTTACTTTGTGGGCTTCAGTTCGCTTGTCCAGTTCAATTTGATTATTTGTAAGGGTGACACCTTGTTCCATAACTTCTCCAACACTAGTGATAGTGTGGTCAAAGGCTTTGCCACCAAGTTGAAATAAATACTTGAGCTTGTCAGTATTATGCTGAATTTCAGCAAAGTCTCTGCTCATCTCAGTCTCGAGAGTAGTAACCTTGTCAGTTACAGTTTTTATAGAAGTATCAAAATAATTTCTTTGTTCTTGCAGCAGGAAAGAGATTTGGGACATCAAATCTGGAGAGGGAGAGGCAGTAGGAGCAGCAGATGAAGGAGCAGCAGAAGGAAGGGGAGGAGTTACCAAAGGGGCTATTTCTTCAATGATCACAGAGCTGTGAGCTCTTGTGGTAGGAGTGAGAGCAACCCCTTCTTCTGTAACCTGAGGGAGAGAGAAATCTAGATTTCTGAGAGGAGCTTCTACTAGATCTGGAGAGGGCTCATCAGAAATAAGAATGGTGTCTTGTTGGTCTTTGAGGGCATCTGGAGATTTGGCTGGAGTTCTGGCTGGAGAATGTACAGGAGACTGTGCTGGAGTGGAGTCCTTGTGACATTCATAGGATGGAGCTGGAGGAGATAGAGGAGGAATGGGCATCACTTCTTCAGAGAGCTCTGCAATCATAGCATCTATGGCAGCAGCTGTTGAGACAAGATATTCTTGAGGTATCTCATCTGAGGGAGTTACTTGACTTTGTGGAGTATGAGGTAGGGAAGGAATTGCTGGCTGAGGAGAGGGCTTCCTGACTGAGGTAGAAGGAGCAGGCTCCCCCTCACTTGGTGCACCAGAGGAGCTGGCCACATGATGAGGAGAGGGAGATGGAGTCCTGTCTTCTAATGCTGGATCTACTGAAACTTCTAAAATCTTTATAGCTTGGGCAGGATTCTTTAGCTTGAGCTCCCATCTCTGAATGGAAGAAATGGAGACCTTCTTCATGTGGTGAAGAGGGGTCCCTTTGGAGAAGTTGAATACCTCAGGATTTGTTTCATGGAGGAGCAGAGAGATTATTCTGGCGTAGTTGGGTGATTTTAAACTGTCCTTGATTTTATCCAGAATCAGCATACCAAATTGGAATTTCTTGCGGCAGACAATGACTTGCATTATGTCGAAGAAATACGATGGAATGTCTCTTATGGAGTTGGTCTTGCACAGCAAAATTTTCCCAATAACATCAACCAGAAATTGCCTTCTGCGTTCATGTCTGACCTTTTGAAGTACTGAGCATCAGCTGAAATGCCACAGAATAGGGCTGTTCTGTCAGAGTCTTCATCATCTAAGTGATCTTCTTCGTCTACTATCAGCAGTCGGAGAAGTTGAGAGACAGAGGTCTTGTTGAGTTTAATTTTCAAATCTTTCACTTTGGATTTCAGGACTTTGCCATTCCTTTTAACCTTCAGATTTGAGAAGTATTCGGCTACTTCTAGAAAGAGAATTCGGCAAGGTTCTTGCAGGATGAAGGAGAGCCCTGCGGTATCTAGAAGAATGAGCAAGTTGTGAAAGTTGTCTGAGAGCTCGGCAATCCCGGCGGTAACAAGTTCCGATCCTACGCCAATCTTGGAGATAGCGGCCATGATCCAGAAAATGGGAAGAAATTCTGTCGGGGAAGAGGAACAGTCGCGGCTCTGCAATTTCTCGAATGAAGATGAAGCGGCGGACGGATACTCGAGTGCTTGGAAATGATTTCTTGTAGAAGTAATATGGAATTTCGAATTTATAAAACCCTAGGTTTAAGTCTAATCATCTAGAGGAAAATAATTTAAAGTAAAGGCGGCACGGGAAAAATTTGAAAGCCAAGAGGCAGATACACGCGAGGTAAAAGAGGTACTCGAGTACATAGGGGGTTACTCGAGTAGGTCTAAAGAAGGTACTCGAGTATATAGAGAGTTACTCGAGTAGGTTTGGAGAATTTGAAATGACTCGAGTAGAAGAATAGACTCACTCGAGTAGGTGAAGTAGACTACACGAGTACTTAATTGCCTTACTCGAGTAAGTTAAAGGACTACTCGAGTAGGTCTGTTGAGTACTCGAGTAGGTACTTTGAGTGCTCGAGTAGGTCAGGTTTTACTTGAGTCAAAGAAGGAAGAAACCTTTGAAAAGCCAGATTTTGACTAACCTTTTAATTTCCTTTGCTTCCTTGATATCCAGACTGCTCTAATATACCTTGTTGAGCATCCCAAGTTCCTTTTTGAAGAATGAGAACTTGGTCTCGTCCAGCGGCTTCGTGAAAATGTCTGCAACTTGCCTGTCTGTGGAGACATATTGGAGATCTATGTCCCCATGCTCTACATGCTCCCGGATGAAATGATACCTTAGCTCGATATGCTTTGTCCGGCTGTGCGAGACTGGATTGTTGGCTATTGCAATTGCGCTGGAAGAGTCACAAAATAGAGGGATATTCTTGAACATCATGTTGTAATCCTCAAATTAATTCCTTATCCAAAGTAACTATGCACAACAACTGCCTGCAGAGATGTACTCTAACTCGGTCGTTGAGATTCCGACACAGTTCTGCTTCTTACTACTCTAGGAGATTAGCCTTCTTCCAAAGAATTTGCAAGTCCCTGAAGTGCTTTTCCTGTCGTCTTTGCTACCTGCAAAATCTGCATCTGAAAAACCAATTAGTTCACTGTCATTACTTCTTGGGTACCATAAGCCAAGATTTGGTGTACCTTTAAGGTATCTTAAAATCCGCTTTGCAGCACCGTAGTGAGATTCCTTAGAGTTCACCTGAAATCTAGAACAGACACATGTAGAAAAAATTATGTCAGGTCTACTGGCAGTGAGGTAGAGCAGGGATCCAATTATGCTTCTGTACTTGGTTTCATCAAAAGGTTTCCCTTTTTCATCCTTGTCCAGAGATATAGTTGAGCCCATTGGAGTCCTCATAGAGGTTGCGTTCTCCATTCCAAATTTCTTAATTAGCTCTTTGGTGAACTTGGTCTGCGAGATGAAAATTTCATCTTCAGATTGTTTCACCTGAAGCCCTAAGAAATACTTCAGCTCGCCCATACTGCTCATTTCGAACTTCCCTTGCATAAGTTTTGAGAACTTTTTGCAGAAATTGTCGTCTGTAGAGCCAAAAATAATATCGTCGACATAGATTTGCACTAGCAAAATCTTGCCTTTTATTTCCCTAAGAAATAATATCTTGTCTATCTTTCCCCTTGTGAACTTGTTCTCAAGTAGAAAGCTAGACAGTGTCTCATACCAAGCTCTAGGAGCTTGTTTCAAACCATATAGAGCCTTGTGCAGGAAATAGACATAATCAGGAAAGTTAGGATCAACGAATCCTGGAGGTTGTTCCACATACACTTCCTCCTTTATGTTACCATTTAGGAAGGCAAACTTCACGTCCATCTGATAGACGG
Organism: Platanthera guangdongensis; assembly: GCA_039583875.1. Lineage (NCBI taxonomy): Eukaryota > Viridiplantae > Streptophyta > Magnoliopsida > Asparagales > Orchidaceae > Platanthera > Platanthera guangdongensis. Next base: position 176,371,398 of record CM077163.1, on the reverse strand, counting down.
TAAAGCCTTTGAGTGCAGCATATGCTAGGAATAACCTTATTGCCTCCAGCCTCGCCACTGGAGCATATGTCTGGTCGAAGTCGATTCCTTCTTCTTGACGATAGCCTTTAGCGACGAGTCTGGCCTTGTTCTTTATGATCATCCCGTCTTCGTCCATCTTGTTCCTGTAGACCCATTTTGTTCCAATGATGTTCTTTCCTTTAGGTCTTGGAACAAGCTTCCATACATTGCAGTGCTTGAACTGATTTAGCTCTTCTTCCATTGTCATTATCCACGATGCATCTGAGTTTTTTTCCTCAAACTTCTTTGGTTCAACCTGCGAGAGAAAACTTAAATAAAGATTCTCATTAGTTGTACCTCTTCGAGTTCTGACACCGTCCCGGGGATCTCCTATGATCGGGTCCATGGGGTGATCCTTTAGATGTCTGAGCTCTAAAGTTCTTGCATCTGGATTATCTTCAATCACTGGAGTGATTTCTTCATCTTGGATGACTTCTTCATTTTGATCATCATCCTCTCCAATAGGAGTTGGAGTGTTGATCTTAATGAGCTTTTTGCCTTTATCTTCGAACGGTTCATCCAAGCAGATTTCTTTCAGCTTTTCACCTGCATCTTCAATGAGCACACTAGACAGATTGCTTTGCAGCAAGCTCGTCTCATCAAATACAACATGTATCGATTCTTCTACCACCAGGGTTTTTCTATTAAATATTCTATATGCCTTACTATGGCTACTATAACCTACAAAAATACCATCAAAATTCGTTTCGCTGAACTTGGTGGTATGATACTTACCATTGTTGAGTACGAAGCATTTACAGCCAAAGATTCTAAAGTATGAGACTGTTGGATTCCTGCCTTTCAGAAGTTCGTAAGGTGTCTTATAGTGGTCTTTGTTTATGAGTGCTCGATTTTGCACGTGGCATGCAGTGTTGACGACTTCAGCCCAGAAGTACTCCAGTAGTGAAGCATCACTCAACATGGTCCTGCAGGCCTCTATGAGTGTTCTGTTCCTTCTCTCAGCCACTCCATTATGTTGTGGAGTACGAGGAGAGGAAAACTCATGAAAGATACCTAAGCTTTCACAGAATTCTGTCATGGCTCCAGATTTGAACTCTGTTCCGTTGTGACTCCTGATTTTGACTATGGAGCATTTGTATTCATTCTGGACTTGCCTGACAAAATTAGTAAAGATGTCGAAGGTATCTGACTTGTGTTTCAGAAAGAACACCCACGCAAAGCACGAGTAATCATCAACAATTACCAACGTATAATCCTCACCTCCCAAACTTCTAATTTGCAGTGGACCAAATAAGTCCATGTGCAATAGATGGAGACATCTGTTAGAGTCTTTGCCAATAACGCTTTTAAAGGAGCCCTTGTTTGCTTGCCTTTTAAGCATGCATGACAAGGTCTATCTTTGACGCACTTGACATTTGGGGCATCACGTACTAAGTTCATTGAAAATAATTTATTAATAGTTTTGAAATTAATATGTGCTAGTCTCTTGTGCAATTGGTCACCAAGAGACGCACTATCTTTTGCTAAAAGACACATTGTTGTAGAGGAATCTATAAAGATGAAATTTAAACATAAAATATTACTGCTTCGAGTGCCGGATAGAATCGTTTCCATATTATCAACAGATTTTATCAGGCACTTATCAGCGTGGAATTCAACTATGTATCCTTTATCGCAGAGTTGGCTTATGCTAATGAGATTGTGTTCCAATCCTTCGACATAAGCCACATCCGAGAAGGATACATTGCCGTTAGTAATCATACCATAGCCTCTAGTGATTCCACGGTCTGAACCTCCAAAGATGACCTTTGGTCCGTTCATGACTGGAGTAAAGTTCTGAAAGAGGCTTCTAGTCCCGGTCATATGCCAAGAGCATCCTCTGTCCAAGTACCAGATAGACATTTTGTTGGCCTTTGGACATACCTGCAATCATAATCTGTTTGCCTTAGGAACCCAAACACGTTTGGGTCCTTGGTCTTGGGTTAGAGTGCTCCCCCTACGAGTATTAGCAATATGAGCGGTCTTTCTCATATTGCTGACATGAAGGTTTGCAGTATTTCTGGAATTGAACCAGCAATCTATGGCGAAGTGACCAACCTTGCCGCAGCACCAACAGTCAAATCTGTTGTACCTTTGCCTCATGATCTCCTGCTTGACCTTTTGGAATTGTGGTCTAGCAGGGGCAGCATTCCTGGAGGAAGATGCCTCATGATGATGGCAATCACATGGATTCTTCTCCTTTATAGGCTTTTCTACAACAGGTTTCATCTTTGGTGCCTTCTTGAAGTTATGCCCATGATTGAAAGGGCCATAGCTCTGAAGAATAACTTCTTCATAAGGTGTCTTAAAGACACTTTCGCCAAAGTCTCTGGGTCGAGTCCATCCTTGATAGCGGGACTTTGGCTCTACATAGGTAGCCCTGGCAAAGTGCCCGTAGGATGAGTCAGATTCAAACTCATTTGATGGAAAGATGACTTTCTTGAATATAGTTTAATCTTGAGGGGCTTTCCCTTTCTCTTTGGCTAAGGCCTTTTTGGCGGCCTTATTCGTCCGTTGATTCTTGTTTCTCCTAGAGGATTCACTAGGAGCTTCTTCATGGCCAAGTCCAGCTCCCTTGGCCTTTGCTGAGAATTCAGCAACGAATAGAAGAACCATCTTGGGCTTCGAGAAACTTTCAACCAGTTTCTTTTCTGCTGCAAGTTGGGCTTCCAATTCCTTGATGATTTTCTCTTTGAGGTCAAGGTGCTCAAGAGCCTTGTTATATTCTTCAATTGCATTATTGATGTTTTCTTTGAGTGAGTCAGTCTTTGTGACTTTCTCTCTCAAGATGCTCTCTTCGGCTTTTAGAGATTTGATCTCTTTAGCCTGAGTCTTCACGACTCAACGACATTTGTCATAAGCCATGATTAACTCCTTGTACTGGGCCATTAGCACTGACTCATCGTCAGAGGAGCTTTCCTCACAATCATGTTCAGAGACTTCAGAATCTGAAAGAGGGGTATGAGAGTTTACCTTCCCAGTGAACTGGGGCTCTTGATCATCATCTGTTTGAGCCATTAGTCCAAAATAAGCTTCTTCTTCACTTGACTCAGATGAGTCGGAGTCACTAAGAGTCTTGCTCTTTTTGGCTATGATGCTCTTCTCTTTCCTCTTCTTTTTGTGTGAGGATTTCTTTTCTTCTCTTCTACCACCCTCCTTCTTCTTATGAGGGCAAGCGGTGATGACGTGACCTGGCTTATTACAACAATAGCAAATGATGTCAGTCGAAACATATTTGTTCTGTTTGGAGGAATACCTGTCATGGCTACTTGAGCCTTTTCTTTGCCGATCACCATCGTGTCATGATATTCTGTAGGAGTCATCCTTGCCTTTCCATTGCTTTTTCTTGTTCAAGAATTTCTTGAACTGACGTGAGAGCAGTGAGAACTCTCCTTCTGAAAGCTCAGAGCCTGAGGTACTAGGCTCAGAAGTTTCTTCTTCTTCACTAATCTCTGGAGCTGGAGCAGGGGAGGCAGCCTTTGTCTTTCTAGAGGTGTCTGCTTTTAGAGCAACAGACTTTTCTTTGAGAGCAGACCTGCTCTTCTCTTCTTTAGCTTTCCTGGTGTTGAGTTGAAGCTCATATGACATAAGCTTCCCGAAGAGATTTTGTGGGTCTGTCTCAGCCAGCTTCCCAAACTCCATGATGGCACAGACCTTGTTGTCCCATTCTTTGGTCAGGGATCTCAGGAATTTGACATTCAGTTCTCCATTAGTGAATACTCTGCCATAGACCCTTAGGCCATTCACTATCTTGAAAAAGTTCTCAAATGTATCAGCAATGGTCTCTTTGCTTCCCTGTCGGAAGGCTTCATACTTCTGATTGAGGAGGGATCTCCGATCATCCCTCACTTCTTCTGTTCCCTCGATCAAGGTAGCCAAGGACTGCCACATCTCCTTTGCAGATTGGCAGTATATTAAGTTCTGCAGCATGGAGTCATCAACTGCGCTTGCTATGATGTTTTTAGCTTTCTTATCTAGTGAGACAAGTGCAATCTCATCCTTGTCCAAATCCATCAGCTTCTTTGGAATCTTCTTGGTAGGATCTATAGTGGAGACAGTCATAGGGACATAAGGACCTTCTTCAACTATCATGAAGATCCTTGGATCCACAGCTTCCATAAAAAATTTGATCCTTTCTTTCCACATGGGAAAGTTGTTCTTGTTGTACAGGGGAAGCTTGGCGAAATCCTTTGCCTTGTCCATGATAGATAGATCTCAATTAACAACTATATGCAGGAATTGATCAAGGTGTTAACCTTTTAACGATCAACCTCCCTCTGATATCAATTGAAAGATAATAGTTGTTAACCTAAATCACCTAGAGGGGGGTGACTAGGCGAGTTGTGCGTCTTTTGCGGAATAAAAAATCTTAGAACACAGCACAGATCTATCTACTAAAATATCACAGATGAGACAAGATTTATAGTGGTTCCCCGATCTTGGGTACATCCACTTTCCCTCACCGATCTAGCAATTAACTAGACTCGGCTACTCCACTATCTCGGATTGAAAATCCATCCTACCCTCGGAACAAAGTTCCTATAATCTCAATCCAATCCAACTGGATCTACAACTCCGAAGAAACACCTTCCTACAAACTCGGAGTGGAAAACTCCTACACTCGGAGAAAAATTCTCCTACAGAAAAGAAATTCAAGTATTGAAAAATACAAACAGTGAAATCGCCTGATTCAGATCTGAAAATAAAAAAGAAACTGGAATCTTCTTCTTGGCGTGCAACTTTATCAGTAAAGTTAAAGAAGGATTCTCGACAATCAGTAGATCTGAACTTCTTGCTTCCACGATCGGACAGATGATGAGTATGTGAAAAATGATCTCGATGTGGAGAGCTTTTTCAGTCTATTTCCTCTGAAGATCGAAACCCTTGCCGGAGAGGAACAGCGGTGGCGGCGGCTTTCGTTCCGTGAAGAGAGAGAGAGGAAATAGCGATTATTTTGGAAAGCGACGACTGCAAAACTCAGAAGAATTTTCTTCTTAAAAGTTCTGTTTTCTCATTAGGGTTTGTCGATTAGACAAGACCTTTTATATGAGTACTAATAACGGTCATATTCGATTTTAATGACGTACACGTAGACCAATCAAATCACGGTATTTGAAAATCTGTCAAATCTGGACTTAGAAGAAATTTCAGAGAAAATGAAGTCATATACACGAGTAGGTATAAAACTACTCGAGTAGGTCAAGGACTACTCGAGTAAGCAGAGAGAAATTACTCGGGTATACAAATCAAGACTACTCGAGTAGGTTGAAGACAACTACTCGAGTGCATATAAGCAACTACTCGAGTATGTAGAAGATCTACTCGAGTACACAGAAAGTTTTCTCGGGAAGGAGTTGAGCTACTCGAGTACAAGTTATACTACTCGAGTACGTAGAATTGAACTACTCGAGTGGTTAGAGGAACTACTCGAGACAAACACTTAGAAATATTCTACACACGAGAAAACAGCTACTCGAGTAGTTAGGTTTAACTACTCGAGATAAAAGAAATCTTCTCGAGTATATAAAAGACTTACTCGAGTATATCTTAACTACTCGACACATAGAAGATTGTTACTCGACACAGTGTCGAGACTTACTCGAGTATATAAAGTACCTACTCGAGTAAATAACTTAGAAAAATTCTGGGAAAAATGAATCTAGAACAGGAAGAATATACTACTCGAGTATGAACTACTCGAGAGATAATGAGCTACTTGAGTATATGACTTGGACTACTCGAGTGTTTTACTTAGAAAAGTTTGGAACCTGAATTCTGGGGAACTCGAGTAGGAAGAATGATCTACTCGAGTATTTAAGTAAGCTACTCAAGTATGTCAATGAACTACTCGAGTGTTTTACTTAACTTCATGAGAGGAAAAATTTTCTTACTCAAGTATGCAGAAGTTTCACTCGAGTATATCTCAAGCAATCTACTCGAGTAGTTAGGGACCTACTCGAGAGAAATACTTAGAAAAATTTCTGTCAGCAATTTTCTTCTTCTACTAGAAGGGAATCAGCACCAAGTCTTTACACAGTCCTATAGCTTGAATATGAATTGTATTCCAATAGAGAGACTACACATGAGTCAACACTTTGGAACACACAATGAGGGATTACACTGTGTGGTCCTGTGTTTGGTGACCTATTGTAGATTAACATTTGTCTACACTTCCCATTGGAGTCCTGCAAACACATAACTCAAACAAAGCATCAAATACAACCTAATTCATCTTAGTTCCAGGGTGATTTCGTCAAATCTGGGTTACTGTGGACATGGTTCCCAACACTTACACTCAATGCCATCAGAATTTGATGCTAAGTCAGAAGACGTTGAGTGTGCTGCATACACTCAATGCGGCATTGAGTGTGCTGTATAAACTTCACACCATCAGCAAATCTTGGAGTCTGTGTGTAAAAGCGTTGACAGCGTTGAGTGAGCTTAACTCACTCAATGCCATCACTTTATTCGGCAAGTTAAGTAAAAATCATCGACAACATTGAGTGAGACGAACTCACTCAACGTCATCATTTTGTCTCTGCAAATCTAAGTGTTATAGCGTCGACAACATTGAGTGAGCTGAACTCACTTAACGTCGTCATCTTTTTGTGGCAGCTAAGTGTTTAAGCATTGAGTGAGCTGAACTCACTCAACGCTATCGTCTGATTCTTGCTGCTGTGTTTAAGCATTGAGTGTGCTGAGTTGTGGCAACGAGTGCGTTGACTACACTCGACACGGTGTCGAGTGTACTCGACGCTTTTTCCCTAGCTTTGTGACCTTTCACCGATTTGACGTGTATCACTAAGGCATAGTCTTGCCAAGATAGACTCATTGGTTTTCTACTGAATTTATTGAGTTCGAGTTTATGGGTATTTGGATATATGGGGTTGGTTTTGTTGGCTTAGTTTCATGAATCATTACACCCGGGCATGTTTGGGTCTCGTATTTGGGCTGTTGGGTTGTGTTGGATCAGATTGCCACCACAGCATTCCCGTTTGTTTTTGAGATGTTTGGGTTTGTTAGTTCGGGTTTGACCGGTTTGGTCCCGACTCAGATCCGGTTGCGTTACGGTGTTAATGATTCGCGTGTTTATTGAGTCTTTGCCCTATTTTTTTGTTTCCTTCGGATTAATCTTATGCTATTTGTGCCTTTTCTCGCAGATTGTTTTCGGAGTATAACTCCATTCAAACTTGGTGAAAATTTCGTTACCTTTTAACTTTATAAGTTAACTCTTCGTTCTAAATCTCTATTTAGTTTGTTGTGTTTTTGACAACTATTCAGGGTTGGGATTAGTAATCTTGCTACTACCTTGTTTACTGACAGTTTTGTTTGCCACTTGTATTTTTCTTGCTCAGGTGTTCTTTCTTTATATGCCTCAGGTTCTGAGCAGTAGCCGGTTGAGCGGCTAGGTTTGAAGTTTGCTTGTGGACTGTAGTGTTGTAAAAGTTTCCTCTACCTTGAGAGGTAGTTCTTTGATGTTTTCTTATTAGTACAGACACACATACTGACAAGTGCATTCGTGTCAGTTTGTTGACGCCCACTGGTGATTTTCTTTAGAATTGCTGAATACTTTGCTAAGCTGCTAGTTTTGCCTTTTGTAGTTATTTTTACTGCTCTTTGGAAATGTTTTATGCTAGTTTGCATGTTAGGTATTTTCACTTATAAAAGCATTACTACTTGTACTTTATATATCTTATATTTCTAAAATTAAAATACTATTTTCTTTCTAACGTAAAGACTATTTCCATACTTATAATAAATCTAGAGTCTTGCATGCCATGAGTTATCCTTTGGGGATGTTTATACTCATGTAGGATGTTAATCAAAATAACCAAAAGTATTTTTCCGCAGCGCATAACTATACTTTTACTCGTGCACTAGTTGATCCACTGTGCCTATCGATACGACCATCCAATTTAAACTGGTTTTACTAAATAAATTATGGATTTCATATAAACTGTAGAGTTTGGAGTTTTTCCTGAGTGCCTGCAGTTATCCCCTGCACGGCATCGCATCAAGGCGCGTATTTTCTCTTGCTTTGACAATTGGTCGAGCAACCTTCTCTTGTTAGTGTTAGTTATCTAGTGTCATTTCATACACACACCGATGTGTCATCAATACATCTTGTCTGAAGCATGAACACTACACTTATAGCATAATAAGAAGTATACAGGGCATATTATGTAGTATGTGATGCATAATATGTGTTTGTATATGAATCCGCCATAGGTGGAAACATGTGACGGTTATGTAGTATGGTATGCATAACCATCATCACATGGGTGCCCATTAGCACGTTTTACTTTTTCGTTACATGTGATATATTGTAGTATGGGATGCATAATATTTCATGTGTACGCCGCTCATAACATGCATTAAGGCCTTTTTAGAATGCATAGCGCATCATGCATAGCATAACATAGCATTTGCACAAATGCCAAGATAAAGATTTATATGATGACATATGTACACACATTGTTTTAAGTCAAAAGAATACAAATTCATGCATTCATGGACTTTGCACAAGAATTAATAGGATGATGGTATATCATCCTAAGTTTGAGCATTTCATCATTTATAAAGTTCCCAGAGCAAGTTAGCAGTAAGAGCAAGTATTTATGTATGTTTGGTCTGTACTAGGTTTTTTGGTTCTAGCGGTTAAGCTAGGTTTTGACTAGTTCATTGAAATTATAAGAATGTCGAGACGTCCTACGACGAGGTCGACTCCCCAGTCAGATGGCGAGTCGTCTGGTGCTCAGAACGAGGTCATGATTGAAGGATTGCGACAGAGCAACAAAGCTTTGTCTAGGAAAATGTTGAAGATACAGTCGTAGATCCAAACCTTGTTGAATAGAGTTGCAGGACACCCACTTAGAGTTCAAGACCGGCCGTGGGTCAAGGTGTTCCAGTTCCTCCTACTCCTCTGGTGTCCCCAGCCGTGCTTCCACCAGAGATGAAGTTCATCTTGCACTTCCAGCGATTAGGACCCCCTACCTATGATGGTAGGGCATACTTCATGGCTTTGGATGACTGGATTATAGCCATCAAAGAGATGTTCTCTTACTCCAGAGATTCAGTAGACCAGAGAGTAATGGTCGCTGCCTACTAGCTCAAAGGTTTGGCAAAGAGTTGGTAGCTAAGGGAGTAGGAAAACTTGAAGGATGGATGTTCATGGGAAGTCTTCAAGGAGCTTTTGCTGAAGAAGTTTCTGCCATCGATCGAGCAAGACAGTTTGTTAAATGATTTCCTACACTTAAAGTAGATGCAGCTCATGGCGAGTGAGTATGAGGTGGAGTTTAGCAAGCCGAGCCGGTTCGCCCCGGATTTAGTAGTTTCTGAAGTAGAGTCAATTGTTTTCTTGGTGGTCTGATGTAAGACACCCCTCCCGGATCCCAAAACATGACACGAAGGGGGTCTTATGCCCAAAACAGCCGCCCTGCGGTAGCATTAGCAAACAGGCTAACCAGTACCACAAGACGCCTATTCTTCCGGCTACAATCAATATCAATATATACATGCCAACCCAACCATAATATAAACAAGAGAGAAGAGAAGTCAAATCCACACCAAGTATATAGTCCAAATATAACAAAAGAGAGAAGCTAAAACATGCTTCTACAATATCAAAGTACAGCTATAAAAGTTGCCCAAACGGGTTACATCAGAATCACACAACACTCACATCCGTAACAGATGGTAGCGACGACAACGTCACTTCAGGCCCTGTCGTCCTGGCCTGGCTGCCGTGATGCATGTTTTGCGGCTGCTCTACCTGCGGGGTACCTCCTAAAAAGGAAGACGTAGCAACTGTTAGTCGAAAAGACTAAGTGGCTTCACGTCCACTCCCCCAGCGACTCCACGACACCGGGCAGAGAAAAGAGCAAGGGTACAAGTATAATAAATAGTGTAATAAGTACAAGCAGGTGGTAATGGTACAATAAGATTAATAGCATTTTGTTCTAGCAGTTCTACATAAACAATAATAAACTATCAAGTACATGTGTCTACAGCAGGAAAGTAACTTAACTTATAAGGGTGCTCATACAAGCTTATAAGTTAAGGATCGGGTTACATAAAAGTAACTCATCGTATAAGAGTGCCCATACAAACTTATACGATGAGGATCTTGTTTGTGCAATGCTATGCAATGGTATGTATGCTAGGGTCAGCAGCTTCCATGAAATTGTTGTGTTGTATGATAGCTTACATGAACTGCCTCACCCTTGCTTTCTAGATGCCAAAATCTTCCTTCCTGTAGATTCGAAGTCTCACAGCACTCAGCTCCCTATTGGTCATTCCTGAACCCATGGAGATAGACTTTTAGCTAACCTTGGAGATCTACTCAGACTGTTAAGCCTTTAAAGAGTAACCTCCCTATGATACCACTTGAAAGTCTTCTTTTCAAGGCTAGCTAAACACCTAGAGGAGGGGGTGAATAGGTTTTTGTCTCTATTTAAATTTTCTAACTTTTTATTAGATTTCTGTGCCTGGTGATTAGGTTAGTTATTAGCTTTCAAGAACATTCACAAACAATACAACAATTTTATAGTGGTTCCCCAATCTTGGGTACATCCATTGTCCCTCTGCGCCTATCTAACAATGTGTTAGATTTGGCTCTCTTTCTAGAGATCAGCTACTTAATAGCTTATAGCACAGATCCAGAAGGACTATACATGTCACACAGACCTACAGCTTAGGCATAAAGCCAACACCAGGTCACAAAGACCTATCACCCGGCACAAATCCAAACATGGGTCACTAAGAACTCAACATTTATAATACAGGCTTACAACTTCAGATTCACCAAGAATCTTTACAGAAGAAGAAGTAAAGAGTGAGATGAATAGACACCAAAGCAAGATCTCAGTGTCTTGTTCTTCTTGGATTGAGCAAATATCAGTCCAAGCTATTGTTGTTGAAGACAAAAAGTAGGCAGTAGAATTTTTCTTCAACCAGCTTTCTTTTCTCTACAGAACTTGTAGATCTGCTTCCTCAGAATAGCTTCTGATCCTTCTGTTGCAGATGGGGATTGCTTTAGCTATCTCTTTCCCAAGCAAGGTTCTCTGTACAGAACAACTTCTTCAGGCTCGACGAAAATGGCGAGGAAGAAGATGAAGTTTGGCCTCACTTTCGTTTACAGTAGAGTGGGTATCCACACTACTTCACCTAGGCCTCCGTACGCCTCAACGCTAAGAACACAACAGTGGAGCCTATGCGTACTATGGCCCAGCGGGGTCTCGAGTAGATGTGCACCAAGAACACAGCCCGAACTGGCCTGGTGTGACCTGGAAGGGGCCTCGGAAGAAAGCACGAGTACACAGCCCAACCGTTCACTTGGCACGGAAGGGGCCTCAGGACGTGAACACCGAGGACACAACCCAACCGCCCAAAGTCTAACTGACAATTCCCGTTAGTGTGACGATCGGCGAGCCCGTAGACCTGCCACACTATCCTTAACCCGGGATTACGACACCGCATGTCGACTCACACCGCATGCAAATTCCACATCACCGTGGTATGGAAGGGGCCTCGGAAGTAAGCACGAGGACACAGCCCAACCATCCATCTATCCTCATCTCAACACTAACCCAACTAGTGACGGTCAACACCACACTTATATCCCTCCATAATACTACCCATAGGGAGACTACGCTCTAAGTATTGTACTACTAAATTTCATTCCAACCCTCAAATATACTCATGGCCATAGTTTATCTTTCTATATGTCATTCCAAATGATTTCAACATAATATAACATAATGCGCATAAATAATAGTCTACCAATTTATAATAAGTCACTTTGTTTAAATAAGCTTGCTTCACAATTCAGTTGTATGAAATCCAATTAGTAATCTTCATCATTCATAGTACTACGGTGGTTAACATAAAATAGTTCACCAAAATCTCGAGTTAATTTGCAACATCAATTCCACCAAAGCCAAATTCATATTATATAAAAAAAACAGAATTTAAGTGCAGAATAAATCTGGACAGCAAATTCAACTGGAAATTCCTGAAGCTACAGGAAATCAGTGAAGACGTGTAACCCCTCGATGGAAAGTTCTTTCCATGGGCTACAACTGTTAAGTTCAGACCACAACCCAGATTCAATAGTATCAAACTTGAAATCGGCCTTGAAGTCCGCTGCGTATAGAACACAATTTCTGCATGTTGGATTTATCGGACGTCATGTTCATTCAGACGTTCCCATGGCTACAGACTTCGCATGAAGACGTGCAATCACTCGTTGGAAAGGTATTTTCAAGGGCTTCGACTTTCGTGTTTAGTCAAAAGCTCATAACTGGTCATATCACATCAGAAAATGGCCAAGAAGATTACTACGCGCAGAACACAGATTCTGCACGCATCTTAAAGAGGAATGAACGACATCAGTTCATCTTCCTCCTCAAGTCGATCCTCCAAAATCACCTCCAAAAATTCCTCCACCCTTATTCACCCTCATGAGGCCTTTACTCTTCACAAAGCCATCCCCCATCTTCGCATAGAAGGTTGGAGAGGTTGAAGACACAACTAGCCTTAGAGCACAAGCCATAGGACGGCCACTTCCTAGAGAAATCACCATCTCGCAAGTCTAGACTCTTTTGAGTCGACATCTCTCCTAGATAACTACAGATCTAGCACTGAGGGAGAGGGGAGGAAGCTCACCTCATTTCTAGCGTTTCCACTATTTCCGGTCATGAATCGTGTAACTCTTCTTGGTGGCATCTTCTACTTCACGGCGACGGCGGATCTTCTCCTCCAGAACTTTCTCCAACAGTTTCCCTCTCTACAGAAGTTTCTCACAGGAAATAGGGGATGAAATGAGCATGGAAACCGCTAGGGTTTTCACTTCCCCTTATATATAAAAATTGACACGGGTATGGATACGCCGGTGTCCTTACCCATGTCCTGCTTCGGGCGAAGCATCAACAACGGTTTCAGCTTCGGTTCAACACTCGACACGGGTAGGGACACGCCCGTGTCCCGACCCGTATCCACATGATATGGCCGTGTTCCCTGGCCGTGTCCTTCTCTGGATACCTTTCGATGAACTCAACTCGACACAACGACACAAGGGTAGGGACACGCCCGTGTCTCAACGCATGTCATACAATTCGTCGATCTCGACACGTAGTTCATCGATCTCGACACGCTCTGTCGAGTTTAACTCGACACACACGGGTAGAGATACGCTCGTGTCGCTGCCAGTGTCGCTACCCGTGTTATACGATATCGACACACCTCGTCGATCTTGACACGCCTCGTCGAGTTCAACTCGACACAATGACACATGGGTAGGGACACGCCCGTGTCTCAACCCGTGTCATACAATTCGTCGATCTCGACACGCAGTTCGTCGATCTCAACACGCTGTGTCGAGTTCAACTCGACTCACACGCACACAGGTAGGGACACGCCCGTGTCTCTACCCTTATCACTTCACACGGGTAGTGACACTCCCGTTCACTACCCGTGTCCTTCTCTTGACATACTCATGTCTTCGACTCGAGAACTGGCCACTCCCACACGGGTAGGGACACGCCCGTGTCTCTACTCGTGTACTATGTTTGGCTGATTTCTCCTCCTGTCCACATGTGTTGCCCAGTTGTCAGCACTCCCCATGAACCCTAGTTAGCTCTCGTGACTCAAAAACATGCACGAGGGGCCTAGTGCGATTCGGGACGTTACAAATCCTATAAACAAAATAAAAGATTTCGTCACCGAAATCAGGCTTAGGCTATGGGGAGAAAAGCATAACAAAAAATATTATATGCTTTTAAATAAAATTACCTTATGCAAACAACTCCGGGTACTGTTTTTGCATCAAATCCATCGGCTCCCATGTATATTCCTCCTTCACATGATTAGTCCATAGCACCTTCACCAAGGGAACAATTTTGCGGCGCAACATTCTTGTCTCGTTCTCAACGATCCGCACCGGTTCTAGTCGCACAGACCTATCCGACGCGACAACACCATCAGTTGTGGGGATGTATTGATCGGGTTGTAACAGTGTCTTCCAAAGCGACAACACATGGAACACGTCGTGGAGGTTCTCTAGCTCGGACGGTAACTCCAACCGATAGGCCAATGAGCCAATCCTTTCCAATATAGTATAAGGACCAACATACCTTGGGCTGAGCTTTTTCACACCACGCACACGTGACACACCATACATCGGTCGGATTTTCAGGAACACCATATCACCCAAGTGAAACTCCACCATCTGGTGCCTTGCATTATAATACTTCGCCTGCCGACTTTGAGCATCCAACATGCGATCCCGTATCAGTCTAACCGCCGCATTGGTATCATCAATATATTCAACACCCAAAGCCTTCGGGTCTTCATCTTGCACCCAAGACAAGGGTGTTCTACACCTTCTTCCATAAAGAGATTCATGAGGAGCCATGCTGATACTAGCTTGGTGGCTGTTGTTGTAGGAGAATTCTACCATCGGTAAGAGTCTTTCCCATGGCTCTCCTCTATCCAACACACATAATCTCAACAAATCATCCAATGTCCGGATGGTCCTTTCAGATTGCCCGTCCATCTGAGGATGAAACGCGGTGCTGAAGGTAAGGCGCAAGCCTAAATACGCCTGTACCGCTTTCCACTCCTTGGAGGGAAACCGACCATCACGATCAGACACGATCGTCTTAGGCACGCCATGATACCGTACGAATTGCTCCACAAAGAGGCGTACTAAAACATAGACATGAGCTTATTTCTTCATTGCGATAAACCGGGCTACTTTCGTCAGGCGATCAACTATCACCCACACTGAATCATTTCCTGAGCGTGAGCGAGGTAACCCATGGACAAAGTCCATGGAGATATCCTCAAACTTCCACTAGGGGATGGACAACAATTGTAGCAAACCACCGGGACTCTTGCATTCCGTCTTCACCCTTTGACAAGATTCGCAATGTGTAACAAAATATCGGACATCCATTTTCATTCCCAGCCAACACATGGTGTTCCGTAGGCCGGCGTACATCTTAGCAATGCCCGGGTGCACAGAATATTGAGAGCAATGAGCCTCTCTCAAGATATCCTCCAGGATTTTACTGCCTTTGGGAATGTAGGGCCGGCCACGAAAATAAACGAGGCCGTCTTTTAGCGTATACTCATCCGTAGTCCCGTCTTCGATTGACTTGATTGCCGGGGCCAGAGCCGCATCCATTCCTTGCCCCACTCTGATTCGGTCCCGGATATCACAAACTATGCTCATGCTTGATAAGTACTCTGTATGCTCTGCCGAATGAGCCTTAAATATCAACATAATATCCATATCCTCAATCATCCGAGCCAACTCCATACTCATCAACCGAGACTCTGGGCTAGAACCTGGTACCTTTCTACTCAATGCATCAGCCACTGAGTTCGCCTTTCTGGGGTGGTAGTTCATGGTGAACTCATAGTCGCATAGAAATTCTAACCACCGTCGTTGCCTCAGGTTCAACTCCTTCTGAGTATGAACGTACTTCAAGTTTTTATGGTCTGAAAAGATCTCGCAGTGGACGCCGTATAGATAATGCCTCCAAACCTTCAAGGCGAACACCACTGCTCCCAATTCCAAATCATGAACCGGGTAATTGATTTCATGCTTCTTCAACTGTCTTGAAGCATAGGCAATCATGTGTCCGTGCTGCATCAACACTGCTCCCATCCCTTGATATGATGTGTCAGTGTAAACTTGAAATCCTTCCTTCCCAGACAGAATTGCAAGGATGGGGGCGGAGGTAAGTCTATCCTTCAACTCCTGGAACTCCGCTTCACATTGGGGTGTCCACTCAAATGGCACACCTTTCTTCATCAATGAAGTAAGAGGAAGATCAATCTTTGAAAATCCTTTTACGAACTTGCGGTAGTACCAGACAAGTCCAAGGAAAATCCTCACATCGGCCGCCGACTTTAAAGGCGACCACTCCTTCACGGCACGCACCTTGGCCGGATCCACTGCTAGTCCTGCTCCACTGATCACATGCCCCAGGAAAGCAACCTCTTTAAGCCAGAATTTGCACTTACTGAACTTGGCGAACAAGGCGTGCTCTTTTAATTTCGTCAATACCAAGGTCAAGTGCTCAACATGCTCCTCCTCCGTCTTTGAGTAGACCAAGATGTCGTCGATGAAAACAATGACGAAGACATCCAAATACGGTTCAAACACCTTGTTCATCAGGCTCATGAAGGACGAAGGGGCATTTGTGAGCCCAAACGGCATTACCGTGAACTAGTACAGTCCATATCTTGAACTAAAGGCCGTTTTATGGATGTCACCTTCTTGTATTCTCAACTGATAATACCCTGAGCGCAAGTCCAGCTTAGAAAACCAATGCGCTCCCACTAGCTGATCGAACGACTCCTCGATCTGAGTTAGCGGATAAGTGTTCCGCACCGTCAGCCGATTGAGTTCCCGATAGTCTATGCACAAATGCAGGGTTCCATCCTCCTTCTTCATGAACAATACAGGGGCTCCCCAAGGTGACAAAAAGGGGCAAACGAACAATGACTCCACCAGTTCTTACAGTTGAACTCTAAACTCCGCGAGTTCCTTCGGGCCATTCGGTAAGGGGCCTTGGATACCGGCTTGGCACCCGGTACTAAAATAATCTGGAAGTCAACCTCTCTATGCGGGGGTAATCCTGGCAGTTTCTCATGAAATACCCCGGGGAAGTCCCGCACTACCCGTACGTATTTTATATCAAATGCTATCTCCTTCAACTCGAACCAGATCATGAATCAACATTTGGCATGCCCGTATCGATCAGTACATGCCCGGGTTTGAGGTCGTGTTCCGCACCCAACACAGCCCGGTTAACACAGAGAAGGACACGACCCTAGACACGGCCGCATCTCAGGCCGTGTGCTCGACCTCCAAGGATCATCGAATGCATTTCATCGACCACACGAAAAATCATCGAACTCGTAGCAGGACATGGCCATGGACACGCCCGTGTCCCAGGCCGCGTGACCCTTATCAGGCCCTAGATTGGCCTTAAGACGCTACAAGATCATTTCCGAGTTTTGGGGCGTTACCATTCTCCCGCACTTAAAAGAATTTCATCCCGAAATTATAGAATGAAAAGTACTCAAACTTAAACGGTACCTGAGTAGAAGAGCTCGGGATACTCATTAAGCATGGTTTGCTCTCGCTCCCACGAAAGCTCCTCATGACCGCAGTTGTCCCATTGGACCTTGGCCATCATGATGTCTTTGTTACGAAGTCGCTTAACTTCAAAGTCCTCAATACGAACAGGCTTGACCTTCGTCGTCAACCCACTATCAACAGGTACCTGATCGACCACAATCACTTATAAAGGTTCTTGCACCGCCTTCCGCAACACCGATATGTGGAATACGTTGTGTATACCACTCAGTTCCATTGATAACTTTAGTCGATAAGCTGCTTCACCAATTTGCTCTAGAATCTCAAACGGTCCAAGGTACCTCGGACTCAGCTTCTTCAAGCGTCGTACCAGAGAGACACCCTTGAACGGCTTAATTTTCAAATATACCCTGTCGCAAACAGCAAACTCAAAGTTCTTGTGCTTGGCATTATAGTATTTAGCCTGCATGTCTTCAGCGATCAGCAATCGTTCTCGGATTGTCTGTACCAACGAAGTGCGCCTTCCACTTCTTGTCATTTGCACAGCTTCGACTCACCCGTCTCCAACCATGACAATGGTGTGTGATATTTTCTACCATAAAGGGACTCGAAGGGCACCATTTGAATACTCGCTTGGTAGCTGTTGTTATAAGCAAACTCCACCATATACAGGTGATCTTCCCACAGCTTTCCGAAATCCAAGACGCACATGCGAAGCATATCTTCCATCGTCCTATTGACCCTCTCGGTCTGACCATCCGTCTGCGGATGAAAGACCGTGCTGAAACTTAGCTTGGTTCCCAATATTTGTTGCACCAACCTCCAGTCATTGTACGTGAAGCGCACATATCGGTCACTCATGATGCTGCAAGGCACACCGTGCAGTCGAACAATGTTATCTAAATAGAGTTTTGCTAGCTTTTCCACCGAATCATCCTTCTTATTCGGAATGAAGTGCGACACTTTCAAAATTGATCTACGATCACTGAGATGGTGTCATTTCCCTTCTACGACTTTGACAACCCATGCCCAAAATCCATTGAAATATCATCGAACTTGCTCTCTGGGATAGGTAAGGACTTCAAGAAACCTCCAGGCTTCTGGCACTCTGCCTTCACCAAGGTGCACATTTGACACTTCGCCACATAAAGTGCCACGTCCTTCTTAAGTCCTGGCCACCAGAAAAACTTTTTCATATCACAATACATTTTTGTTCTCCCTGGGTGAATAGAGTACTTGGTATGATGAGCCTCGTACATCAATTCCTCACGCATTTTACCCATATTTGGGATGCACAGACGACTTTCCCTCCACAACAGTCCATCATTCACAATAAATTAGGAATTTGACCCATCCAAAGCCTCATCCATGATCTGCTTCATGCTATCTTCCCCAACCAGAGCTTGCCGAATCCTATCAGTAAGGTCATACTGCACCTATGTCCAGTTCAATTATACTTCGGCACTCGTCTGCTTGTCAACACAAGAGATCTCTAATGCCTCCAAATCTCGAATCAAATGCTCATCATGAACTGACAAACAATTGGCCTGCGTGGGGGCCCTGCGACTCAACGCATCCGCCACCGCATTGTCTTTCCCAGTAACATAATGTATCTTGAATGTGTAGTCACCCAGGAACTCCACCCACCTCCACTACCGCATGTTTAGGTCCTTTTGATCCAACAAGTACTTCAGGCTCTTGAGATCGGTATAGATATCGACCTTCACACCGTACAGGTAATGCCTCCACAGCTTCAGGGCAAATATCACGGCCGCTAGCTCCAAGTCATGGACCGGATAATTCCTCTCGTACACCTTCAGCTGACGTGAGCCATAAGCTATTAAACTCCCATGTTGTAATAGAACACAACCTAAGACACTGCCTGAAGCATCACTGTAAATCTCAAATCCTTTGGTCCCACTTGGCGAACATAGAATAGGCGCCGTGGTCAACCGACTTTTCAGTTCTTCGAAAGCTTGCGCGCACTCCAGTGACCACACAAACTTTTTATCTTTCCTCGTCGAAGTCGTGAGGGGTAACGCTATCCGCGAGAAGTTCTCTACAAAGGGCCTGTAGTAGCCCGCATGTCCAAGGAAACTCTGGACTTCTATCACTGAAGATAACACAAGCCACTCCCGTATCGCAACTATCTTCGCCGGATCTACCGCAATCCCTTCTCCACTAACTATATGACCAAGGAATGCTACCGAGGATAACCAGAATTCGCATTTGGAGAATTTGGCATAAAGTTGATTCCTTCTCCATGTCTCCAACACCATATGCAGATGCTTGAAATGATCCTCCTCGCACTGCGAGTACACCAATATATTGTCGATAAAGACTATCACGAAGTGTTCCAGGTAATCTCTGAACGTTCTGTTCATCAAATCCATGAACACGGATGGCGCATTAGTCAGCCCAAATGACATGACAGTATACTCATAATGCCCATACCGTGTGCTGAAAGCTGTCTTCGGGATGTCACTTTCCCTAATCCGCAGCTGATAGTATCCGGATTTCAGATCCAACTTTGAGTACACTGTCGACCCCCCAGCTGGTCGAATAGATCATCAATCCTCGGGATCGGATACTTATTCTTCTCCGTCAGCTTATTCAACTCCCGATAATCGATACAAAGCCGTAAACTTACGTCCTTTTTCTTAACAAAGAGGACCGACGTGCTACAAGGCGACGAACTTGGATGCACATAACCTTGCTCCAACAGCTCTTGCAGCTGAACTTTCAACTATGTCATCTCCTTAGGCGCTAACCGATATGGAGAGCGTGACACATGTTTGCCACCTGGCACCAGGTCAATAGTGAAGTCTATCTCTCGCTGAGGCGGGGCTCTAGGGAGATTGTTAGGGAACACGTCAGGATACTCAGACACAACTAGGATACTGTCCAAACTAGGCTTTGGCTTCGAAGCCTCCAATAAAGTGAAAAACAGCTCTGCACCGACACGAACTGCCTTAACCACCTGGAGAGCAGACATCAAATCTTCCTCGATCCTTTCATGCCCGCAAATGTCATCTCATGATCAGTTCCCAATTTGACCTCCTTGCAGTTGCAATCAATGTATGCACGCTGCTCTGATGGTTAAAACTCCAAAAATTATTTCGAGGACGCGGCGCCCCGGGCGGTTTATTTAGGAAAGCGGGTGATTGGTTTTATCTTGGAAGACGGGGCACGCGGATTTATTATTTGGATATAAAACAGTTGAAATCGAGTTTTAACAAGAGGAGGCAAGTGCACCTATCACGTGTAGTACAAGATATTACAGTGAGGAATCTTGGGGTCGTATTGTTCTCGAGGTCGGGTTGATTATTTCTACTCTTCCCTGGAGGGGACTATTATTTTACTGATAGGTTTATCTTGTCAGGATATTTTTTTATCTAAAAAAGGGCAAAAAATAAAAGCTTTTAAAAAGATGTGGAGCCGATGAAGAGCTTAGTGCACTGGTATCAAATCGAATTTGAACCAAAATAAACTTTTAATAAAAAGAGATCCTAAGTTTCAAATTAATTAAGGCGGAGACTTGGCCGTGGAGGTTCCACAAAAATGAGCTCACCTATCTCTAGGACTATCGCTCACCTGAACATTAAGACTTTTCGACCGGGCTCTCATCTGACGAAGGATTCCTCTTAGTGCCCGCATTACGCTAAGAACCCCGCTATTGGGTGGGGAACCCAATCCGATACAGTTTGCCCGCCTCCTCTCTCGAGGGTTAGTGCAGAACTCCATTTACCGAGGTGTGATCGGTCCATACGCAGGGCCTCTTGTGTAACACCCCCTATCCGTCGCATAACATATAGCAGTAGGTCCGGCCGGAGCCCGACGCCATATACTACAGACAGACCGGGTGGTTACTTATGGAAACCATCCAACCAATCGTAACGTCCTACACAGAGCATTCTAACGGAAGCAGATTAATAAGTTGTAACAAAGAACCCAGCACTAAAGCATGAATGTCCACTAATACCAAAATAGGAATGTTATACATACACCAGTACAAGCCTTAAGGCCTTACAAAATGGTTCAGTTGATATTACATGATTTACAAACCACGGCACACAGGCCGGTCATACATGAATAAAAACAGTAAACACTTCGAATTAGGCCTTCGAGGGCCGGCTTCACAACTTGGGCTTAATCCCGCTATTGACCGCTTGGTCCAGCAGCACCTGCAAGCAACAAACCACCGCACGGTGGCAAAACAAGGCAACGGTCAGCAATGCTGACCAAATTATAACGATCCCGCCCCCAGCTCGGGGCGGCGATGCTCCTTCCCTGCATTTCATTAGCACAAGCGAGCAATATATATCAATATTAATTACATCACAGACGTTGGCTCGCACGGCCACACGCCCCGTGCTCTCAGGGCACATTCTCGGTGAACCGGTCGATGTCACGTCAATTAAAGCCATAGACATTCCAGAATCACCACTGCCACTTTGACAGCCAAACGTATGAGCATTTTGTCTTCCCGGCATGGGTCACGATAATTTAAGCCATAGACCTCCGAAGACCCTCATCTATGCCAACGGCAAGTGCCACGTAACTTTAGGTCTCTTTAGCCAGAACGACATAGAAGTGCGTACGGTTCCATCTAACCCGTGCTCACGTCGAAACGACAGTTTAAGCCATATGTGTGGGTCAAACTTCTCCCGAGTCCCATTTCCATCACAATTCACATAACCCGGTTATGTTCAAGTTGGCTCTCAGGCCACCAAGTCGGCAGGATCACGCATCCGCCCAGTTTTCCGGGTGCACCTTTGGGTCAGTCCCCAAGGCTCCCTGTTGCAATCTACCCCGTAGAAAACCCGAAAAACAATCAATCGCACGGAGTCTTCTCCGACATTTATGCAATGCAACATCACCGATCCAGACCAACATGTCCGGGTAGGCTTCACACATCATGCCTATGTCCGATCTCGCTTACGGACTCTAAACAACGGGGACATCACATATCTACCCGAAGGAAAGCCTCCAACTCACCGTAAACTCGCGAGAGCGGGCTTCCTATGCATAGAAGGAGAGCTACTCATGCTCAAGAAGAGAATCGTTACCCTTGCATTCTTCTTTGGCGACATGGAATAGTAAGCGGATGAAAAGCACCGCACTAGCTTTGCCTCCGTGGATCCGGAGTCGGCTCGCGATTTGGAGCTTCTAAGATCCTCCAATGGCCGGATCTAGCTCCTTCTTCCTTCCTTGGCTCTCCTCTCTCTCTAAGTTTTAGAAAGACAACCACTCATGAAAAGTGAGGGTTTCTAAGGCCCAATCCTGGGTATATCCCATCAGGAATAACCCCCAGCCGTTGGATCACCAAATAAAGAAACGAACGACTTTGATTCGGGACTGAAATGCCCAATCTGGACGACACACGGCCTAGTACACGCCCTTGTCCAGGGCAGTGTGCCTCATTCGCCGTCAAAATCGACGCGCTTGGAACAACACACGGGCATCGAACACGCCCATGTTCGACCTAACACGCCCGTGTTCCACCTGACACGGCCGTGTTGCCGGCCGTGTACCCCCATCGATTTTCCCCGAAAATAACCCGAGCACTGCACGGGTTCTAGGACACGCCCGTGTCCTTGCCTGTGTCACCTCAACACGCATGGGCTCCAGGCCGTGTGCACGGTCTCGACACTCGACACTTCGTCGAGCGAAGATCGTCAACCTGACGACACGGCCTTGGACACGCCCGTGTCCTAGGCCGTGTGCCTTGTCTCGACACTTCGTCGAGCAAATTTCGTCAACTCCCGGACGAGTGTCGACACGGGTCGACACGCCATGCGACACGCCCGTGTCGCAGGCCGTGTGCCATGTCTCGACACTTCATCGAGCGCATTGTCGACTTCGCGGGCTGAGTGTCGACACGGGTCGACACGCCCTGCGACAGGCACGTGTCGCAGGCCGTGTGCCCTGTCTCGACACAACGTCGAGCGAAATTCGTCGACACCCTGGGCCGATAGTCGACATGGCCTTGACACGCCCTGCGACACACCCGTGTCGCAGGCCGTGTTCTCTGCTCGACGATCGTCGACTCCAAAAACGTCGACCTCACGACCAACTCGACGACACAAGCCTGACACGCCCTGGGACACGCCCGTGTCCCAGGCCATGTGCCTCCTGCTAGAACCCACAATTGGCCCAAAACGTCACCCTTCGCTCCTTTGAGTTTCGGGTCGTTACATCTTGGCTAGCTAGCGTATGTACTACGGAAATAGAGCTCACAAATCGATTATTTGGTTCTAGGCTTCGTAAACCTGGGGTAAATCTTAAGTAATTTAACTAATTTGAAAAACATGACCTTTAATTATTTAATGCTATTTTATCGATCCCAATGCTCTTTGATATTGAGGGCTAGTAGCGGTTAGCCACTCATCGGAATGGGGATGGCTTGCGATGAGAAAGCGATAAAATAAATCAGAAAAGGAAAGCTGAAAATGAAAGGATTAAAATAAAGCAGGAAATAAAACAGTAAATTGCGAGTCCTACTCTAACGAGTGGGTGGTAAAGGAAAGCAAGTCCTACTCAAACGAGTAGGAGAAAATAAATGCACACACGCATGCACTCTACAAAATTGAAAACACACACACGCACTCTACTGAAATTAAAAACTCACACACAAAAATCCTACTCAAATGAGTAGACGAAAAATTAAAGCGAGTCCTACTCAAACGAGTAGGAGAAAATAAATGCACACACCGACACACTCAACAGAAATAAAAACACACACTCACTCTGCATAAATTATATCACACGCACCCACACACTCGACATGAAATGAAATACTAACAAAATCAAGTCCTACTTAAATGAGTAGACGGAAAATTAAAGCGAGTCCTACTCAAACGAGTAGGAGAAAATAAATGCACACACCCACGCACTAGACATAAAATGAAAACGCACACACACAACAGAAATTAAAACAAACGCACTCACTCGACATGAAGTAAAACTCACACACACAACTTTAGTTAAACACTCCACTCTACAAAAATAAAACACACACACACACATACACACACACACACACACACTCTACTTGAATTGAAAACACACACACTCTATATGAAATAAAACTCACTCACGCACTCTACAGGAATGAAAGAAAGCTATAAAATCTATCTCATACACACACGCACACATATGGAAAAGACGAAAAATAAAGTTATCTAAAAAATTAAAACAACTACATTTCTATTGTTAGAATATGGTAGAAATGCATAAAAAGAAGAAATTAAAATTAACGGATCAAAAAGTTTTGCAAATAAATGCAAAATAAAAGAGCTCTAAAAATTAAAACAAATATATTTCTACAGCTAGAATGCGGTAGAAATGCATAAAATGAGAACAAAAAAATTAAAGGGGCCAAAAGTTTTTGAAAATAAAGCAAAATAAAGGTGTTTGAAAAATTAAAACGACAAGATTTTCATTCTTATGATTTTATAAAAGAGCTTAAAAAGTGGAAATAAAGCTGAAAAAAATACAAAAAAGTTTAAAACCTAAAGAACTAAGTTAAAGGAAGATGAAAACCACTTTTCAGATACCTTTATAACCTCATAAAAATGAAATAAAAAGCACTAAAAACTAAACTATGAAAGCTATGGAAACTATTAAAGCATAAAACTAAACTCATACACACACACACACGTTTTAAAAAGAATGAAATCAAAGGATAAAACAAAATAAAAATAAGATTGCTTACGGTCGGCATATAGATGAAGTCCATTACAATGTAAAGGGAGAAAATCTAGAAATTTTATTAAACTAAAAAAGAGATTACAAAACTAAAAATAAAGGAGAGGGGGAGGAATTTCATTATAAAGCATTGGAATCCATCTAGGCAGCATAACACCTTAGCAAAATGGTTCAAAAAGGAGAATAGGACTTTATACATCAAGCTTCTATTTATAGAAAAAAATTTCAAAGTACACGCTCGGGAACACGGGCGTGTTAGGGGGGCGTGTGTAACGCCCCAATTTCCGTAAGAGGGATGATCAACGTTTTTGGCCAGGATTGGGTCTTGGTAAGGGGTGACATGGCCAAGGACACGGGCGTGTCCGAGGCCGTGTCTCGGTCTAGTTCAGCAAAGAGCCCGGGAGGTTGTCGATTTGAAGTCGACGAAGTGTGGTCGAGTCTGCGCTCGACGATCCGTGTCGAATCTGCGTTCGATGTTTTTGGTACGACGATCTCGCCAGAGATCGTCGATCTCTCCAGCGATCGTCGATCTCGCCAGCGATCGTCGATCTGGACAGTGGTCGACGATCTTGGGTCGACGATCAGGCCAGCGATCGTCGATCTGGCCAGCGCTCGACGATCTGCACTTGACGATTTGCGCGGTCGACGATTTTGGTTCGACGATCAGGCCAATGATCGTGGTTCTGGCCAGCGCTCGACGATCTGGCCAGCGATCGACGATCTGCGTTCGACGATCTGGCTTGCACTCGACAATTTTGCGCTCGTCGATTTGTACGTTCGACGATCTTGGTTCGACGATCATCAAGCGGCGATCTTGGCGGATTGGTTTGACGCAGAGTGTTCGACATTCTGTTTTTCTAGGTCAGACCCGTATCGCAGCCGTGCATTCCTTTGTGTGGGATCCGAAGGCTAGGGGTTTTCTGTTTGGGATATACCTAAGAGTATGGTTTCAAAATCCGGATTGTTTCAGTCGCTGTTTCTCCGTCTAAGATCTAGAGAGAAGGGAGAGCGCGGAAGACGGTGAAGGAGATCCGACAATTAGAGAGGCTTCGGTGGTCCAAATCGGGAGCTGAGTTTAGATCCGTGGAGGCAAGATCGTTGCGAAGGTTTTCATCCGGCTAAGTTTCCATGGCTAGGAAGAGGGGTCGGAAGGTAACGACACTTCTCCTCTTGGTTTTAGGATGCGTGTCTTGCATCTCTTATTTCCATGGTTTTTGGGCACCAATCTCTCATATGAGAGGGGTTTTGGTCGCCAAGGTTCAAGAGAAACCTCCAGGTCAATTGAGTCCGTCCGCGACATGATTTTGCATTAGAGATCCGCTCCGTTAGTGGATTAGGCATGGTGGGTGAAGCCGTGGTCGTGACCGTTAGTCCGACTTGGTAATGTTGCAAACGAGCTTTAGGGTTTTGGTAGAAACCCGTTGCGGCAAGAGGCCGTTTATGATGTTTGTGATGCTTTCCCCATTTTCTCGTATGAGTACGTGTAGCCGGAACCGGACAAGGTTAGCTCCGCATTGGTGGTAGATGGTTTCCTTGGTGGACGAGGTTAGCTCCCCATTGGTGGTAGATGGTTTCCTTGGTGCGCGGGAATGCTGCAGTACGAATGAGGGATTATGGTGGAACTGGCTTGGTTTGTGATGTGCCAAGGCGTGGATGTGTCTCTGTGGTCAGCTGGCTATCTCGAGACGTGCAAGTCATGTGTGGAAAGTGTCCCGGCTAGACTAGTCCCTTTTTTGTGGGACTGACGAGAACGCCGAGCATGGGGCAAGCCCGGGCAATGAGGCCATGAGCGGTTGGGGTCCAGCAAGGGTTCTTAGAATCGATCAGTGTGTTGGACGGAATCCTGACATGAGAAGTCAGAGTTTGCCGACAAGCCCGGGTCTACGACTGTGAGCGGGTGGGGCCTTGGAAAGAGTTCCGTGTGGCGGCTTGTATGCCGTTGGGGGATTGTGGTTCCCCTTTGTTTGTGGATTTATGGCAATGGGGAAATGATGAGTACCCAAATGATGTGATGTTGTGCTAGATGCATACGCTATAGGGTGCCTTGGGTGAAGCCCGGGTGTTGCATTCATGTTGCATAGTAGGCCCTTTTATTATATGCTCAACAGTAGAGAACATGTATGATGTTTGAGACATCCAAACCTGTTTCCTTAGTTGCTTTTCTTGCTTATGAATATTGAATACGAAGTGCTAACTTGCAGGTTGGAGGAGTTCCCCGGGGTCCGTTAGGGGCGACCGAGAGGAGATGTGTTTGTTACACAGTTTGAGGTCAGCCTTTGCTGACCCACGTTACCACCAATTTTTATAGAAGAAGGATCGCAAGTAGGAGCTAGCTCGCTGGCCAAAAATGCCTAAGCCTCATGAAGAGTACCGCTTTGCTTTAGCTTTACTTATTTGACATTGTATGTTGGATACTCCTGTATTCCGGCTTGCATGCCGAGGTAGTTTAGGGGTGCTGATGCACGTTCTTGACTGTTTTTATTATTTGAGCTTCAGACTCACTTTTATTGTAAGGCCTTAAGGCCATCTCTAATCTCCTATATATGTGGATATCTTCTAGTCTCTTTGCTGTTTCCGCTGTGTTGTGTCTTGAGTTTTGAGATTGGGTAGTTATATCATCTTATAATACTAAAGCTGTGGCATCTGTATGTTGTGGGGCCCCGGTCGGACCCATATTATACTGTCATTACAGGGGAGGTGTTACAATTTGGTATTAGAGGGAGGTTAGATCCGAGGTCAGTGCGTATAGAAGATATCCACATAGGAGTAATGCGGGACCATGAGTGTCCTTATGTTTGAGTATTGTGATTAGAGACTGATTCATTATTTTCTTGCGTTTCTGAAGAGTGCAAGCAACGAGGCTGGTACGTCGAGACCAAGAGAAGAGCTTTCGGCGAGCAGTGCCACTGCTCCGGGTCTTTTGGGCACGGGGGTAAACCCGGCCGATTTCTATCGCATGCTTGCGGAAGCAATGGTGGCAGCCCAAGCCGCAGCGACAGCTCAGGTAGCAACCCCTGCTACACCGGATACGGCGATGGCCGTGCCAGGAAGAGAAGCCAGGAGAGTGGAGCCTTTGGCGGAAAGGGTGGTTGTCGGACATGGAGACCGGCACATGAAGTATTTTCTGAGCTTCCATCCCCCGACATTCAAGGGAGTCGATACCCCGACTGATGCGGAGGATTGGTGGGCAAGGATGCAAGAACTTTTGAGGGTGGCGGAGATGCCAGAAGATAAGAAATCTGAGTTTGCGGCCTTCATGTTAGAAGGAGACGCAAAGCTGTGGTGGGTGAGCAATATCGGCCGCCAATTTCCTGGACGCACCCCGTCCATAGAAGAGTTTGGGGATGCTTTTCTAAAGAAGTACATTCCCATTTCAACGAGGTTGGCCCTTCCGAGGCAGTTTCTGCACTTGGTATAGCGAGATAAGACGGTGGACGAGTATGTGCAAGAGTTCACCCGTTTGGGTCGTTACGCAGGAACGATGATGGCAGATGATGTAGAGAGGTATAACCTCTTCTACTAGGGGTTGAGGGAGAATCTGAGGCAACCCCTCATTTCCATGAAGAGAGCTGGTTTTAATGAGCTAGTTGAGGCTGCCAGGACATTGGAGAGTGATCTGGAGCGAACCCAACGTCGTAAGGGTTTCAATCCCAAGCAAGGGGAAAGGAAGCCTTCCCAATCCCAGGGAAAGTCTGAAGGGAATAAGTGGAGGAAAAAGCCTCACAATTCCAGGTCCGGTGAGAAGAGCAAGTGGACGTCTGGAGGTTCTCACTCTAGGGGACCGCCGACGTGCTACAACTGCGGTAAGGTGGGGCACATCGCTCGTGTTTGTCCTCAAGGAGGAGTGGAGCAAGAGGCAAGGCAGGAGAAGACTATGCGCTCCGACCCCAGTGACGCAGAGAAAGGGAAGATGGCAGAGCCTAGTGCTTCTCGATTCCAACCGGTGCAACCAAGGGCCTACAACCTTGGACAGCAGAAAGCGATCCGCCAAACCGATGTGGTGACAGGTATGAGGAAATTTAAGTTTAACTTTATGCTTCATACATTTAGACCTTTATGTGTGATGTCTATGTTATAGGCTTCGTATTAGTATCCGGATACCCCGCTATGGTATTGTTCGATACTGGAGCATCGCACTCCTTTCTTGCGGAGAGCTTCATCCGGAGAATAGGAGTTGAGTCATTTTCGGCGGACGCGGAGTTGAAAGTGCTCATGCACAATGGGTCATCCATGACCACCGGGGCCAAAGGGCGCATTTGTTGGGAGCTGGACGGAGTTGACTTCATATTAGTAGCAGTGGTTTTACCATTGGTTGAGTTTGATGTGATTTTGGGTATGGACTGGCTTGCAGAGCAGCGCGCCAGTATTGATTGCCTATCTAAGGTGGTGACCCTAAGGAGCAAGGGGCAGGCGGAAGTCAAGTTTGAGGGCCTTAGCGGAGTGTCATGTTCCCTGATTTCGGCCTTGCAGTTGGTGCGGGCAGTTAACCAGGGTGGAATAGCGCTTGTAGCATTATTGGAGGTTCGCCTCTCCAAGTTATCAATTGGGGAAGTGCCAGTGGTGGCAGAATTCGAGGACGTGTTTCCTGATGATCTTCCTAGAGCGCCTCCTCGGCGGGAGATCGAATTCTCGATTGAGTTAGTGTCAGAGGCTAGGCCGGTGTCATGGCCTCCGTTTAGAATGGCACGAAAAGAGTTGGCTGAGCTCAAAGTGCAGTTGCAGGAACTGTTGGAAGAAGGGTATATCCGACCCAGTTCTTCACTGTGGAGCGCGCTGGTGTTGTTCGTGAAGAAGAAAGATGGTAGTATGCGGCTGTGCATAGACTACCGAGAGCTGAATAAATTGACTGTTAAGAATAAGTATCTGATTCCTCGGATTGACGACCTATTCGACCAGTTGGCGGGGTCGGTGGTGTATTCAAAGTTGTACTTAAAGTCGAGATACTACCAATTGCGAATTCAGGATGAGGACATACCCAAGACAGCGTTTGGTACGAGGTATGGTCACTTCGAGTTCTCGGTGATGCCGTTCGGGCTGACGAACGCGCCATCTGTGTTCATGGATCTTATGAATTGAGTATTTCAGGAATACTTGGATTCTTTTGTGGTTGTCTTCATTGACGACATCTTGGTGTATTCCAAATCGGAAGTGGAGCATGAGATCCACTTGAGAGTGGTCTTGCAGGTGTTGAGAGAGAATCAGCTGTATGCAAAGTTCTCAAAGTGCGAGTTCTGGTTAGCGAAGGTGGTATTTTTGGGCCACGTGATTAGTGGGGATGAGGTGGCAGTGGATCCAACAAAAGTGGAAGCCATCAGAGATTGGCCGGTTTGGGTTGCGTTTTGGTGCAACATGGTAAGGTGATAGCTTTTGGGTCTAGGCAGCTGAAGCTTCATGAGAGGAATTACCCCGTCCATGACTTGGAGTTGGCGGCGGTAATTTTTGCGTTGAAAATATGGCGACACTATGTTTATGGTGCAAAGGTGGAGATCTTCACGGATCATAAAAGCATGAATTATCTCTTGGATCAAAAGTACTTGAACTTGCAGCAAAGCAGGTGGGTTGAGTTCCTTGGAGACTACGAGGTGGAGATTCAGTATACACCAGGTAAAGCCAATGTGGTGGCGGATGCCTTGAGTAGAAAGTACTCGGGTCAAGGGAATTGGATCGAAGCTCATGATGAGCGGTTGGTACGGGACAGAGAGTCCCTTGGCATGGAATGCGTAGCGAGAGGCGAGTCTAGCATGGCTCGGTTGAACTGGATTGAAATCCAGAATGACTTGTCTGATCGTATTCGGGAAGCGACCCATTTGGATGTGGAGTTTCAACCGTTCGTGGGGGAGGCTCAAAAGGGCGAGAGCAGCGCCTGAGACATGATTGATGGGATCTTGAGGAAGGGCGGATGAATTTGTGTACCGCAGTTCGGCAAGCTCCTTGAGGAGTTGATGTTTGAGGCTCACTTCTCAAAGTACTCCGTTCACCCGGGTAGTACAAAGATGTACTTGGATATGAAGAAATCCTTTTGGTGGCCTGGGCTGAAGCGGGACGTAGCTTTGTATATGAATCGATGCCAAAATTGTGCCTTGGTGAAGGTCGAGTGTCAGAAGCCAGGCGGGTTCCTGAAGCCTCTTCCAATCCCCAAGTGGAAATTCGATGATATCTCCATGGATTTTGTGCATGGGTTACCTAGATCGCAGCAGGGTAATGACGCTATTTGGGTGATCGTGGATCGCTTAATCGAGGTGGCCCACTTCATCCCAAATCGGAAGGAGGACAGCGTGGAGAAGCTGGTGGAGTTGTATGTTCGCAACATGGTGCGACTACATGGGATTCCTAAGAGTATAGTCAGTGATCGAGATGGACGGTTTACGTCCAAGGACTGGAGTTTGGTTCAAAAGAGTTTGGGCATAAAGCTCAAGTTCAGTACAGCTTTCCATCCGCAACCTGATGGGCAAACCAAAAGAACGAACCGTACTATGGAAGACATGCTGAGAATGTTCATTCTTGATTTCGGCAAGAAGTGGGAAGATCACCTCTTCATGGTGGAGTTCGCGTACAACAACAGTTACCAAGAAAGTATAAAAATGGCGTCGTATGAAGCCTTGTATGGGAGACGGTGTCGAACGCCGATGTCTTGGGCAGAGGCGGGAGACACCAAATTGTTGGGAAAAGAGGTGGTAGCTGACGCTTGTGATATGGTGCAGACCATTCAAGAGCGTATGTAGGTAGCGCAAGATCGGCAAGCAAAGTATTTTAATGCTCGCCATAGGAAGCAAGAGTTTGCGGTAGGCGATTGAGTCTATTTAAAAATGAAGCCGTTCAAGGGCGTTTCACGAGTTCGCCGACTCAAGAAGTTGATTCAAAGGTTTTTGGGACCTTTCAAAGTTGTTGAACGGGTGGGAGAAGCAGCGTACCGGTTGGCGTTGTCCACATAGCTGAGTGGATTACACGACGTCTTCCATGTATCCGTCTTGAGGAAAGCCTTGGTAGAGGCTAGTGTGGTGATCGAGCCGGCATCGGTGCCGATAGAGGAAGTCTTGAGGATGCGAGTACGTCCAGTTGCCACAGAGGATTCAGAGATTCGTCAGTTGCGGAACAAAGAGGTGAAACTCATTAAAGTCTGATGGGACAACTGTGGTCATGAGGAGCTCTCTTGGGAGCAAGAGCAAATCATTCTGGAGGAGTATCCAGAGTTTTCCGTTCAGGTACCATTTAAGCTTTTGTCCCCTTTTATTTTCTGTAATTTCGGGACAAAATTCTTTTAAGGGGGAGAGAGTTGTAATGCCCCAATTTCCGTAAGAGGGACGATCAATGTTTTTGGCCAGCATTGGGTCTTGGTAAGTGGTGACACGGCCAAGGACACTGGCGTGTCCAAGGCCGTGTCTCGGTCGTGTTCGGCAAAGAGCCCGGGAGGTCGTCGATTTGAAGTAGACGAAGTGTGGTCGAGTTTGCGCTCGACCATCCGTGTCGAATCTGCGTTCGACGATTTTGGTTCGACGATCTCGCCAGAGATCGTCGATCTCTACAGCGATCATCGATCCGGCCAACGGTCGACGATCTTGGGTCGACGATCAGGCCAGCGATCGTCGATCTGGCCAGCGCTCGACGTTCTGGCCAGCGCTCGACGATCTACGCTCGATGATTTGCGCGGTCGATGATTTTGGTTCGACGATCAGGCCAATGATCGTAGTTCTTGCCAGCGCTCGACGATCTGGCCAGCCATCGATGATCTGAGTTCAACGATCTGGCTTGCGCTCGACGATTTTGCGCTCGTCGATTTATGCGTTCGACGATCTTGGTTCGACGATCGTCGAGAGGTGATCTTGGCGGATTGGTTAGACGCAGAGTATTCGACACTCTGTTTTTCCAGGTCAGACCCGTATCGCAGGCGTGCATTCCTTTGTGTGGGATCCAAAGGCTGGGGGTTTTTCTGTTTGGGATATACCCGAGAGTAGGGTTTCAAAATCCGGATTGTTTCAGTCGCTGTTTCTCCGTCTAAGATCTAGAGAGAAGGGAGATCGCGGAAGACGGTGAAGGAGATTCGGCCATTAGAGAGGCTTCGGTGCTCCAAATCGCGAGCCGAGTTCGGATCCGTGGAGGCAAGATCGTTGCGAAGGTTATCATCCGGCTAAGTTTCCATGGCTATGAAGAGGGGTCGGAAGGTAACGACACTTCTCCTCTTGGTTTTAGGATGCATGTCTTGCATCTCTTATTTCCATGGTTTTTGGGCACCAATCTCTCATATGAGAGGGGTTTTGGTCGCCAAGGTTCAAGAGAAACCTCCAGGTAGAATGAGTCCATCCCCGACATGATTTTTCATTAGAGATCCGCTCCGTTAGTGGATTAGGCATGGTGGGTGAAGCCGTGGTCGCGACCGTTAGTCCGACCCGGTGATGTTGCATACGAGCTTTAGGGTTTTGGTAGAAACCCGTTGTGGCAAGAGGTCGTTTAAGATGTTTGTGATGCTCTCCCCATTTTCTTGTGTGAGTACATGTAGCCGGAACCGAACAAGGTTAGCTCTGCATTGGTGGTAGATGGTTTCCTTGGTGGACGAGGTTAGCTCCCCATTGGCGGTAGATGGTTTCCTTGGTGCGCTGGAATGCTGCAGTACGAATGAGGGATTATGGTGGAACTGGCTTAGTTTATGATGTACCAAGGCGTGGTTGTGTCTCTATGGTCGGCCGGCTATCCCGTGACGTGCAAGTCATGTGTGGAAAGTGTCCCAGCGAGACTAGTCCCCTTTTTCTTAGACTGACGAGAACTCCGAGCATGGGGCAAGCCCGGGCAATGAGTCCATGAGCAGGTGGGGTCCAGCAAGGGTTCTTAGAATCGGTCAGTGTGTTGGACGGAATCCTGACATGAGAAGTCAGAGTTTGCCGGCAAGCCCGGGTCTACGACCGTAAGCGGGTGGGGCCTTGGCAAGAGTTCTGTGTGGCGGCTTGTTTGACGTTTGGGGATTGTGGTTCCCCTTTATTTGAGGCTTTATGCCAATGGGGAAATGATGAGTAACCAAATGATGTGATGTTGTGTTAGATGCATACGCTATAGGGTGTCTTGGGTGAAGCTCGGGTGTTGCATTCATGTTGCATAGTAGACCCTTTTATTATATGTTCAATAGTAGAGAACATGTATGGTGTTTGAGACATCCAAGCCTATTTCCTTAGTTGCTTTTCTTTCTTATGAATATTGCATACGAAGTGCTAACTTGCAGGTTGGAGGAGTACCCCGGGGTCCGTTAGGGGCGGCCGAGAGGAGATGTGTTTGTTACATAGTTTGAGGTCAGCCTTTGCTGACCCATATTACCACCAATTTTTCAGGACAAGGATCACAAGCATGAGCTAGCTCGCCGGCCAAAAAGGCCTAAGCCTCATGAAGAGTACCACTTTGCTTTAGCTTTACTTATTTGAAATTGTATGTTTTATGCTCCTGTATTCCGACTTGCATGCCGAGGTAGTTTAGGGGTGCTGATGCACGTTCTTGACTGTTTTTATTATTTGAGCTTCGGACTCACTTTTGTTGTAAGTCCTTAAGGCCATCTCTAATCTCTTATATGTGTGGATATCTTCTAGTCTCTTTGCTGTTTCCGCTGTGTTGCGTCTTGAGTTTTGAGATTGGGTAGTTATATCATCTTATAATACTAAAGTTATGGCGTCTGTATGTTATGGGGCCCCGGCCGGACCCATATTATACGATCATTACAGTGGAGGTGTTGCAGCGTGTCAGCACTATACATGAGGTGATCCATCGACTTGACAGCTAATTTGACTTCGGTGCGGTCCACGTGGAAGTCAGACCCGTATCTCTGCCTACACGGGCTTGTCGGAGGGCGTATCGGGAAGGTTGATCCGGGACGGGTTGTGTCAAAATGTTGTCGCGCTGTCTTGTCGGGCCAGGTGGAGGAGTACACGCTCGTGTCACATCTTGACACGGGCGTGGCGAGTCAGTCAACAATCTTCGAGCGCGATTTCGTCGAGCAGGAATGAGACAGGTCTTGGACACGTGGCGTGTCAAATGACACGGGTGTGTGACAGGGCGTGCCACATTTTTCTCTTCAGATGCGCCTGATTTCACGGGAATTGAAGTATCACGAACAATTCATGGGCGTGACCCAAAGTACACGGGCGTGTACTTGCCTTTTTGATAATTTTTCTGAAAATTTCAGGAAATAAATTTAATGTTAAGTTAGTACAATATTTACAAAAAGGAACAACTTATTAAAGAAAAATAACTAAAAATGACAAAAATAAACTAAAATGATTTATTTATTGTACGTAAAAATACGTATATTTACAACTCATCAAATACCTCCATATTTGAGTTTTTGATATTCTAGAGCAAAAGTTGGAGATATACTTATAAGTAATTAAAGAAATCCTAAGTTTAGATACCGCTTGAATTAATTGAAAGAAAGATCAAAATAAATATCTGAGGTATAAGAGTTAAGTCCTAAATTATGATAAAAATTTAAATAAAGGAAGTGTTTCAGCAGAAAACTTCTCAATATAATCAAACAGATACAAAAAATTTTATTTGTTAGGTTAACAAAAATAGATTGGATTATGAAAACTTTGGCTTAAAAGAATTATAGGAAATAATAAAATTTATAAATTATGATCTCAAAAAGATTTTAAATTAATTCTAGAATCATTTGAAATTGGCGGAGTGGGATGTTGAGGTTTATGAAGGGCTTTGAATTTTATAGACGAGGGTATATTTTTTGACTCAAATCTCTAATGAATTATTTTGGTTTGAGTGTGGATGTTTAGTAAAACGAAATCTTATTTTCCATAACATATAAAATTTTTTAACAATTTCATAATAATCCAATGTATATATATAGGAGCAATGGATTTTATGCTCTAACTCCGTAACATATAATATTTTCAAATATTGGAAGCCTATATTTACGGAACAAAATCTTATTCCCATTGACATAGGATCTTTTAAGGATCAAAATCATGCCAAGTTTGACATGAAAAAAAAGGTGATAGGCTTTTCATAAAGAAAACTAGATTGAATAAAAAAATTTTGAGAGCAACCTTTATAAATTAAACGTTCCTATATTTCAAAAAAAAAAACTCGGAGTAAACATAATTTGAAATCTAAGGTTGTTATATTCTAACAAAATAAATAAGCAGCTATTTAAATAAGTAGAAGTGGTGCTGAAAACAGGTAACTTATCTAAATAAAAAAATAAAGCATAAGAAATTCTTTAAAACTTAACCCTAGATACCTAAATCAATCGATCTCCAATTAATAAACGAATAGTAAACAAAGAATTAATAAAATTCGCTTATAAATAACCTCACAACTAGATTTTTGTAGAGCGAAAGGGGTTAAGAACGAGATATTCGATTTATTTGTTACATAATTTCAAATTTTTTGGGATTTTAGGGTTTTCATCTTTTTTTTGGATTTTTTTTGTATTTTGATTTATTAGCTTTTCTTTTTTGATTTTTTAGAGTTATTCTCTTTTTTTTGGATTTTCTAAATTTTTTAGTTTTTAGTTTTTTTAGTTTTTAATAAGTTATTTACAAGAAAGGGGAGAGAAAGATGTCTATTTACAACGAAGAGAGAGGGAAGGAGAAATATTTTATTTTTTGAATTTTTTTTGTTTTATAAGTTTTTTTTGTTTTATGAAATTGCTGGAAGAGGGGGGGGGGAAGAGAGAGGTTATTTTTACAAAAATATTTACAAAGTAAATTTTTTTTTGGATTTTTGTTGTATAAAGTTTTTTGTGATTTTTTGTTTTATGAATTTTTTTAGAAGAGAGGGGGGAAAGTGAGAGAGAGTTTTTTACAAAAACTTTACAAAGTAAAAACAACAATTTTTTTGAATTTTTTTATATATATTTTTTTGATTTTTTTGTATTTTATGAATTTTTTGGGATTTTGATTAAAAGTTTTGATAGACAATTTTGTTTTTGAGTGGGAAATTTTTATTCATTTTTTTGTATTTTTGTCAAGTGTAGAATATAAATAGTGCAGAATAAGAAAACACACTCATACTTAAATCCAACATTGTCCCCAATGTTGAAATCTAAGTACGCGGAACGATAATAAACAAAATACAATATATACAAAAATAAAAAGGGAGGGTAGAAGCTTCCCTAAGACGAGTTCGGTGAGGCTCGGGCGGAAACCCTGCATTATGAATAACAAAACAAAGAAAAATAGCAGAAAAAATGAAAAAAGATAAATGCTGCCAAAAGTTTGCGGGTGGTAGGGGGCAAGTGTGTATGACTCGTAAGGTAACGTCTTAGCTATATGAGCGGTACATATATGCGATTCCCTAGCGCCCACAAATGCGTGAAGCGTGTCGAAACGAAAAAAAAAGAGATATAATCTTAATAATAGAAAATTTTATTTATTTCAAGCGCTTAGGATTTGTTTTTTTGGGTAAACTTTTTTGGGTTTTTGAAAAGAAATAAAAGAAGTTAAAACAAAACATTTGTACGAGAAATTTTTTTAGTGGTTTTTAGGAGGGGATTTTTTTGTGTTATAGATATGAACATGGTTAACAAATGATTATATAGTTGTTAAGTAGTTTTTTATTTAGTTGATTTTTTTAGTACTTTTTTTTGTTTTTTTATTTTTGTAGGTTTTTATGTTTTTTTTAGTTTTTAGTTTTTTTGGTGTTTTTGGCTGTTTAGTGTTTAGATGTTATAGGTTGTTAGTTTTTTTAGATGTTTGTGGTTTTTTAGTGGTTAGATATTTTTGTTTTTTAGTTTTAAGATTTTTTGAGAGTTTTTAGTTTTTTATATTTTTTAGTTTTTAGAGTTTTTAGAATTTTGTAGTTTTTTTTAGTGTGTTCATAAAAAAGAATGACAATGTTTTTGAGATTTTATAGTTTTTTCATTGTTTTGTGGTTAGATTTTTTGGTTTTATTATTTTTACAATTTTTTAGCTTTATATTTTTTGTGGAAAACAGCGCTATTTCATTTTTGTGTTGTTTTTTTGTTTTATAGAGAAATATATATATGAAATATTAAGTATAAAATAAACTCTTTTTTTAAGTTTTTTTAAAGTAGTTTGATTATTATTATTATTATTATGATTAATTTTAATTTGTGTTGGCCATTTATTGTAATATAGATAGGTAAAAATAATAGGTCTTTAGTGTTCAAAATAACGACTCGAAAATTTCCCCGGCAACGACGCCAAAAACTTGATGGTTAAAACTCCAAAAATTATTTCAAGCACGCGGCG
Organism: Platanthera guangdongensis; assembly: GCA_039583875.1. Lineage (NCBI taxonomy): Eukaryota > Viridiplantae > Streptophyta > Magnoliopsida > Asparagales > Orchidaceae > Platanthera > Platanthera guangdongensis. Next base: position 176,333,310 of record CM077163.1, on the reverse strand, counting down.
CCCCGGGCGGTTTATCTTAGAAGACGTGGCGAGCAGATTTATTATTTGGATATAAAATAGTTGAAATCGAGTTTTAACAAGAGCAGGCAAGTGCACCTATCGCATGTAGTACAAGATATTCTAGTGAGGAATATCGGGGTCGTATTGTTCTCGGGGTCGGGTTGATTATTTCTACTCTTTCCTGGAGGGGACTATTATTTTACCGATAAGTTTATCTTGTCAGAATATTTTTTATATAAAAAGGGCAGAAAATAAAAGCTTTTAAAAAGATGTGGAACCGATGAAGAGTTTAGCGCACTGGTATCGAATCAAATTTGAAACAAAATAAACTTTTAATAAAATGAGATTCTTAGTTTCAAATTAATTAAGGCTGAGACTTGGCCGTGGAGGTTCCACAAAAATGAGCTCCCCTATCTCTAGGACTATCGCTCACCTGAACATTAAGACTATTCGACCGGGCTCTCATCCGACGAAGGATTCCTCTTAATGCCCGTATTATGCTAAGAACCCCACTATTGGGTGGGAACCCAATCTGGTAGAGTTTGCACGCCTCCTCTCTCGAGGGTTAGTGCGGAACTCCATTTATCGAGTGGTGATCAGTCAATACGCACTGCCTCTCGGCTAGCTAGCGTATGGACTACGGAAATAGAGGCCACAAATCGATTATGTGGTTGTACACTTCGTAAACCTTGGGTAAATCTTAAGTAATTTAATTAATTAGAAAAATAGGACCTTTTATTATTTTAAACTATTTTATCTTTCCCAATGCTCTTCAATACTGAGGGCTAAGAGTGGTTAGCCACTCATCGGAATTGGGACGGCTTGCGATGAGAAAGCGATAAAATAAAGCAGAAAAGGAAAACTGAAAATGAAAGGAGTAAAATAAAACAGGAAATAAAGCAGTAAATTGCGAGTTCTACTCAAACGAGTGGACGGTAAACGAAAGCGAGTCCTACTCAAATAAGTAGGAGAAAATAAATGCACAAACGCACGCACTCTACAAAAATGAAAATACACACAGGCACTCTACTGAAATTAAAAACTCACACACACAAATCCTACTCAAATGAGTAGACGAAAAATTAAAACGAGTCCTACTCAAACAAGTAGGAGAAAATAAATGCACACACCCATGCACTCGACAGAAATAAAAACACACACTCACTCTGCAGAAATTAAAACACACGCACTCACACACTCGACATGAAATGAAATACTCACAAACACAAGTCCTACTCAAATGAGTAGGCGGAAAATTAAAGCGAGTCCTACTCAAATGAGTAGTAGAAAATAAATGCACACACCCATGCACTAGACATAAAATGAAAACGCACACAAATAACAGAAATTAAAACACACGCACTCACTCGACATGAAATAAAACTCTCACACACAACTTGAGTTAAACACTCCACTCTACAGAAATAAAACGCATACACACACTCTACTTGAATTGAAAACGCATGCACTCTATATGAAATAAAACTCACTCACGCACTCTACAGGAATGAAAGAAAGCTGTAAAATCGATCTCATACACACATGCACACATACGAAAAAGACGAAAAACAAAGTTATCTAAAAAATAAAAACAACTACATTTCTATTGTTAGAATACGGTAGAAATGCGTAAAAAGAAGTGATTAAAATTAACGAAGCAAAAAGTTTTGAAAATAAACGCAAAATAAAAGAGCTCTAAAAATTAAAACAAATATATTTCTGCCGCTAGAATGCGGTAGAAATGCATAAAAAGAGAACAGAAAAATTAAAGGTGCAAAAAGTTTTTGAAAATAAAGCAAAATAAACGTGTTTGAAAAATTAAAATGACTAGATTTTCATTCTTATGATTTTATAAAAGAGCTTAAAAAGTGGAAATAAAGCAGAAAAAAATACAAAATGGTTTAAAACCTAAAAAACTAAGTTAAAGGAAGATGAAAACCACTTTTCAGATACCTTTATAACCTCATAAAAATGAAATAAAAAGCACTAAAAACTAAACTATGATAACTATGGAAACTATTAAAGCATAAAACTAAACTCATACACACCCACACACATGTATTAAAAAGAACGAAAACAAAGGATAAAGCAAAATAAAAAAAAGATTTCTTAGGGTCGGCACATAGATGAAGTCCATTACAATGTAAAGGGAGAAAATCTACAAATTTTATTAAACTAAAAAGGAGATTACAAAGCTAAAAATAAAGGAGAGGGGGAAAAATTCCGTTACAAAGCATTGGAATCCATCTAGGCATCATAATACCTAAGCAAAATGGTTCCAAAAGGAGAATATGACTTCATACAGCAAGCTTCTATTTATAGGAAAAAAATTCAAAGTACACGCCCGGGAACACGGGCATGTCAGGGGGGCGTGTCAGAACAGTATATGAGGTGATCCATCGACTTGACGACTACTTTGACTTCAGGGCAGTCCACGTGGAAGTCATGCCCGTGTCTCTGCCGACACGGGCGCGTTGGAGGGCATGTAGGGAAGGTTGATCCGGGATGGGTTGTGTCAAAAAGTCGCCGCGCTGTCTTGTCAGGCCAGGTGGAGGAGTACACGCCCGTGTCGCATCTTGATACGGGTATGGCGAGTCGGTCGACGATCTTCGAGCATGATTTCATCGAGCAGGAATGACACGGGTCTTAGTCACGGGGAGTGTCAAATGACAAGGGCGTGTGACAGGTCATGTCACATTTATCTCTTCAGATGCGGCTGATTTCATGGGAATTGAAGTATCACGCCCAGGTCATGGGCGTGACCCAAAGTACACGGGCGTGTACTTGCCTTTTTTTGACAATTTTTCTGAAAATTTCAGGAAACAAATTTATAGTTAAGTTAGTACAATATTTACAAAAAGGAACAACTTATTAAAGAAAAATAACTAAAAATAACAAAAATAAACTAAAATGACTTATTTATTGTACGTAAAAATACGTATATTTATAACTCATCATGCTCCGAGAGCCAGTGCATCCCAAAGATCATGTCGAACTCCACAAATGGCAGTAGCAATGCTTGCAAGTCAAACTCTTGACTCCCGATTTGTATCTTCACGCAACAAACTCTATCCGCGCGCATTGAACGCCCATTAGGCAACAACACATCCAATTTGTCCCTTGCCATCGAAGAAGGTACTCCGATGCGCGATATAAATCCTTCGGACAAAAAGGAATGCGAAGCTCCCGTATCGAATAGTGCTCTCACCGGATAATCAAAAATCAGAACAAAGCCTCGTACAAGCAGTCATAAGCTAATGCGCAAAAGGTAACAAATATATAAAGCTAAAATGCTATTATTTAACTCATACTTATCACCACGTCAGTCTTCTTTATAGCCTCCTGAAGGACAAGGATGTACTCTAGGCTGAGCTGGAGCATAGTGGGATGCGGTTGACTCCATCGCCTTCCCCTTTTCCTCGTAAGTTTCTCCAGGCCTCCTCATGGACTCTGGACGTCTGCTCCAACATTCTCGGGCAAAATGCCCCGGCTTTCAACATTTGTAACATGCGCCCGGGGTTCGACCTGTAGTTTCCCCAGATGCACCAGAAGAAGGGGCCGAACCCGAAGTCCTATCCTTCTTATTCCACTTACGGAACACAGATTTTGAGGAGTTCGGCATCTTGAACTCCGTCTTCTTCGCACTCAAGTCCTTCTTCTCTTGGACACTCTTCAGGTCCTTCTCCAAAGATCGGGTCGTATTGACCAGGGTTAGGAAGCCCAGCGTCATAGGACACGAGAGTAGTATCCTTAGGTCATCCTGCAAACCTTCATAGAACCGGTTGGTCTTACGCTCCTCATCAACCAAAGTATAGCTAGCATAACGACCCAACCACGTAAACACATGGAGGTACTCATCCACTCTATTATCTCCCTACGTCAGTCTCTGGAACTCATTCTCCATAGCGGTCCTCTGAGCCGAGGGGAGGTACCGTGCCAAGAATAACCTCGAGAACTCCTCCATCGAAACAACCGTGAGTTGCCTTCCAGCCAAGTGAGGTAGCTCCAACCCTTCCCACCATAACCTCGCCTCTCCATCCAACAAGAATGTGACTATGGTGGTCTTCTGCCATTCCTCCATTTCTGTGGCTGTCAAGACTGTCTTCACCCGAGAAAGCCAATCTTCAGCCTGGGTTGGAGTTCCAGTTCCCGAAAACACCGGAGGGTTAAAGCTCATTACATGTATGAGCTTCTTCTCAGTCGCTATTCTAGGTATCAACGGCTCTACCACCACTTGTTCCACCCTTCTAGGTTCTACTTCTCGAAGCGGTTCCTGCTCCACTGCAGGGGCAGGATGTTGCACTTGTGTTCCTTACTGGGCGTTTATCATTGCAAACACCGCTTCAGCCACCAGTCTAATGGTTTCTGCTGAAGGAGGGGTTGCAGGCGCATCATTAGGTGAACTGATCTCCGCCGATTGCGGACGTTCCGACTGTCCAGCACCGCTCCTAGTCACCTATAATAGCGAAAACCCTCAATTAGATGACAAATAGATTCCTAAAAGCAATCATTGGAACACTCAGGTTCTTAAAAACAAGTATATTTTCATTCCTAAGTGGACATTCATGAGTTCTTTTCATGTTATAACGATGACGCACAGCAGGAATGAGCGTACAAATACACAAAGTTCTTAGCCTTATGTCCTTACAAGAGTTTACTTTTAAATAATAAAAGTCTTCCAAATATCGGCACGCAGGCTGACCACACATGATCAAAAAAGTAAACATTGGGTTTTGGCCTTCGAGGGCCTACGCAGCAACCAGGGCTTCAACCAACTACTTGCCACTAGGCTCCGCAGTACCTGCAAAAAACATTCCGCCGCAGCGGTGGCAAACAAAAGCAACGGTCAGCTAAGGCTGAACAAATTATAACGACCACACCCCTAAATCGGGGTGGCGGTGCTCCTTCCGTACATTTTATTAGTATAAGAAAATAAGATAGTGAAAGTATAATTTAAGCACACTTCACCACAGGCATAGGCACGCATGACAACACACCCCGTGCTCTCAGGGCATATTCTTGGTGAACCCGGTCCACCACAGCCCCCAGGACGGCAACATTGTGAGCATTTTAGTCTTTCCGGGCGAAGCCTAAGACCCGCTCTCCATGCAATCGGTGAGTGCCAAGTACCTTAGGTCTTTTTAACCGAACCACATAGAGCGGGTACTGTTTCACTAAACCCGTTGCTCACATCGCCACAACAATTTAAGTCATCGGCGCGAGTCACGCTTCCCCGAATCACGAAGTATCGATCACACAATTTTACATAACCCAGTTATGTACAAGTTGGCTCCCAGGACACCAAGATGGCAGAACCATGCATCTGCCCAGTTTTTCGGGTGCACCTTGGGGTTAGTCCCCAAGGCTCCCTATTGCAATCTACCATGTAGAAAACCCGAAAATAACCATCAGCACAAAGTCTTCTCCAGCTATTCATGCATAATGAAACATCACCGATCCATACTAACTTGTCCCGGTAGGCTTCACACACCATGTCTATGTCTGTACTTCGATTCTGGACTCTACATGCAAGATTACAGGGACTATTCATGTCCACCCAAAGGAAATACCACACACTCACAGCACAATTGCGAGAGCGGGTTTCCTATGTAGAAAGGAAGAGAACTTCACATGTACAAGAAGAGAATCGTTGCGCTAGAAGTTCGCTTTGGCGCCATGGAAAACTAGATGGATGGAAAGCACCGCAACGGCCTCGCCTCCACGGATCTGGACTTAGATCGCGATTTGGGGCTCGGAAGCTCCACCGGCGGTCGGATCTCTCCTTCTCCTTCTTCCTTTCTCTCCCCTCTCTCTAACACTTTAGAAAGATAAAACCCAAGAGAAAATGAGGGTTTAAACCTCAACTCCCGGCCTTATAACAGTAGGGAGATCTCTGGGTCGTTGGATCCCATTTGAAGGAAATGAACGGCAACGATTCACACTTAAAAAGCACTTTCCTGGGCCGAACACGGCTTGTCACATGCCCGTGTCACCGCCCGTGTCACGGGTCGTGTCTTACGATCTGAACACGATCGTCGAATGTAGAATAGGACACGGGCTCAGACATGACCATGTACTGCTTGACACGCCCGTGTCAGCTTATGACACGCCCGTGTCACGAGGCGTGTCCCTCAAGCTACACATGAAACCGTCACGTCCCGACCAGGGCACAGGCTTAGACACACCTGTGTCAATATTTGACACACCCGTGTTGATCAGTACATGCCTGTCTTCGAGGCGATGTTCCTCACCAAACGCAGCCTGGTTATCACAGAGAAGGACATGGCCCTGGACACACCCGTGTCTCAGGCCGTGTGCCCGACCTCCAAGGATCGTCGAATGTATTTCGTCGACCAAACGAAAAATTTTTGAACTCGTAGCAGGACACGGCCATAGACACGCCCGTGTCCCAGGCCGTGTGACCCTTATCAGGCCCCAGATTGGCCTTAAGATGCTACCAGATCATTTCCGAGTTTTGCGGTGTTACAGATTCCTCCACTCATCTTGTGGACGGACTTCTTGGGATTAGGTAACGATTTACTAAAACCTCTTTGTGTGATTTATTCTATAAATTTGTGAGATATTCGTGGAATTAGAAGGCTAGTATTTAGTCCTGATTTATATTGAAATTGTGCTAATTAAAATCTGAATTTTCAAGCATTATTTTCTTGAATATTCTCGTATAATTTGGAGTGGTAGATCTCGTGAACACTAGAAGAAATCAGGTTCATCACCCTTGATTTGCCCTTGTGTTCAAGAGATTTGGTATACCCTCATATTAATTATTTCTGAGATTGATTTGGACTTTATTTTGAATCGTTATTTTAGTCTGGATCCTCTTGTATTGGTATGTGATTTTGCTAGCGAATAATTTTATTTGGAATTGCTAATTGTCAGGATCGGGTAGGTCCTTTTCGCTTGAGCGAACATTGGCAAATAGCCATTGTTTAATCTTTATAAGGGGTAGCATCCCTTTACGTTGTGCATTGCTATATTGGTTGGTCATCGTTAGTATTAATTTAGATAAATATTGCTCGCTGCGTATTTAATTTAATTATCGAACTTGAGAACGCGTAGTGCTTCCAACGTAGAAACCTTTGGCCTGCATCAATTTGGTTTCAAAGGGAGATTCACGTCAATTTCCTAATTGGCACCCTCCCTGTAACGCCCACACTCGTCACATGGCATATAACGGTGGGTCCGGCCGGGGCCCCACGCCATATGTCACAGACAAGCTGGGGAATTGTGGAAATCAAAATCTAATCGCATCCTATCTCAAAACATTCTAGCGCAGCATTTTACGTTAACATGAACTCAACTCAGAGAATGTCCACTACTATATAAACTCCACATTTATATATCAAAACCAGGAATGTATACAACTTACACACACTGGCCTTAAGGCTTTACAGATTTCTCTTTGCAAAAAAACATTTTCGTACATCGACACGCAGGCCGACCACACATGAAATCCAACCACGTTTCTTCGCACGGCCTTCAAGGTCCTTTAGCACCAATCCTTCCATTCCGTGCATTGCCATTCTAGCAGTAACACCTGCAATTCACCATCCAGTCCAAACAGAAAACAAAGTAATGGTCAGCATTAGCTGACCACTTATAACGACCCCACCCCTTACCCGGGGCAGTGGTTCCTTCCTATATGCATAACCATCATCATTTCTATCAATCTATAAATCACAATCCATATCACAAATGCCGGTCTCCACCGGACGCTCCGTACACTCAGGGCACCTTCTGGGTGTACCGGATATACCAGTCATACACCGCCGATCAAGGCTCTTCACTTGTTGGTTGGTCAGTTCAAGCCTAGTCCACTAATCTCACTATTGGCGACATCCCATCCATACCACTCAGAGGTACTACCTCACAGCATTCAAAAACAACCAGAGCAGATCGACCCATACCATGTGGTGTGGCAACCAGGTATATCAAGGCTCCCCTAGCATTGCCACCCATCGACCCCTCACCTATATCCGATCAATACACACTATGTGGTGTAGCAAGTAGGGTCTACCTCACTTCCTCCCAAACATTTCCACCCATCGATCCTCACTAATACAGATCAACCCACACCATGTGGTGTAACATGCCAAGTTCATTCCACGTTTCCCCCAGCCATGCTACCCATTGATCTCTCAACATAACCAGGATCTTAACCAAAGCCTCCATACAGCCATAACCAATATTGATTCATAAATACACAACCATACAATCAAAGCAGAAACCTTTCACAGCATCAAATCCACGGAGTCGTCTCCGGTTTACCCATGATCATCACCAATCTAGACAATCCGCCCAGATGGGCTTCACACAGCATGCCTATGCCGTACTCACACTTCCGGCTCTAGATGCAAACTCAACCAAGGAATCACTTCCGCGATCCACCAATTGAGCTGCAGCTCAAGTGGTGATGAGAAGTGAAGGAACTCCATAGTTAAGCGTGCTTGGGCGAGAGAACTACTGGGATGGGTGACCTCCTGGGAAGTCCCCGTACGGCCCAGCTTAACTGTCGAGTTCGCTCATCAAAGGGAGGATGTGGCCACCAACAACCCGCCCGTGAAGGGAGAGGGGTTGTGGTGCTTGGGCTGCAGCCCGGTAATGGTATAACGGAGGCCTAGTGGGCTGAGGCCCACAGACGGCCCATGGGACGTTACAATAAAAAGTGCACTTTTTATTATAATGCCCCTAGCCGATCCAACATGACAGTGTCACGGCTCCGCTGTAGGCGACGCTACCGGGCTGTAGCCCAAGCACCCCCAACCCCTCTCCCTCCATGGGCGGGTTGTTGGTGGCCAGAGCCTCCCTTTGATGAGCGAACTCGACAGTTAAGCTGGGTCGTACGGGGACTTCCCAGGAGGTCACCCATCCCAGCACTACTCTCGCCCAAGCACGCTTAACTATGGAGTTCCTCCACTTCCCATCACCAATTACATCTTATAAAAGGTCTTGTCATTTCGACTAACCCTAACAAGCGCTGAAATGAATACTTCAAGAATTCTGAATCGGAATTTCTCTTTCCAAAAATGGAAGCTGTCGCCGCTCAACATCGTGAAATTCTCCTAGGGCTTTCGTTTAAGAAGATTCAGATCAGTCGACTTACATATCGAGATTGCTCTTCATCTTCTTCATCTTCTCTCTGATCGTGTGAGTCAAGAAGTTTCAGATCCAGATCTAGCCGAGCATCTTCTTCAACAATTTATGATAAAGTCGCAAAGTTCAAAGGAAGAAGACCTTGGCCGAAATCTCAAGATCTGAGAAAGATATATTGTTTGTATTTCATTTTCTCAATTTATTCTTGTAGGAGATTACTCTCCGAGTGTAGGAGCTTTGTTTTCCGAGTTGTAGGAAGTTTTCATCTTCCGAGTGTCGATCCGTATTGTGGATCGAGTTGTAGGAACTTTGTTCTGAGGCGTAGGATTGGTTTCAATCCGAGATAATGGAGTAGCCGAGTCTAGTGCTTTGGTAGATCGGTGAGTGGAAAGTGGATGTACCCAAGGTTGGGGAACCAATATAAATCTATGTGTCCTCTGTGATTGCTTGATTATTTTTGTGCATAGATCGCTAATTTTTTATTCCGCAAAAAGACGCACAACTCACCTATTCACCCCCCTCTTGGTGATTTAGGTAGACAACTGAACACTTTCAATGCATGTCCTATTTCAAAACCTAAATCTTTATATTTAAACTGTCGTAAAAGCAATTTTTACTATTATAATAAATCTAGAGTCTTACATATCTTGAGTTATCCTCCGGGGATGTCTATACTCTTGTAGGATGTTAAATTAATCTGATCAAAGTATTTCTGCAGCGTATAACTATATTTTTCAAGTGGACTAGTTGAGCCACTAAGCCAAGTGATACGGCTAACCATTTAACTTAAACTGGATTTTCATTAAATAACTTATAAATCTTTCGTAAAGGTGTTCTGTTGGAGTTTGGCCTGAGCGTATCAGTAATCCCCTGCTAACGTAGCATCATGACGCTCATTTTCCCTTACTCTGATATATCCCCTTCAATGCAGAGAAAATGCGGGTTGTGACACCTTCTAACACACAAAAAAGAGAAAACACTTAAAGATATGGGGAGCACCATTTCCTTACCCCCACTATATACTGCGTAATTGCACACCACAACGAGCCAAAGCATGCACTCTAAGTGAAAGTGTAAATAAGTGAAATATAACAATTAAGGAACTAAAAGTAAGATGCATGCGCGTGAAAACTAGCTCAGATGAGTCTGAAAATGCTATATAAATCATACTCATCATACCCCCAGACTTAACCATTTACTCGTCCTGAGCAAATCATCCCTGAAGCGGACAAGAAAAACACATGCTGGCATAATACTAAGAATGCGGAGTACCATGCGAAGTCGCATACTCGCACACATAAAAATGTAATAGAAGGAGATTTAGTTATGCGAATTAGATTATAAACTTCTACAATGCATATCAACACATTATTTCTACTTATAATATGATTCATGGAGAATCCTCCAGTCACGCGTAAGGAGAAAGCAGACTCATCGCTGAGGAGAGCATTGCAACAGATTGGGGATCGAGACAACCTACAAAGAAATCCATCAATGTCGGTGACCATAAGCTCGCATGTTTGCACTCTCTCCCTGAAACTAGCTTGACTTAAGGCGGGATTCATTAGGACTTTTGGTTAGATATGGGGCTTGGGTTAAGGTAAGGTATATAAAGATAAACATTAGGGCTCAATGCACCTAACCCAAATGAGCAAATGTAAAAATAACTATCCATCCACAAACAATAAACCTATGTGTACCACACCCCCAGACATAACCTTGACGACATGGGTGTGTACACCGCCTACTCACAAAATTAAAATTCCACAAGTATTTTCGTTTTTAACTTTTCCTCAAAATTTCTTTCTTTTCATATATTATTCTTTTTCTTTGCATAATCATTTTTTCACAATCACAACTTCTTTTCAAAACTTCACAGGACAAATTTTCAATGGAGCACAACCACATATACCACACATAAAATCACCACATCACCCCAAACATAATAATATGCATGCAACTGAAGCTCTAATTTGGGTGTGCGACTAGGAGTGGCATTTTTGCTTTATTGAGATAATGGTGGAGCTGCAACAAAAGGATGGGTTAAGCACAAAGGGGCTAGCGAGGATAAAGCGATAGGAGCAGTACAAAGGCTCAACCGGGCCGAAATGATGGCCTACATCACACTCGCACGCTTGACTAACCATGTACACATGCTTCGAGAGCAGCTTGGGGCAAGTTATTATCCACCAAAAAAGATTATCCATCCTCCCAACTCAAGCAATACGAGACTAACAACTGTCTACACATATTCTTAAGCTATTGTTGGATGGCACCAAATTCATTCATTATAAGTAAAGTAAACCATTTCTATGTAGTTAGAAAGACATAAAATTAATTGCATACTAAAAAACTAAGTCAGCAAGGATTCCTATGCAAGACACGAGCACTCAACTAAGAGCATTGCACGAGTCAATATTTTACTCAGTATCTAATCCTATGCCAGCAAAGACATTTTCCAAATCACACAAGAGAAATGAATTTAACTCGTGATGTGCCAATGGTTAAGCACATGCTCATATAGGTGTAGTGGTGTGTGGTGTAGATGAACAAACAATTATATAAAACTAAAATAAAAGTGCTTTTAGCATTCAAATAGAACATGCACGTGAGTGGGTAACGAACAAAACTATTCCCCAGACTTAATCTAAGCAATACTAATCATGATACAACTAGTAAGGTTAAAAAAGAATACTCAGGAAGAGATTACCCAATACTCAGCAAATAAGCATACCAGAAGATGCGTGAAAATCCAAGGCAAAGTTGTCATACGAAGAATCGCAACCACCTCATTCAAAACTAGAAAATACCTACAAAGAGGTGAGCTCCACACAATAAAAAAAACAAACAAACTAAACTAATTTGCAGTGGAAAATAAGATAAATAATGGGGTTATTGTTCTCACAAGACAACTTATTTTAAAATGAAAAAGTTTTAGCTGATGGGAGTGTGGAAAGATAAGTGAACAAGCAACTATTCTAATATCTGTGTCGGTAGCGGGTACCGATACGGTGACATAAGAGTTACCCCACTACATAAATAATCATACCTGCTCCTCACAAGTAGAGGTAAGACGAAGTAAGAAGAGGAGGAAGGATCCTCACTCATCTCACCAAAATAATCCTTGCTTAGCAAGGTGCTGCTAATTGGGAGAGAGCCCAAGTCCTTCTGGGGTACCTGTAAACGCTTAACCTGCACAAACTCAGATAGATTAGGGTGATCAAGTAATAAGTAAGGAGAAAAATTAAAATAAACATCAATAGTGGGAGTGATCCCGGTCTCACTCCAAATAGGTTGATGTAGTGAAATATTGTCGACATAGTCGACAATGCTAAATGCTCAGCTGGATCATCAGTTGCCTCGCCCAAGATTTAAACTTCCACCACCGGTGCAAAAGAAGAATCCTCCTGTAACAACCCATTCGTCATGAAGAATATAACAAAAGGTCCGACATGGGCCTCACACCATATTCCACATATAGTTAGTGGAGTTACACACTGAAACCAAAACATTTACGTATCCTTGCACGGAAGTAATATAAGTACTTAAGAACCCAACACCAGGAATATCCACTAAACAAACATAAGAACGAGATAAAAATACATAAATTGTTTGGCCTTAAGGCCTTACAAACAGTTTCCTTTATAAATGTATTTTACATACATCGGCACACAGGTCGGCTACACATAAAATAGCATTAAACTCTTTGCTTGGCCTTTGAGGGCCGATAAACACAAAGGGGATTCGATCCGCTACTTCTCGCTCGACTCTCCTACACCTACAAAAGGACAATCCACCAAGATATGGAAAACAAGGCAATGGTCAGCTTTAGCTGATCAATTTATAACAATCCCACCCCCTTCTCTGGGTGGAAGTACTCCTTCCCTGCAAACAATAATTAATCTAAGCAAGAACATGTATTTTAAGCACCATTCATCACAAACATTGGCATGCATGGCCACACATCCTGTGCGCCTAGGGCATATTATCAGTGTACTGGATTCCTAATCCAACAACCATCCTCAGTCCCAGACTGATGGTTCAACATTGAGCTTTTATTATCAAGGCCACCATGCCTTATAGACTCTCCTAAAATCAAATGGTGCACCGAGGCACTACCTCTTCACCATCTGGTAAGGGATAGGTTTGAATCATCCTTGTCTGTGCTCAAATCATTCGCATCACACTGGCACTATGCGGCTATAGCTTCACCTTGGCCCATATAAGATAACCAACATTATCCAAAAATGGTCGGCACTCAAGTCCACCAAGCTAGGCACGGTAGGCCTCACACCTTAACTTGCAACCCACCTTGACCCTAGGACCTGGGCTCGTAATCACAAATAAGCTCATTGGGAGCTATTGCCAGTGATAGCATACCCCTAGGCGGTATCAAACATAATCACAACATCTATCTTCAGCTAGGAACAACAGTCCTTCATACTGTCTGATGGCATGGACCCCATCCCTTGGACCTAGGCTTAACGTCCAACACAATCAACTTACTGGATATGACCCGGAGCTATCACTAGTGGTATCGATATAGTCGGGTGATATCAGATAGAACAACGTTTCTGTCCCAAAACTAGGTGTTTTCCTGGAGCTCACCTCTAGTACTACTTACAGCAAGTTATACACCCTAAAAATCCATACACTACACATTTATTCATGGGATCTTCTCCAACATGGAAATCAATTATCACCAAGCCAGACCAACCAGTCTGAATAAGCCTCACACAACATGCAAATTCCATACTTCGATTTCAAATTCTATATGCAAGTTTACTGCTGAGGACATCACTGATCAACCCATTAGAAAATTCCCATTCTCCACCAATCGGTGGGGGTTTCCATGCAATCATGCCAAATATGGAATTCACTTGTCCAAGAAGGAAGATCGTTACCCTTGTAGAAATCTTAGGAGACATGAAAATGTAATTGATCTGGATGGAAGCACTCGCCTCACTTTCCCCTCTGCGGGTCGAACTTCGGCTTGCGACTTTGATCACAAGATCTTCTTCAATGACTGAGTTCAGCTTTCCAAATCTTCTCCAAGGTCTCAAAACTAGCTCCTTAGTCTTCCTTTCCTTATTTTATCAAGGATGAATAGATAGAGAGTGAAGAAAAGAGAATGAAAGGTTCTCAACCTCTCAGCCCCTTGAGAGTTTATAGTTGCCTACCTAAATCACCTAGAGGGGGGTGAATAGGTGAATTGTGCGTCTTTTTGTAGAATAAAAAAATTACAAACCAATGCACAGATCTATCTACCAATCAAACACAGACGAGGCAAGATTTATAGTGGTTCCCCAACCTTGGGTACATCCACTTTCTCTCACCGATCTAGCAATACACAAGACTCGGCTACTACACTATCTCGGATTGAAAATCAATCCTACCCTCGGAACAACGTTCATACAAACTCGATCCACAAAATAGATCTACACTCAGAAGATGAAACTTCCTACAATCTCAGAGTTTAAAAACTCATACACTGGGAGAAAACTTCTCCTACAATAATGAAATAAATTTGTAAAGAAATACAAATAATGAATCTTATTTTTCAGATGTGCAAACTGTCGGCCGATATCTTCTTCTTCTATGCATTTAGGCTTTATCAGAGAGGTGAAGAAAATCTCGGCAAAATCAGATTTGGATCTTGTTGACTTTACACGATCGAATAGACGATGAAGAGTTGAGCGGAAATCTCGATCTGTAAAATCTTCTAAATCTGAATCCTCTGAAAATGAAAACACTAGCCGGTCGGGAATCTGCGACGGCGATGGCGGCGGTTTTCGTTTCTTGGAGAGAGAGAGAGAGGATAAATAAATTCTTTAGAGAGTACGGCTGCAAAAACTTTCTTAGAATAATCATTTTTCTTAGATTAGGGTTTGTCGGTTTATACAATACCTTTTATAGGAGAGGAGAAGATTAGCCATAATTGAGTCATTATGAGAGACACGTGGACCAATCACGTCCAAGTTTATGAATAAAACCGTTAGGTCTGGTCTTAACGAATTTTCGGAAAATTCAAAGTAAAATACTCGAGATATAACAGACTACTTGAGTACATGCAGCACTACTCGAGTAGGTAGAAGATGACTACTCGAGTATTTGAGAAAAACTACTCAAGAGAGTATGAGATCATTACTCGAGTACATGGAGTCAACTACTCGAGTAAATAAAATTCACGAATCAGCTACTCGAGTAACAAGAATAATATACTCGAGTACTTAAGTACTTACACGAGAGGTGGAGTGATTACTCGAGTAAAAGAAAAACTACTCGAGTATATAAGAAAGCACTACTCGAGTATATAAGAAACTACTCGAGTCATAGACCTAGAAAATTTCTGGAACAGAAAAACTGTATTACTCGAGTATAGAAGATGAACTACTCGAGACAAATAGAACAACTCGAGTATATAAGATGACTACTCGAGTAATTCACTTAGATTAATTTTCTAGAATGGAATTCTGGATTACACGAGTATAAACACTGGACTACTCGAGTAGTAGATGAACTACTCGAGTACATGACTTAGACTACTCGAGTAAGTGAGAATTACATGAGTGTCAGAATTCAACTACTCGAGACAGAAGATAAAACTACTCGAGTATATAAGATGACAACTCGAGTATTTAACTTAGAAAAATTTGAGAAGTAAATTTCTGTAAAACCGAGAGGTAAAAAATAAACTACTCGAGTAGTTGTCTTAACTACTCGAGAGCCATAATTGACTACTCGGGATATATCTTAGCTACTAGAGTAAGAGTATTATTACTCGGGTATGAACTCAGTAACTTACTCGAGTAAGTAAAGAACTACTCGAGTACTTTACTTAGGAAAATTTTTCTTGACAGAATTTTTCTTCTTCTAAGGGATGACCAGCATCAAGTCTTTTCACATAGTCCTAGAGCTTGAATATGAAGTGTATCCCAATAGAGAGGCTACACATGAGTCAACACTTTGGAACACACAATGAGGGATTACATTGTATGGTCCTGTGTTTGGTGACACATTGTAGACTGACATTGGTCTACACTTCACATAAGAATTCCTGCAAACACATAACTCAAACCAAGCATCAAATACAACTTAATTCATCTTAGTTCAAGGGTGACTTCATCAAATCTGGGTTAGTGTGGATACAATACCCAACAATCTCCCCCTATTTGTAGAAGTCAGAACCCTTTACACTAAGGTGAATTATGGACATAAAAAGAATGCTAAGTAAATAAAGCAGTGTAAGCAAGCAAAGGAACTATGAAAATTTCTAGATATTCTTTTACCAACTTCTCCCCCTGTATGACTTCAATAGATAGCTGAGAGATGGCATCATCTTTGAAAGAGTCAACCTTCTTCACAGATTTTCATCTTGGTTGCTTCAGCTCTTCTATCCAATTCCATCTTTGAACCTTGAGCCTTCTTGAAAGTCCAGCTTCTCTAGTCTTCTTTGTTGAGGATCCCAAGTTCTGTTTTGAAGAATGAGAACTTGGTCTCATCCAGCGGCTTCGTGAAAATGTCTGCAATTTTCCTATCTATAGAGACATATTGAAGGTCTATGTCCCCATGCTCCACATGCTCTCGGATGAAGTCATACCTTAGCTCTATATGCTTTGTCCGGCTGTGCGAGACTGGGTTGTTAGCTATTGCTATTGCGCTGGAAGAGTCACAAAACAATGGAATCTTTTCAAACTTCATGTTGTAGTCCTCAAACTGATTCTTTATCTAAAGTAACTGTGCACAGCAACTGCCTGCATAGATGTACTCTGACTCAGCAGTTGAAATTGCCACACAGTTTTCCTTCTTGCTACTCCAGGAGATAAGTCTTCTTCCAAAGAATTGACATGTCCCGGAAGTGCTTTTCATGTCGTCTTTGCTCCCTGCAAAATCTGCATCTGAAAAACCTATTAGTTCGCTGTCATTACTTCTTGGGTACCATAAGCCAAGATTTGGTGTACCTTTAAGGTATCTCAAAATCCGCTTTGCAGCATCGTAGTAAGATTCCTTAGAGTTCACCTGAAATCTAACACAGACACATGTTGAGAACATTAGTCAGGTCTACTTACAGTAAGGTAAAGCAAGGATCCAATTATGCTTCTGTACTTAGTTTCATCAAAAGGTTTCCCTTTTTCATCCTTGTCAAGAGACATAGTTGAACCCATTGGAGTCCTCGTCGAGGTTGCGTTCTCCATTCCGAATTTCTTAATCAGCTCTTTGGTGAACTTGGTCTGTGAGATGAAAATTCCATCTTCAGACTGTTTCACTTGAATACCTAAGAAATACTACAGCTCGCCCATACTGCTTATTTCAAACTCCCATTGCATAAGTTTTGAAAACTTCTTGCAGAGGTTGTCATCAGTAGAGCCAAAAATAATGTCGTTGACATAGATTTGCACTATCAAAATCTTACCTTTAATTTCCCTAAGAAATAATGTCTTGTATATCTTTCCCCTTGTGAAGTTATTCACAAGTAGAAAGATATACATCGTCTCGTACCAAGCTCGAGGAGCTTGTTTCAGGACATATAACGCTTTATGCAGTAAATAAACGTAATCAGGAAATTTAGAATCAACGAAACCTGGAGGTTGTTCCACATACACCTCTTTCTTTATGTCACCATTAAGGAAGGCAGACTTCACGTCCATCTGGTAGACAGTGAAGCCTTTGAGTGCAACATATGCTAGGAATAACCTTATTGCCTCCAGCCTTGCCACTGGAGAGTATGTCTGGTCGAAGTCGATTCCTTCTTCTTGACGATAGCGTATTGCGACAAGTCTGGCTTTGTTCTTTACAATCGTTCCATCCTCGTCCATCTTGTTCCTGTAGATCCATTTTGTCCCAATGACGTTCTTACCTTTGGGTCTTGGAACAAGCTTCCATACTTTGCAGTACTTGAACTGGTTTAGTTCTTCTTCCATCGTCATTATCCATGATGTGTCTGAGTTTGCTTCCTCAAACTTCTTTGGTTCAACCTGTGATAGAAAACTTAAATATAGATTCTCATTAGTTGTACCTCTATGAGTTCTGACACCATCCCGGGGATCTCCTATGATCTGTTCCATGGGGTGATCCTTCAGATGTCTGAGCTCTAGAATTCTTATATCTGGATTATCTTCTATCACCGGAGTGACTTCTTCATCTTGGATGACTTCTTCATCTTGATCATCAGCCTCTCCAATAGGGGTTGGAATGGTGATCTTGATGAACTTTTCACCTTTATCTTCGGACGGTCCATCCAAGTTAATTTCTTTCAGCTTTGCACCTGCATCTTCAATAAGCACACTAGAAGAGTTGCTTTGCAGCAAGCTCGTCTCATCAAATACAACATGTATCGATTCTTCTACCACCAGGGTTTTTCTATTAAAAATCCTATATGTCTTACTATGGCTACTATAACCTACAAAAATACCTTCAGAACTATTTTCGCTAAACTTAGTAGTTTGATACTTGCCATTGTTTAGCATGAAGCATTTACAGCCAAAAATTCTAAAATATGAGACTGTTTGTTTCCTGCCCTTCAGAAGTTCGTAAGGTGTCTTATCGTGGTTTTATTTATGAGGGCTCCATTCTGCACATGGCATGCAGTGTTGACGGCTTCAGCCCAAAAATATTCCGAAAGTGAAGCATCACTCAACATGGTCCTCCAGGCCTCTATGAGTGTTCTATTCCTTCTCTCGGACACTCCATTTTGTTGAGGAGTGTGAGGAGAAGGAAACTCATGAAAGATACCCAGGCTTTCACAAAATTCTGTCATGGACCCAGATTTGAACTATATTTCGTTATCTCTTCTGATTTTGACAATGGAGCAGTTGTATTCATTCTAGACTTGCCTGACAAAATTAGTAAATATGTCGAAGGTAACTGACTTGTGTTTAAGAAAGAACACCCACGCAAAGCGCGAGTAATCATCAACAATTACTAACGTATAATCCTTACCTCCCAAACTTCTAATTTTCAGTGGACCAAACAAGTCCATATGTAGTAGATGAAGACATCTATTAGAATCCTTGCCAATAACGCTTTTAAAGGTAGCCCTTGTTTACTTGCCTTTTACTAATGGTTGACAAGGTCTATCTTTGATGTACTTGACATTTGGGGAATCACGTACCAAGTTCATTGAAAATAATTTATTAATAGTTTTAAAATTAATATGTGCTAGTCTCTTGTGCCATTGCTCACCAAGAGATGCACTATCTTTTGCTAAAAAGCACACTGGTGTCGAAGAATCTATACAAATGAAATTCAAGCAAAATATGTTTCTGCTTCGAGTGCCGGATAGAATTGTTTCCATATTGTCAACAGATTTTATCAAGCACTTATCAGCGTGAAACTCAACTATGTATCCTTTATTGCAGAGTTGGCTTATGCTTATAAGGTTATGTTCCAAACCTTCAACGTAAGCCACATTTGAGAAGGATACATTACCATTCGTAATCATATCGTAGCCTTTAGTGATTCCACGGTCTGAACCTCCAAAGATGACCTTCGGTCGGTTCACGACTGGAGTAAAGTTCTGAATTAGGCTTCTTGTCCTGGTCATATGCCGAGAGCATCCACTGTCCAAATACCAGAATGGCGTTTTGGTGGCCTTTGGACATACCTGCAATCACAATCAGTTTTCCTTAGGAACCCAAATACATTTGGGTCCTTGGCCTCGGGTTAGAACACTCCCCCTACGAATATTAGCATTGGGAGTGGTCTTCCTCATATTGCCAACATATGGGGTTGCAGCATTTCTGGGATTAAACCAGCAATCAATGGCAAAGTGACCAATTCTGCCACAACACCAAAAGTCAAATCTGTTGTATCTTTGCCTTATGTTCACCTGCTTGACCTTTTGGAATTGTGGTCTAGCAGGGGCAGCATTCTTGGAGGAAGAAGCTTCATGATGATAGCAATCACATATTTTCTTCCCTTCACTGGCTTTTCTACAACAGGCTTTGCCTTAGGTGCCTTCTTGAAGTTATGGCCATGATTGAAAGGGCCATAGCTCTGAAGAATGACTTCTTCATAAGGTGCATTAAAGACACTTTCACCAAAGTTTCTGAGTCGAGTCCATCCTTGATAACGATACTTTGGCTCTTCATAGGTAGGCCTAGCAAAGTGTCTGTAAGATGAGTCAAGATCAAACTCATTTGAAGGAAATATAACCTTTTTGAACGTGGTCTGATCTTGAGGGGCTTTCCCCTTTTCTTTGGCTAAGGACTTTTTGGCGGCCTTATTCTTCCGTTGAGCCTTATTTCTCCTAGAAGACTTACTAGGAGCTTCTTCATGACCTAGTACAGCACCCTTAGCCTTAGCTGAGAATTCAGCAACGAATGGAAGAATGGTCTTAGGCTTCGAGAAACTTTCAACAAGTTTCTTTTCAGCGGCGAGTTGTTCTTCCAACTCTTTGATGATTTTCTCTTTAAGATCAAGGTGCTCTAGAGCCTTCTTATATTCTTCAATAGCATTATTGAAGTTCTCTTCGAGCGAGTCAGTCTTTGTGACTTTCTCTCTCAAGTTGCTCTCTTCAGCTTTGAGAGACTTTATCTCTTTAGCCTGAGTTTTCACGACTCAGCGGCATTTGTCGTAAGCCATGATTAACTCCTTATATTGGGCCATGAGTTCTGACTCATCGTCAGAAGAGCAATCCTCATAATCATGTTCAGAAACTTCAGAATCTGAAAGAGGAGTGTGAGAGTTTACCTTCCCAGTGAACTGGGGCTCTTGTTTATCATCAGTTTGAGCCATGAGTCCAAAATATGCTTCTTCTTCTTCACTCGACTCAGATGAGTCAGAGTCACTAAGAGTCTTACCCTTTTTGGCCAACAAGCTCTTCTATGTCCTCTTCTTGTTGTACGAGGACTTATTTTCCTCTCTTCTACCACCCTCCTTCTTCTTGTGAGGGCAGTGAGCGATGACGTATCCTGGCTTATTACAACAATAACAAATAATATTAGTAGAAACATGTTTGTTCTGTTAAGAATTATACCTATCTTGGCTATTTGAGCCTTTTCGTTGACGATCACCATCGTATCGTGATCTTATATAGGAGGCATCCTTGCCTTTCCATTGCTTCTTCTTGTAAAAGAATTCCTTGAACTGTCGAGAGAGTAGTGAGAACTCTCCTTCTGATAGTTCAGAGCCTGAGGTGCTTGGCTCTGAGGTTTCTTCTTTACTAACTTCTGGTGCTGGAGAAGGAGAAACAACCTTTGTCTTCTTATATGTGTCTGCCTTTAAAGCAACAGACTTCTCTTTGAATGCAGACCTGCTCTTCTCTTCTTCAGCCTTTCTGGTGTTGAGTTGAAGCTCATATGACATGAGCTTCCCGAAGAGATTCTCAGGATCTGTCTCGGCCAGTTTTCCAAACTCCCTTATGGCACAGAACTTGTTATCTCATTCCTTAGTCAGGGATCTCAAGAGTTTATCATTTAATTCTCCATTTGTGAAGACTGTCATAGACCCTTAGCGTATTCACTATCTTGAAGAAATTCTCAAAGGTTTCAGCAATGGTATCTTTGTTTCCATGTCGGAAAGCTTCATACTTCTGATTGAGAAGGGATCTTTTATCATCCCTCACTTCTTTTGTACCTTCCATCAAGGTAACTAATGACTGCAACATCTCTTTTGCAGACTGGCAGTGAATCAGGTTTTGCAGCATTGAATCATCGACTGCACTTGCTATGATATTTTTTGCCTTTTGTCCAATGAGACAAGTGTAATCTCATCCTTATCTAGATCCATAAGTTTTTTTGGGACTTTCTTAGTTGGATCTATAGTGGAGACGGTCATGGGAATGTAAGGACCTTCTTCAACTATCATGAAGATCCTTGGATCCATAGCTTCCATAAAGAACTTGATTCTCTCTTTCCACATGGGAAAATTATTCTTGGTACATAAAGGAAGCTTGGCAAAATCTTTAGCCTTGTCCATCTTTGGTAGTTCTCAAAGGACAACTATTGAAGGATCTGATCAAGGTGTTAACCTTTTAACGATCAACCTCCATCTGATACCAATTGAAAGTTTATAGTTGCCTACCTAAATCACCTAGAGGGGGGTGAATAGGTGAATTGTACGTCTTTTTGCGAAATAAAAAATTACAAACCAATGCACAGATCTATATACCAATCAAACACAGACGAGGCAAGATTTATAGTGGTTCCCCAACCTTGGGTACATCCATTTTCCCTCACTGATCTAGCAATACACTAAACTCGGCTACTCCACTATCTCGGATTGAAAATCAATCCTACCCTCGGAACAACGTTCCTACAAACTCGATCCACAAAACGGATCTGCACTCGGAAGATGAAACTTCCTATAATCTCAGAGTTAAAAAACTCCTACACTCGGAGAAAACTTCTCCTACAATAATGGAATAAATTTGTAAAGAAATACAAACAATGGATCTTCTTTTTCAAATCTGCAAACTATCGGCCGGGATCTTCTTCTTCTAGCCGTTTCGGCTTTTCAGAGAGGTGAAGAAAATCTTGGCAAAATCAGATCTAGATATTCTTGACTTTACACGATCCAAAAGAGGATGAAGAGTTGAGCGGAAATCTCGATCTATAAAATCTTCTTAATCTGAATCCTCTGAAAATGAAAACCCTAGCCGGTCGGGAATCTGCGACGGCGACGGCGGCGGTTTTCATTTCTTGGAGAGAGAGAGAGGAGACAGAAATTCTTCAGAGAGTACGGCTGCAAAAACTTTATTAGAATAATCTTTTTTCTTAGATTAGGGTTTGTCGGTTTAGACAAGACCTTTTATAGGAGAGGAGAAGATTAGCCATAATTGAGTCATTATGAGAGAAACGTGGACCAATCACGTCAAAGTTTATGAATAAGACCGTTAGGTCTTGACTTAATGAATTTTCGGAAAAGTCAAAGTAAAATACTCGAGATATAACAGACTCCTCGAGTACATGCAGCACTACTCGAGTAGGTAGAAGATGACTACTCGAGTATATGAGAAAAACTACTCGAGAGAGTATGAGATCATTACTCGAGTACATGGAGTCAACTACTCGAGTAAATAAAAATTCAACGAATCAGCTACTCGAGTAACAAGAATAATATACTCGAGTACTTAAGTACTTACACGAGAGGTGGAGTTGATTACTCGAGTAAAAGAAATACTACTCGAGTATATAAGAAAGCACTACTCGAGTATATAAGAAACTACTCGAGTCATAGACTTAGAAAATTTCTGGAACAGGAAAACTGTATTACTCGAGTATAGAATATGAACTACTCGAGACAAATAGAACTACTCGAGTATATAAGATGACTACTCGAGTAATTCACTTAGAGAAATTTTCTGGAATGGAATTCTGGATTACACGAGTATAAACACTGGACTACTCGAGTAGTAGATGAACTACTCGGGTACATGACTTAGACTACTCGAGTAAGTGAGAACTACACATGTGTCAGAATTCAACTACTCGAGACAGAAGATAAAACTACTCGAGTATATAAGATGACTACTCGAGTATTTAACTTAGAAAAATTTGAGAAGTAAATTTCTGTAAAACCAAGAGGTAAAAAAGAAACTACTCGAGTAGTTGTCTTAACTACTCGAGAGCTATAATTGACTACCCGGGATATATCTTAGCTACTCAAGTAAGAGTATTATTACTCGAGTATGAACTCAGTAACTTACTCGAGTACTTTACTTAGGAAAATTTTTCTTGACATAATTTTTCTTCTTCTAAGGGATGAGCAGCATCAAGTCTTTTCACATAGTCCTAGAGCTTGAATATGAAGTGTATCCCAATATAGAGGCTACACATGAGTCAACACTTTGGAACACATAATGAGGGATTACATTATATGGTCCTGTGTTTGGTGACCCATTGTAGACAAACATTGGTCTACACTTCCCATAAGAATTCCTGTAAACACATAACTCAAACCAAGCATCAAATACAACTTAATTCATCTTAGTTCAAGGGTGACTTCATCAAATCTGGGTTAGTGTGGATACAATACCCAACACCCCTTAATAATCTCAGGCGTAATTTCAGTCATAAGATTACTAAGCCAAAACACATGGATAGCCCGATTTAATCAGCCACGCCTTTTAAATTCACTACCTCTGCATGGTACCTCGCTATCGCGACTCAATAGCTCCAATGATAGCCACTTGAACAAGTCAATGTCGCTTTGCCACTTAATGACCTCCTCAACATAACTCGACATGTGGCATGCCATCGCAAGTGGTATTGCTATCCCTTGGTGGTAGCAACTCTACGCCACTAGTTGTTCTCGACGTCATCAACTCGATGCCACTGGTTGTTCTTGACTCCATCAACTCGACACCTGCCAGTGTAACAGCCCTAGAAGGCAACAACCGGCTGTGCTGAGAAACTTTCCGGAGATTTGGTTGTGGTGGCACGGGCTGCAGCCCTGTATCGGCTCCATGTTGCCTTCTTGGGCTGTTACATAAAAGTGCAATTGGTGATGAGACATGGAGGATGGTGTTCTTATTAAGGGTTGCGTGTTCGAGACCCTGCGCCAACAACCGGTCGTGCCGAGAAACATGGCAGAGATTTGGTTGGGGTGACACAGGTTGCAACCCTTTATCGGCACCAGGTTGCCTTCCTAGGCCGTTATAGCTATCGACGACGGTATTATGCTATCGTCGGGTGATAGCTTCTAGTAACCCGAAAATTGTTGTTTTCAAACATGGGGAATCTGGGGTGTTTCAATTCTCCCCATTTAAGCAATTTAGTTCCGAAATTTTAACATTACAGAAAAGAACAAAGAAATATAAAATATACAAAATGTACCGCAACAGAAAAGCTCAGGGAACTCCACGATAATGGTTTGCTCGCACTCTCATGATAGTATCATAAGGCCATAGTTGTCCCAACAGATTTTGACCATTCTAATCGACTTGTTCCAAAGCTGCTTGACCTCAGTGTGTTGATTTGAATGAGCTTGACTTTCGTTGTCAACCCACTATTGACCGACACAGATCCGAAGCAACTACTTGTGTAGGATCTTGCACCACTTTAAACAACACCGATATATGAAACACATCATGCAAATTACTTAGCTCTGTTGAAAGAGCAAGATGATAGGCAGCTTCACCAACCCGTTCAATAATCTCAAATGGCCCAAGTTACCTCGAACTTAGCTTCTTTAAGCGACGAATATGGGATATACCTTTGAAATGCTTGATCTTGAGATAAACCTAATCGCCAACCACAAACTCAATGTTTCAGTGCTTGGCATTATAGTACTTTGCCTGCCTATCCTGAGTAATCAACAGTCGCTCCCGAATAACACGTATCATCGAAGTCGCATCTTCGACGTCTTTACGCTCATATAATTATGATTCACCCTTTTCTACCTAAGCCAATGGAGTAAGACACTTCCTACCGTATAATCCCTCAACGGCCGCCATTTTAATACTCGCTTGATCACGATTGCTATATACAAACTCGATCATAAAGAGATGGTCCTCCCACCTCTTCCCAAAATCCAAGACGCACATGCAAAGCATGTCCTCCATTGTCCTATTCACTATCTCGGTCTGACCATCCATTTGCGGATGAAAGGTCATGTTGAAATTAAGCTTGGTAGCCAATAGTTGATGGATTAGCCTCCAATAATTCAAAGTGAAACGTTCGTTTCGGTAACTAATGAAGCTATAGGCCACACCGTGTAATCGTACTATGTTATCAACATAAATCTTTGCCAAATTTTCCACTGAATTGTCCCTCCTATTCGTAATGAAGTGTGACACCTTTATCAATCGGTCAATGTTCCCCCAAATGACATTGTTCCCTCTTTGCGATCTCGACAAGCCGTGTACGAAATCCAGAGATATGTCATCAAACTTCCACTCCGGTATCGGTAACAACTTCAGGAAACATCCAGGATTTTGCCATTCAGCCATTACAAAGGCGGAAGTTTGTCACTTCACCATATAAAGAGTTATGTCCTTCAGACCTGACTACCAAAACAACTTTTTCATGTCCTTGAACATCTTTGTGCTTCTCGGGTGAATTAAGTACTTTGTAAAGTGTGCCCCGTATATCAATTCATCACTTAATTTACCCACATTCGGGATGCACAACCGTGTATCCTTCTATAAAAGACCTTCATCAATAGAAAATTGGGCATTTGACCCATCCATAGTCTCTACTAAGTAGTGTTTCATGTTTCCATCCTGCTCCAATGATTTTCGAATACTTTTTGCGAGTTCATATTGAACCTCCGTCTAGTTTAAACATGCATTTGCACTAGATCTCCCATCAACACAAGAAATCTTCATGGCCTCCAAGTCTCGAATAAGATGCTCATCATGCATCTATATCTAGTTGGACTGTGCCGGAGCCCTATGACTCAACGCATCTGCGACATTATTTCTCTTCCCGTAAACATAGTGTATCTCGAAGTGTAGTCCTCAAGGAACTTCATCCACCTCCTTTGTCGCATATTCAGATCCTTCTAGTTCAACGTTTACTTTAGGCTCTTATGGTTCGTAAAGATGTCAATCTTAACGCCATACAAGTAATGTCACCACAGCTTTAGGGCGAATATCACAGCCGCCAACTCTAAGTCATGGACTGAATAGTTTCTCTCGTGCACCTTCAGCTGGCAAGATCCATAAGCTAAGACCTTCCCAAACTGCAGAAGAATGCAGCCTATGCCGCTCCCTAAGGCATCGTTATAGATCTCATAGCCTTCTATACCACATGGCGAGCACAAAATAGGCATTGTGGTCAGACAACTCTTTAACTCCTCAAAAGCTTGAACTCACTCTAGCATCCAAACAAACTTCTGATCCTTCCTTATCAATGTAGTGAGAGGAAGAGCTATCCGCAAAAAGTTCTCTACAAAGCACCTATAGTAGCCAACAAGTCCAAGAAAGCTCCTGACTTCTGCCACAGTAGTAAACACATGCCACTCCCATATCGCAACTATCTTCGTTGGATCCACTGCAATACCTTCTCCACTAACCACATGACCAAGAAAAGCCACCGAGGCTAGCCAAAACTCATACTTAGAGAACTTAGCATATAGTCGATTCCTCCTCAGGATATGCAAAACTAACCTCAAATGATTGCATGATCCGCCTCTAACTGAGAGTATACCAAAATGTCATCTATAAAGACAATCACAAATCTGTCCAAATACTCCCGAAAGGTCCTATGCTTCATATCTATGAATACTGATAGCGCATTTGTTAACCTAAACAACATCACGGTGAACTCATAGTGTCTATAGCATGTAGAAAATATTGTCTTGGGAATATCACTTTCCCGAATCCTCAACTGAAAAGAGCCCTACTTCAAATCCCTCTTCGAAAAGAGTGTTGATCCAACAAGATTATCAAATGAATCATCGATTCTCATAATCAGATACTTGTTCTTCTATGTCAGCTTGTTCAATTCTCGGTAGTCACTACATATGCGCAAGCTTCCATCTGTCTTCTTTATAAGGAGGACTGGTACACTCCAAGGTGACATACTTGGATGTATATATCCTTGTTCTAGCAACTCCTATAACTGAGCCTTCAGTTCCGCCATCTCTTTTAGCACTACTCGATATGGTGAGCGTGACACAAGTTTTGCACCTTGCATCAACTCAATAGTGAAGTCGAGCTCTCGCTGAGGTGGAATTCTAGGGAGATATTTAGGAATTACATCCTCAAATTCCAACACAATAGGAACGTCACTTAAACTGGAGTTCAGCTCTACAACCTCCAATAGCGTGAAGAATAACTTTGTGCCCTTCTGAACCGCCTTGACCACTTATAGAGCAGACATCTGTATCATGCTCGATCCGCGCATAATAGCAAATTTAGTCTCGTGTTCGCAGTTCTATCCTGGTGTAACTTCCTTTGAGTTGCAAACAATTCAGGAACCCTGCTCTGATAGGCAGTCCATGCAAAAGATCATATCAAACTTAGATATTGGCATCACATATACTTCCAATCCAAAGTCATGATGTCATATCCACACCTGAACACATCAAGTCCTATCCACACGCATCAAGAATCTGTTAGGCTAAAAAACATCTAATTTATCTATCGATATAAAAGAAGGCACTCTGATACGTAACACGAAGTTCTCATACATAAAGGAATGAGTAGTTCCTGTATCAAACTATGCTCTCGCCAGATAGTACATAATCAAGACAAAACATGTCACCATATCGCTTTATTTAACGACATCCTATTGGCCAAGATTGTTTACTCTAGGCTGAGCTGGAGCATAATGGGACGCTGTCGACTCCTTTGCCTTCCCCATCTCTGCATAAGTCACACCCTCCTTAGGAGGACCACTCTGACAGTCCCGAACAAATTTTCCTGGCCTGCCACAAGTAAAGCATGTGGTCGGACCTTGGCTAGTAGTCGCCCTAGAAGTAGTAGAATAAGAAACTTGCCCAGAAGACCTCAACTTCTTGTTCCACTTGTGATATCCAGATTTTGCAGAGCTCGGTACTTTGAACTCTGGCTTCATCACACCCAATTCCTTCTTACTTTGGACTCTATTCAATTCCTGATCCATGTATTGGGCAGTATTCAACAATGTCAGAAATCGCTGCATCATTGGACTTGAGAGAAGCAAGATCAGATTGTCTCGCAGACCTTCATAAAACATACTTATATTATGCTCCTTATCATCTAATGTAGAGCCCGCAAACCGCCCCAATCTCATGAACTCATGCAAGTAGTCATCAACAAGACTCTCACTCTGAGTTAACCTCTGGAACTGATTCTCCTTTGCAATCCTCTGCACACATGGGAGATATTTTTCCAGAAAAAGTCTTGAAAACTCCTCCATTGAGACCTCAGTTAGTTTCCTCCCAGCAAACCGATGTACTTCCAACTCATCCCACCAGAGTCTTACCTCTCCTTCCAAAAGAAAGGTAGCTACAATCACATTCTGCCTCTCATCCATCTCTATCATCATTAAGGTTCCCTTTATTCTTAAGATCCAGTCTTTGTCCTTAGTGGGGGATCCAATTACCTCAAATATTGGAGGATGAAAGCTCAAAAGATGCTTCAGTTGCTTATCCGTCGCTTGCCTCCCCGCCAAAGGCTCATCGGGCACTTACCTCATTGCCACAGGCTCAACTACGCCAACCTGCTATGAGGCAACCGTAGGGGTAGGAGATTGTACTTTCCCTCCTAGTTGCGCATTAATCAGCGCAAACATGGCTTCAACAATTAATCTTATTATTTCAATGGAAGGAGGATGTGTAGGCACCTCAGCTAGTGCACTACTTTCCTTCGAGCAATGGGGCTGAGACTTACCTGCACCGCTTCTAGTCACCTATAATCGTGAAACACATAATAAAGCAACTAAACTTATTGAAAAACAACAATCACAAGAACACGCAGGTTCCACAAACATGTGTATTTTCATTACTAAGTGGGCATTCATGGGTTCTTTCATGTTATAATGGTAACACACATACACGTGATCACCACCGCTTAAAAGAATTCGACCACATATTTAAATAAGAAAGACCGATACTAAAAGCTGATATCAATTTGTAACACCCCGATCTATCACGAATAATATAAGAAAAGATCCGACCAGGGCCCCGTGCTATATTCCATAGGCTGTCAGTAGAGTTATGCATTGAAACCAAAACATTCATGTATCCTAACCCAGAGTTGCGTTCGAGCAGAAGTATTATAAGTACTTAAGAACCCAACACCAGGAATATCCACTAACTAAACATAGGAATGACATAGAAATACAAAAACTGTTTGGCTTTAAGACCTTACAAACTATTTCCTTCCCAAATGTATTTTACATACATCGGCACACAGGCCAGCCACATATAAAAACAATATTAAATGATTCACTTGGCCTTCGAGGGCCATCATAGCACAAGGGGGCTTCAACCCGCCACTTCCCGCTTGGCTCTCCTGCACCAGCACAATGAAAATTCAGCAAGACATGGAAAATAAAGCAACAACCAGTTTTAGCTGACCAATTTATAACGACCACACCCACATCTTGGGGTGGCAGTACTCCTTCCCTGTAGGCAAGCAATATTTATTCTATGCAAGAACGTGCATTTTAAGCACCATTCATCATAAACGTTGGCTTGCATGGAATAAGTCCCGTGCACTTAGCACACATTATTAGTGTACTAGATTCCTAGTCCCACTACCATCCTTATTCATAGACTGATGGTTCAACATTGAAATTTTACCGTCAAGGCCACCATGCCATATAGACTCTCCCAAAATCAGATGGTACACTGAGGAGCTACATCTTCACCAACCATTAAAGGACGGGTTCAGATCAGCCTTGCATGGTCTCCAATCGTTGGCATCACGTTGGCACAACGCGGGTACAACTTTACCTCTACCCGTATATGATAACTAATGTTATCCAAAATTGGAGGCCATGAAGCTAGGCACTGCAGTCCTCACAGCATAACTTTTCACCCACCTTATCCCCAGGAGATGGGCTCACAATCACAAATAAGTTCACTGGGAGGTATCGCCAGTGGCAGCACTATCACCGAGCAGCATCAAACAGAATCACAATATCTGTCTTCAGCTAGGCACAACAGGCCTTTACGCTGTTTGATACTACGCACCTCGTCCCTAAGAACTAGGCTTCACATCCAATACAATCGGCACGTTGGATACAACAACAAGCAATCGCCAGCGATATCGCTATCGACGGGCAATATCAGACAAAACAACGTCTCTGTCCCAAAACTGGGTGTTTTCCTAGAGCATACCTCCAGTACTACCTGCAGCAAGCTGCACATCCCAAAACTTCATAAAACACACGTTTATCTATAGAGCCATGAACTTGTTATTGATCCATATGGAAGCACTCGCCTTGCTTTCCCCTCCATGGATCTAGCTTTGGCTCGCGACTCTGATCACATGATCTCCTTCAATGAATGAGTTCATCTTTCCAAATCTTCTCCAAGGGCTGAAAACCAGCTCCTTAGTCTTTATTTGCTTCTTTTCCCAAGGATGAAGAGAGAGAGTGTGTGTGTGTGTGTGTTAATACAAGAGAATGAAAGGTTCTCAACCTCTCAGCCCCTTAATAATCTCGAGCCTAATTTTGGCCACAGGATTACTGATCCAAAACACATGGATGGCCCAATTTAATCAGCCATTCTTTTTGAATTTGCTACCACCGGGCGTTACCTCATTATCGCAATGAGATAGCTCCAACGGTGGCCGCTTGACCAAGTCAATGCTGCTTTGTCACTTAACGACCGCCTTAACATCATGTGATACATGGCACGTTATTGCCAGTAGTATCGGTATCGCCTAGCTGTAGCAACTCGACACCATTAGTTGTTTTAGATGCCATCAACTTGATTCCACTGGTTGTTCTTGATGCCATCAACTCGACGCTCGTTATTGCCGACAGCATCTTGCTATCGGCAGGCGATAGCTTCCAGTAATCAGAAATTTTTTGTTTTCAAATAAGGGAAACTTGCGGTATTATACCTCCTCACCTTGAAGGTTGTCCTTCTCCATAGGGACGGGCAAAACACCTTGATCACACACCTCATCATGCAGTGCATCGTTGATGATGTCGTCAGAAATGAATGTAGTAGAATGCACAAAAGTTGTAGTAATAATGCTTGAATAAAAGTCAAGAACTGGTTCCTTGCATGGAATTGAATCCCCAAGTAATGATGAATGTACAGAGGAGACCAACATGACAATCTCAAAACATTGATCCGACATAACTCTGAGATCTATCCACATCATGCCCTTCAAAATAAGAAGGTGACATAGATGTGTATCTCGAGGCAGAAGGTGTGGTACCAGGAGTAGGAGTCGGGATGATCCAGATATCTAACTCACCATCATCGTCCAATTGGCGAAGATACTCAGCACAATCCTTCAGAGCATGGTCGGTGCTACGATAAAACAAATAATGGTTTACATTTCTCCTCTGCACCTGCGAGGCCAAAGAGGAATACAAAAATGATAAATGTAGTGAGGACGAGTGGTCATAAGACTTGGGCATGGGGCGTGAAGGATTGTAAGAGAATGGTGCTCCATACATCTGGTCATGATAATTATGCCCAGTATTATCAGTAGGACATTCATCGATACAGTGGTTGTATTCGCGACACCATCTACAATGAATATTAAGACTAGCAAACATGGTGTGCGAACAACAGATTCAACAAATGATAAAAACTCTGTACACAAAACTACACCTAACAACAAATCACTAAGGAAACCTATAATAAAAAAATATAAAAAGGATTACAGAGAAATGATAATACGGTTTGCAGTCAATTTTATTAGGATATTTTCGGGGTTTTAAAGCAAATCATGTCTTGTAAAGTACTTATTTTGATTTCCCTTTGTATATATTTTTGTCGCTAATGCATTTTTTCTGCTTTTTGCAGGTTTTCACGGCTTTCATCCGAATTTTGCTGTGACACGCCCCAAGGTCACGCCCTACCCGGGCGTGTACCTAGGGCATGTAACCCAGAGGAATGAAGCAATTGGTCTGAAACTGCATTCCGTGGAAACTTAGTGAACACGCCCTCTGTCACACCCGTGTCACATCCGACACGGGCGTGTTCTAGAGGCGTGTCCCCAGGTTCCGAGGAATCATCGCAACGCGCTCGTTTTTCCCGCTCCACCGTCGCACCGAAAGTGTCACGCCCAAGGGTCACGCCTGACCCGGGCGTGACATATGGGCGTGTACTTCAGCAATTCCGCCTGTCACATCCAACATTCAATTTCAGCTCAACAAAGTCACGCCGCAAAGAACACGCCCCAGGTACACGCCCTACCAGGGCGTGACTTGTGGGCGTGTACTTCAGCTACTTCGTCAGAATTAAATTCCAGCCCAAAAAAGTCGCACCGAATTTGTCACGCCCCAGGGTCACGCCCGACCCGTGCGTGACAGGGGGGCGTGACCCGACCCGAAAAATTCTATAAATAGAGCCCAACTCCAAGGGTTCAGGGAGACCTTTTGCATTGAGAGGGGAGGTTCTGTCATTTGTATTTTGAACTTTTTTAAGCATGTCTCTTCATTTTTAGTTCTTAGCTCTAGCTTTATGCTTTCCCTGTATTAGCTCATAGCTTCTTTCTGTAGTATAATGTTAATGATAGTGTAGCTTACTTTCCATGCACTTGTAATCTCTGGTTTTCAAGTTGTAATATCCATGTTTCCTTTAATAAAGAAGTGTTGTTTTCTTTTTCATTTCTACTCTGTTTTCACTATTTTCTTCTACTCATCCCCCCTCTTCCACCTCACCATGATTAACTAATCCTCTATGTACTCGATCTTGATGATCCGAGGTTCGAGTGATTAGGTTATGATGCTTTGAATCTTACCTTTTCTTTTTAGGGTTTTAGCCTTGAATTACTCTTGATTTATCACGGGTTGGAGGTATATCATCGATATATACTCTCCACCTTTGCTTTCATTCTGGGCTAGCCGAGAGGCCGAAAGTTTGAAATGAGCACTCAAGAGTAAAGGGAGTTGTTCGCACCCCTCGAGAGAGGCAGACGTTCAAATCTACCGGATTGGAGCAAAATCCAATAGTGGGGTTCACCGCGTAAAGTGAGTTTTAGGCCTCCGATTTAGGCGAGAGTCGGTCGGACCTTCCTAAACTCAGTTAGGCACGGCCTTCGAGAGAAGCGTGTCAATATTTATGGAACCTCCACGGTCAAGGACTTTTACCCTAATTAGTTTAGGTTTGTTTATCGTATTTTTCTAACCACTCTTGCCGAGATGATTTCTGATCGAGTGCATTTTCCTCTCATCGTTACTAAGCTTTAGTATAATCACTCTTTTAGCTCTCTTTATCTTTTCATGCAAGTAGCTCTCTTTCATTGCAAGTAGTTCTCTTCCTTTAGTATGCTTAGCTTTCTTCTAAACCCTATTTTTTCCGTCGATAAAATAATAGATTTCGTGTGAGTAAGCTTAATTAACGGTTCCCGGATTTTAATACGACACTTGTGTCCCCTAGCTGCATTTCGATAGGTATACTTGCCTTGTTGGATTGTTAGTTTGGTTATTTTCTCCTTGCAAATATTTAAAAGACAACAAGTTTTTGGCGCCGTTGCCGGGGAGGCAACGCTCGTTGATAAATTGAAAGCACGATTATATTAATTTTATCACTTCTCTTTCTCACCCTCCTTCTTAAAATTTTTCCGTCTACTCACTTGAGTTAAATGGCTGGATTTTGTTCAAGCAAGTGTGCGTATTTTTAATTTTTCCGCCTACTCACTTGAGTTAAATGGCAGGCTTTATTTCAGTAGAGCGTGCGTATTTTTAATTTTTCCGCCTACTCACTTGAGTTAAATGGCTGGATTTATTTCAGTAAAGTGTGTTTACTTTATGTAGAGTGGGTGTGTTTTAATTTTCTGTCGAGTGTGTGAGTGTAGCTTTTATTTTTCGCCTACTCGCTCGGAGTTAAATGGCTGGATTTTAATTACCGCCTACTTAATAGAAACCCACATCACAAATTTTTCGACACCACCTAACTCTCTCGAAAAGGGCAAAGTGGCTCTAAATGCCACTATCTTGTCTAGTACCTTGCGAACCCTTCATCGGGTAGCCCTTGGGAAGTTCGGGAGTTAAAACATAAAAAAATTTATTTCAAAAAAAAAATTTCGAACTTCATTATCTCTTTTATTTTCTAGTTTATTTTTTTTCATCTTTCTTCTCCTCTCTTCTTCTAGTGTATGACCTGCGGAAGTCCGTCGGTTATTTTGGACCTAGACCACGAAATTAAGCGTACTCTTCGGAGAAGATCGCGATTTCAAGGCCCTACTATCCAAGTGCCGGTTGAGGATTCCGAGTCATTTTCTACCTTAAGAATGGAAGAACCCAACGTAGAGGAAGCCGTGCAAAGGCCTATGTCCTATTATGCACGACCGAATCTCGAGGGTTCAGAATCTAGTATAGTTCGCCCTGCAATAGCAAATAATAATTTCGAACTGAAGCCTAGCATAATTCAAATGGTGCAGCAGTATGTTCAATTTGACGGCCTTCAAGATGAAGATCCGAACGCACATATAGCCAGCTTTCTTGAGATTTGTGACACCTTCAAGATAAATGGTGTCACAAATGATGCTATTAGGCTAAGATTATTTCCTTTCTCTCTTATAATTAAGGCTAAGCAGTGGCTGAACACCCTTCCTAAAAATAGCATAACTACTTGGACGCAATTAACTGAAAAATTTTTGGCAAAGTATTTTCCGCCTGCTAAAACAGCAAAACTTAGGAATGACATTTCTGCCTTTGGACAAATAGACTCTGAGACCCTTTACGAAACCTGGGAAAGATTTAAAGAATTATTAAGATGATGCCCACATCACGCTCTGCCTGTATGGTTGCAGGTGCAGACGTTCTATAATGGGCTAAATCAAAGCACAAAGTAAATGATAGACGCAGCTTCTGGCGGTACTTTAAACATAAGACCCCGGAAGCAGCTCTTGAGCTATTTGAGGACATGGCCATGAACACTTACCAGTGGAATGTGCCTAGGTCCCGCCCAAACAAACCTGCAGGACTCTTTGAAGTGGACAACGTCTCCCAACTCGCACTGCAAGTTGAAATATTAAGCAAAAAAATTACGGAGATGACTGCTGCCTCCGCCCCTCAGGTATGGGAATCTACAACTCCTCCCGCCGAACATTTGGATTATGTAAATAATATGCCTAGAACTGCTTTTAATAATTTTTCTGCTGCAAATTATCATCCTCCTGGTTTTAATTTTCTGAATAGTTATAATCCTGCGTTAAGAAATCATCCGAATTTTTCGTGGAGCAATCCATCGAATGCTGTGCGCCCGCCACCCCAAAGTGATTTTTCTGCACCACCACCACCTCCTCAAAGTTTTTCAAAACCTCCAAATTTGGAGGAAATGTTTTCAAAATACATGAATGCTAATGACGCTACGAATAGAACCTTAACTGGAAGTGTTAAAAATTTAGAAAATCAGGTAGGACAGCTCGCTAAAATGATTTCTGAGCGACCCGTAGGGTCTCTTCCTTCCAATACCGAGCCCAACCCGAGAGATCAAGCGAAAGCTATATCTCTTTGAAGTGGGAAGAAAGTTCCCGGTACGATAAGTGAAGAGCCCGAGGCAATGTCCGCTTCCGCTTTAAAAAATCAAAGCTTCGTTCCCGTTTTAAAAATTTCACCCTCTGTCGAAGAAATTATCACTCCTATATTAGAAAAACAACTCACTCCACCACCCACCTTTAAAAATAATCCATCCCCGCCATACCCTTCCGAACTTAATAAACAACGACAGGATGATCAATACACCCGTTTTTTAGAAATGTTTAAAAAAATCCACATAAATCTGCCTTTCCACGAAGCCATATCCCAGACGCCGAAGTATGCAAAATACCTTAAGGACCTCCTAACCAACAAGAAGAAGTTAGAGAACCTTTCTCATGTCACGTTAAATGCCGAGTGCTCGGTGGTTTTGATAAACTGATTACCGAAGAAAATCAGTGACCCGGGTAGTTTCTCTATCCCGTGTGTCTTTGGTGATCTCTTTGTCAAACACGCTTTAGCCGACTTAGGTGAGAGTATTAATCTTATGCCCCTCTCGTTGTTTAAAAAGTTAGGAATTGGTAGTGTCAACCCCACATGCATGAGTATCTAGCTCGCCGACAGATCAGTCAAATACCCGCTAGGAATAGTGGAGGACGTCCTAGTCAAAGTTGACAAGTTCATCTTCCCGGTGGACTTTGTCATTTTGGACATCGAAGAAGACGTCGAGGTTCCCCTGATCCTTGGCCGACCCTTCCTTGCCACCTCCCGAGCTATCATTGACGTAAGCAATGGTAAGCTCTTCCTTCGAGTGGGCGATGATGAGGTAACTTTCTCTATCACCCCCTCGATGAATAACACACTAGCTAATTATGACTCCTGTTTTTTCATGGATACCGTAAGTGAAGAATCCTTCTCTCACACCTCTGATTTTGAAAAAGAATTTTCCAATTTTTGTTCCTCTCCTACTCCTCCAACTGAATCTCTACACTTAAGTGAAGAATCCTCCACCCGCCTTTCTGATTTTGAAAAAGAATTTTTTGATTTTTGTTCCTCTTCTACTTTTCCAACTATATCGCTGCACGAAGCCGCCATGGCCGCTAGCAACACCCCTTTTAATTTTGCATATAAAAAAGTGTACGAGGACATAGTTTTTGAAAAAGAACAAATTTCCAAAACCTCGTATGATGACCCCCCTACCTTGGAACTGAAAGAACTACCAGAGCACCTTCGATACGGTTTCTTAGAAAAGGACTCCAAGCTGCCTGTCATAATTTCGGCCTACCACACGGATGCACAAAAGGATAAACTTCTTTTAATTTTACAAAAGCATCACCAAGCTATTGCTTGGCAGATATCTGATATCAAGGTCATAAGCCCATATTTTTGCACTCATAAAATCTTAATGGAAGATAATTCACGTAACTCTATACAACCTCAGCGCCATATAAACCCAAACATGAAAGACGTAGTTAAGGGCGATGTTATGAAATTGTTAGACGCAGGAATTATCTATCCTATATCCGATAGTAAGTGGGTTAGCCCAGTACAGGTAGTACCAAAGAAGGGAGGGATAACGGTAGTAAGTAATGAAAATAATGAATTAATCACGACTCGGACGGTGACCGGATGGAGAATGTGTATAGATTACCGTAAGTTGAATGACGCCACCCGCAAGGATCACTTCCCCTTGCCGTTCATTGATCAGATTTTAGAACGACTTTCCGGACATAGCTTTTATTGTTTTCTCGATAGTCTCTCGGGGTATCTTCAAATCCCCATCTCCCCCGAGGACCAGGAGAAAACTACGTTTACTTGTCCCTTCGGCACCTTCGCCTACCGAAGAATGCCGTTTGGATTGTGCAATGCGCCAGCTACATTCCAACGATGTATGCTCTCCATCTTTGACAAGTACGTAGAATGCATTATGGAAGTTTTCATGGATGATTTCTCCATTTTCTGGAATTCCTTCGATAGTTACTTAGAGAACCTTGAAAAAGTCTTAGAGCGATGCGAAGAAACTAACCTCGCCTTAAATTGGGAAAAATGTCATTTTATGGTGAGGGAAGGGTTAGTTTTGGGACATAAAATTTCTGAAAGGGGTATTGAAGTAGACGTTGCGAAAATAGAAGTTATCGAGAAGCTGCCGCCACCTACGAACATAAAGGCTATAAGAAGTTTCCTGGGTCATGCGTGTTTCTACCGCCGCTTCATAAAGGACTTTTCCAAAATCACCAAGCCCCTTACCCATCTCTTAGAAAAAGATGCCCTATTCATCTTTGATGACCTCTGTCTAGCTGCCTTTAATTTAATAAAAGAAAAATTAGTTAATGCCCCAATCATGATAGCTCCGGTGTGGGATCTTCCATTTAAGATAATGTGTGATGCGAGTAGTTATGCGGTGGGAGCCGTACTAGGTCAACGTTTTTCCAAAAACTTCCACCCCATTTATTACGCTAGTAAAACACTCACATCTGTACAGGAAAATTACACCACAACCGAGAAGGAGATCTTAGCTGTAGTATTCGCTTTTGACAAATTTCGCCCTTATATTACTTTTTCGAAAATTATTGTTTTTACGGACCACTCGGCCCTCAAATATCTTCTCTTTAAAACGGATGCCAAGTCTCGCTTGATTCGCTGGGTATTACTCCTCCAGGAGTTTGACTTAGAGATCCGTGATAAGCGAGGTGCCGAGACCTTGGCCGCCGACCACCTTTCGCGCCTAGACAACTTGTTTATAGAACAATTAGACGAAAATTCTTTTCATTACTATTTCCCTGATGTGAAGCTGTTCATAATTAACACATCTACTTCTCCTTGGTTTGCCCGCATCGCCAACTATCTAGTGGCTCGTGTGCTCACAAAAGAGTTTTCATCTCAGCAAAAGAAGAAATTTTTTTCTGAGCTGAAAAACTATTTTTGGGAAGACCCGCATCTTTTCAGAATTTGTGTCGACCAAGTGATCAGGAGGTGTGTTTCTTTTGATGAAGGATTAGATATTATTAAACATTTGCATGAAGGACCGACAGGTGGGCACTATCAAGCTACTCGCACCGCTCACAAAGTGTTAAGCGCGGGTTTTTACTGGCCCACCCTGTTTAAAGACGCGCATGCCTTTGTGAGTAGGTGTGATAGTTGCCAATGGTCGGGGAATATTTCGAATAAAAATGAAATGCCACAAAGTTATTTCCTAGAGTGCGAATTTTTCGACCTCTGGGGTATTGATTTTGTCGGCCCTTTTCCTTCTAGCTTCGGGAATAAGTACATTTTAGTTGTCGTTGATTATGTTTCGCGTTGGGCCGAGGCCCAAGCTCTTCCTACAAATGACGCTCGAGTCGTTGTTAATTTCCTAAAAAAATTATTTTCTCGATTCGGTACGCCGCGCGCTATCGTTAGTGATAGGGGTTCCCATTTCTGTAACGCACAATTTTCAAAAATCCTAACTAAATATGGCGTTACTCATAAGCTTTCCACTGCCTACCACCCCCAAACTAACGGACAAGTCGAAGTAGTCAATAGAGAAATAAAAAGAATTTTAGAAAAGACTGTTTCAACATCTAGAAAAGACTGGTCAGCCAAATTAGACGATGCTCTATGGTCCTACCGAACAGCGCACAAAACCGCCCTCGGATGTACGCCATATCGGTTGGTTTATGGAAAATCGTGTCATTTACCCGTAGAGTTAGAACACCGCGCCTTTTGGGCCTTACGATTTTTAAACTTCGATCCCCACTTTGTCGGCGATTTTAGAAAATTTCAACTTAACGAACTCGACGAGTGGCGCTCTTAAGCATATGAAAATAACAGACTTTATAAAGAGCGGACGAAGCGTTTACACGATCGACATCTTAGGCACCCAAAAATCTTTAAGCCAGGCGACCAAGTGCTTCTTTATAATTCTCGTTTACGTTTATTCCCGGGTAAATTAAAATCACGTTGGTCGGGGCCTTTTAATGTTTTAGAAGTCTTTCCTTATGGTACAGTTTTAATTTCCCACCCTGATAAGGGTACTTTCAAAGTGAATGGTCAGCATCTTAAACTGTATTTCTGTGATGATGTCAGTCTCAACACTGTTAACTCTATCTTTCCGGTCCTGACATTTGATTAATCTGAACTTTATTTTTCTCATAAACTTTGAACTTTATTCGAACTTTATTTTTAAACAATATTTGGGACAATCTTATTTTGATGCGTCGAGCTCAAACGACGCTTTAAACAAAGGGCGCTCTTGGGAGGCAACCCAAGTTATCTTTTTCTATTTTCTTTATTTCACAATTTTTGCCCCGAATGGCTCCGGCAAGCTGAAACTTCTGCGATCGCCTGCTCCAACGGTTCTGATTCCATGACAAAGTCCACCAGACGACGTTTCATGAAGATCCACAACACATGCATGGGGGAGCGGCATCACTCAGCTGTCCCTGCAACATAAAACCGGGGAAGTACCTGTTTTTCAATTCTGTCTTTCATTTCTGTACTTTACTTTTCTCTCGTTCTCCGACCTCCTTCTCAATTGAGGACAATGTAGATTTTAACTTGGGGGATGAGTTCCTCCTTTTTGCTTTTTGTAAATATCCAAAAAATCCCAAAAAAAAATATATATATATAGTTGCATTTTGGTATTTCAATAAGTACCCCATGTTTATGTTTTGTTTTTCTCAAACTTCTTTATAAACAACGTAGTTAATTATAATTTTTCTAATCATTTTTTTTATCATATTTCACAAGTAAAATGTTGGCCATGCTGTGTTTCTAATTCACGGTAGCATGTTAAGGTGAAATATTTCTCTAAAACGTGCATTTCTATTATGGTTTTCCGTTCTTTATTTTCTTTACTTTCTCTAAAATTTATCATCCACTATTTTCCTTTTCGTCTTTAGATAATTTTTGTTAGAACAAATTTTGAATAACGTAGTAGATATGAACGATCCAAGTCACATATTATTTTTATTTTCAAGATAATTTCATCAATCTTCTTTTATTATCTCGAACTTGCTTTTTGAAATTTATCAACTCTATGTTTTAAATAAATTTAAAAAAAGCATGAAAATGATTTAGGCCATTTTTGTTTACGTTTGAGCTTTCCTGCCAACCTAAAATCTTTTACCACTAGTTAGCCGCTTTTGAGCCTTTTTTCCAAATTCATTTGATAACTCCACATAGCATTTCATTTTCACCAAAGCCCAAATTCCTACCTATCTAATCACGCTATTTTTTTTTAAGTTTCATTCTAAAATTTTCATGATAGGAAATTTTGTGTTATCTTTGGAGAAATTGTTGAAAAAAGTGTACTCAAAAGCAATGTTTTGAAAAAAGAGAAAAAATGAATGATGAAAAAAAATAAAAAAAAAAAAAATAATAAAGAAAAAAAAAACAACGAAGAAAAAAACATTATATATACATATTTTGTTTAAAATAAATTTATTTGTTTGAAACTCGTTGTTTTGGTTTAGTGTGATTTTTAAGCCTCCATGTTTATATTTGAATTCCACTCCTATTCATAATCCTAAACCAAACGTTTCGGTCATTTTAAGTTCTTTTGATTCACGCCTTTTTAAATTTTATATAACAACTAAGAAAAGAAGAAAAGTAAATTAGTTTTAGTTTTGGATTTAAACTTAGATTTTTGTTATTTAATTGATATAATTATAATGCGTTGCTTGGATCTAGTAATAACTCAATACGTTCTTTTCATTTTCATTGCCTTGCTTAAATATATTTAAAGAATTTCGTCAAAATTCTGGATGATTAATTTTTATTAAGTAAAGTTTATAACAGTTAAACCATACCAAAATAATTGTTTTAGATTTACGTTTTACATTCTCCCTACCTAGAATTTCGCATAGTACTTGTGTAAGTATGATTAAAACTTTTTTGAATTAGTCACTTTTTATGATTAGCTAGTCTTTATATCTTTGCTTTGGGACAAGCAAAACTTAAGCTTGGGGGAATTTGATAATACGGTTTGCAGTCAATTTTATTAGGATATTTTCGGGGTTTTAAAGCAAATCATGTCTTGTAAAGTACTTATTTTGATTCCGCTTTATATATATTTTTGTCGCTAATGCATTTTTTCTGCTTTTTGCAGGTTTTCACGGCTTTTAGCCGAATTTTGCTGCGACACGCCCCAAGGTCACGCCCTACCCGGGCGTGTACCTAGGGCATGTAACCCAGAGGAATGAAGCAATTGGTCTGAAACTGCATTCCGTGGAAACTTAGTGAACACGCCCTCTGTCACGCCCGTGTCACATCCAACACGGGCGTGTTCCAGAGGCGTGTCCCCAGGTTCTGAGGAATCTCCGCAACGCGCTCGTTTTTCCCGCTCCACCGTCGCACCGAAAGTGTCACGCCCCAGGGTCACGCCTGACCCTGGCGTGACATATGGGCGTGTACTTCAGCAATTCCGCCTGTCACCTCCAGCATTCAATTTCAGCTCAACAAAGTCACGCCGCAAAGAACACGCCCCAGGTACACGCCCTACCAGGGCATGACTTTTGGGCGTGTACTTCAGCTACTTCGTCAGAATTAAATTCCAGCCCGAAAAAGTCGCACCGAATTTGTCACGCCCCAGGGTCACGCCCGACCCGGGTGTGACCGGGGGGCGTGACCCGACCCGAAAAATTCTATAAATAGAGCCCAACTCCAAGGGTTCAGGGAGACCTTTTGTATTGAGAGTCATTTGTATTTTTGAACTTTTTTAAGCATGTCTCTTCAATTTTAG
This sequence comes from Platanthera guangdongensis, assembly GCA_039583875.1. NCBI lineage: Eukaryota > Viridiplantae > Streptophyta > Magnoliopsida > Asparagales > Orchidaceae > Platanthera > Platanthera guangdongensis. The sequence continues at coordinate 176,290,494 of CM077163.1, read as the reverse complement.
TTCTTAGCTCTAGCTTTATGCTTTCCCTGTATTAGCTCATAGCTTCTTTCTGTAGTATAATGTTAATGATAGTGTAGTTTACTTTCTATGCACTTGTAATCTCTGGTTTTCAAGTTGTAAGATCCCTGTTTCCTTTAATAAAGAAGTGTTGTTTTCTTTTTCGTTTCTACTCTGTTTTCACTATTTTCTTCTACTCATCCCCCCTCTTCCACCTCACCATGATTAACTAATCCTCTATGTACTCGATCTTGATGATCCGAGGTTCGAGTGATTAGGCTATGATGCTTTGAATCTTACCTTTTCTTTTTAGGGTTTTAGCCTTGAATTACTCTTGATTTATCACGGGTTGGAGGTATATCATCGATATATACTCTCCACCTTTGCTTTCATTCTGGGCTAGCCGAGAGGCTGAAAGTTTGAAATGAGCACTCAATAGTAAAGGGAGCTTTTGGGCCCCTCGAGAGAGGCAGACGTTCAAATCTCCCAGATTGGAGCAAAATCCAATAGTGGGGTTCATCGCGTAAAGCGAGTTTTAGGCCTCCGATTTAGGTGAGAGTCGGCCGGACCTTCCTAAACTCAGTTAGGCACGGCCTTCGAGAGAAGCGTGTCAATATTTATGGAACCTTCACGGTCAAGGACCTTTACCCTAATTAGTTTAGGTTTGTTTATCGTATTTTTCTAACCACTCTTGCCGAGGTGATTTCTGATCGAGTGCATTTTCCTCTCATCGTTACTAAGCTTTAGTATAATCACACTTTTAGCTCTCTTTATCTTTTCATGCAAGTAGCTCTCTTTCATTGCAAGTAGTTCTCTTCCTTTAGTACGCTTAGCTTTCTTCTAAACCCTAATTTTTCCGTCGATAAAATAATAGATTTCGTGTGAGTAAGCTTAATTAACGGTTCCCGGATTTTAATACGACACTTGTGTCCCCTAGCTGCATTTCAATAGGTATACTTGCCTTGTTGGATTGTTAGTTTGGTTATTTTCTCCTTGCAAATATCTAAAAGACAACAAGAAATATAAACTCAAACGGATGGAATTGACAATGGAAAGGACTTCTACCTCTCATCACCCTATCCAGAAACTCACATGATTGTGTTCCCCGGCAATGGTGCCAAAAATTTGATGCACTGATGACAAGCATACCGACCGCACATGTAATATAAAATGGGTAAATGTTTCCCAAGTATCGATCTCACACGGAGCATAGTAAGGTGGAGTAACTTTCAAGGACGACTTGGGATTGAAGTCCTCAAAGTCGGGTTATGAAGAGGCTTTTGATTTGTGGAAATAAAATAAAATAAAAACACTAAATTAATAACTACTTTGCAGGCCGCTATGCACTGCTTTGCTTTGCGGGTTGGAGACTATGTAGGCCACTATGCACTACTTCATAAGGTGGATGTAGTCAAGTAGAGCGGGCGAGTAGGCTAGCGGAATGGACTAGAAGGCTTGCATAATGGAGGGTTTTAGTGATGGAGGAGGAATTGCGGCATTCCTCAAGCAACTCAAATAAAAAATAATTTCATAGAAAAGAAATACAAAAATTTTAATAAATATTTAAGTGCAAAATCATCGACAAATGAAGGTCTAGCAAACACAAGTCAAAACAAGAGGGAAAGAGAGAAATAAATCAACAGAATTTGAAGCCTCGTTGGGGATTCATGGTAGGAACCGCCGGGTTGTCAATCCGCATCCTAGATCAGTCCGCAACTATGTCCGGGGTAAAGGAGAACTGCCACTTTCTCCCAAAGGAGCCGTCTTCTTCATCTCATAACCTTATCTACTCTAATGCTGGCTCTCATGCTTGATGGAGAGTGTAGAGCTAGAATACTCTTCCTTATAGCACTTGGATGATGGAGGTGACATAGGGAAATAGCCCTAATGAAGGAGGAAGAAGACAGAGGTCTCTCGTGGGCAAAAACGGTGAAATAAAGCAAAAGCCCCAATCTAGGGCAAACCTGCAATATTTATAGAAAATGCATCAGAAACTAAGGAACAGACGGTCGAATGCATGGTCATGTGTAGATCGTGTGATACTTATAGTGCAGGATGGCCCAGCCTGGAAGAAGAAGCAGACCGTGCAATTTTTCTCATGCATGGGCAAACCACCTTGTGCACGAACAAAACATATGGGGCTAGACAGAACATGGAAATTCTAAGAAAAAATAAAGATCGTGTGATTTCCTTCGAGCATGGTTGAATCCAATCATTCAGAATTAAAAACGAATAAACATAAATTAAAAAAATAGACAAAAAGACGCGGGCTTATGATTTGGTCACGCACGGGTAAAATAGCTCGGGCATGAGAAAATCACATGCCTCGGGCAGATCAATAATTCGGGAGCCTGTAGGCATCACACGGTCAAAGCGATCGTGCGTCAAGAAAAATGCATGATCGTACTATGTCCACAAAAAATACTTTACAACAAGGGGGGATCTAACCACCTGCACAACCAAAACACAAGCTGGGGCATAGACCTCCAATGCACAAAAATAGAGAAAAAATCTCAGAGGGATATGGGGAGCACCATATGCTTACCCCCACCACATAGTGTGCAATTGCACACCGCAACGGGCCAAAACATGCACTTGGAGAGAAACTGTAAACGAGTGAAATATAAGCAATAAGGAACTAAAAGTGAGGTGCATGTGCATGAAAATTAGCCCGGATGAGTTCGAAAAACCCTATATAAATCAAACTCATAAACAATAACTCAAAAATAGTGTGGGTTTGGCTGGCACAGATCCAACCACGTGGTTTTTCACCCGGTTAAAAGGCTTTCCATGTTAAAAAAAGTTTCTTCTCCAACTTTTTAATTTTTTTTAATAGTATGTGTCTGATGAGTTGTAAATATTCGTACTTTTCAGTACTTTATTTAGGTCATTTAAGTTTATTTTTGTCGTTTTTAGTTACTTTTGTTCAATAAAATGTTCCTTTTTTATATATTCCCTTCTAACTTAGATTTATTTTTGTTTTCCAGAAATTTCAGGAGAAAGTCGAAATTCTCAAAGTACACACCCGTGTCTAATGGGTCACGCCCGTGACCAGGTCGTGTCACTTTGATTCTAGTGGAAAGCTGTCGCCTACAAAGGAAAAATCAAGTCACGCATGACACGCCCATGTCCCGTCTGACATGCCCGTGTCGAGTCCGACACGCTCGTGTCAAGCCACTTGACACTCGATGCCGCCCGCAGACTTGACACTCAACGCCAGTCAACACTCAATGCCACCGACATGCCCATGATATTCCATACATGACCGTGTCTGTCCTAGATTTTTCAACCCAATCCAAATGTCCTATCAGGACTAAAGTTGTAATGCCCCAAAATTGTGTGCGAGTCGGTCGCGAAGAAAATGGTTTTTGGTGCCTGTATAGGGGTACACGGCCTAGGACACGGGCGTGTCCAAGGCCGTGTCTCGCTGGTGATTTTTGGCCATTTTCAACCCAAGAAGGACACGGCCAGGAACACGGCCGGATGACACGGGCATGTCATCTGACACGGGCGTGTGCTAACCCGTGTTCCTACCCGTGTGCAGTAGGGTCGTGTCCGTTGCCGTGGCGGTTATGCGTGACATGCCCCCGAACACGGGCGTGTCGAGGGACCCGATACGGGCGTGTCAGATGAGACACGGGCGTGTCTTGGCCCGTGTGTCGTTTCTCAGTTCGACGATCGTGCCTGAATCGAGGCACACGGCCCGGGACATGGTCATGTTCCAAGCCGTGTTCGGCCCAGGTCTGGAGAATTTTGTGCAGATCTGAGCCGTTTGTTTTCTTTAATTAGGATCCGACGGCCCAGATGAGATCCTGCTCTATTAAGGCCGGGAATAGGGGGTTAATTCCTCATTTTCTCTCCAAAGCTTTCTCCTTCCAAAGTGAGAGAGAAGAGGAAGAAGAAGGAGGTTTCCGGCCACCGGCGAAGCGTCGGAGCACCGTTTTGAAATCGGAGAGCGGATCCGTGGAGGGAAGGTCGTTGCGAAAAGTTCTGTCCGCGTAGTTTTCCCATGGCGCCAAAACGGACTACAAGGGTAACGATTCTCAACTTGAGCATGTGAACCTCTTTCTTTTGCATAGGGAACCCCGCTCCAGCGAGTGTGCGGTGAGTGCGTGGTGTTCCTTGGGGTTGATGTGAGTAGTCCCCCTTGTGTTGCATATAGAGCCCGGAATCGTAAGTACGGGCATAGGTATTGTGTGTGAATCCTACCCGAACGTGTTTTGTCTGGATCGGTGATGTTACATTTGATATGATTTGCCGGAGAAGACTCTGTGCTTTGGGTTTTTTGGGTTTCTACGCGGTAGATTGCAGCAGGGATCCTTGGAGGCTAGCTTCAAGGCGCACCCAGAAAATTGAGTAGAAACGTGTTCTGCTAACTTGGCGGTCTGGGAACCGGCCTTGATAATAACTGGGTTATGAGATTGTTTTGGAAAAATTTGGGATCCGAGAGAAGCTTGGCCCGCGCGTAGGACTTAAATTGTATATGCGGCGTGAGCAACGGGCAAGTGGAATTGGACCTAGGCTATGTGGTACGGTGCGAGAAATCCGAAGACGGGCACTGGCCGTAGGCATAGTCGGAGCCTTAGACGGTGGTCAGATAGGCTAAATGCTCACATGTTGTTGCCATCCTAGGGGTGGTGGTGAATGCACTGATTGGTTAGGGTTCACCATGAATGTGCCCTGAGTGCACGGGGTGTTTGGCCGTGCGAGCCTACACCTGTGGAGAAATATAATTGCGCTATATTATTTTATTGGACTAATGCTATGCAGGGAAAGAGCACTGCCGTCCCGAGTAAGGGGCGGGGTCGTTATAATTTGGTCGGCTTTTAGCTGACAGTTGCCTTGTTTGCCACCGTTCGGTGGTATGTGCTTGCAGGTGCTGCGGAGCCGAGCGCCAAATAGCGGGCTGGAGCCCATGTTGCTGTGCTGGCCCTAGAAGGCCGTAGAATAGTTGTTTTTACATTTATCATGTGTGGCCGGCCTGCGAGCCGATGTTTGTAAGACATATTATATTAAGTGAACATTTGTAAGGCCATAAGGCCATGTACCTGTTTCAGTGTATTTTGGGGTTTCATTCCTGTTGTTGTAGCTGTGGATATTCATATTTGATGGAGTTAAGTTTGGGTTCTTTCAACTTTAAAACCTTCCGCTAGAATGCTCTGTGTAGGACGTGTAGTAATAGTTGGATGGTTTGATTATTCATTTGGTAATCTTCCGACTGTTTGTGGTATATGGCGTCGGGTTCCAGCTAGACCTTCTGTTATATGCCATGCGATAAATGGGGGTGTTACAATTTGGTATCAGACTTCTGGTTACAGTCAGGCTTAAATGAATTCATGGGCAAATTCTTTTAAGGGGTGGTGAGCACATGTGTGCGTCATCGTTATAACATCAAAAAGAACCCATGAATGTCCACTTAGGAATGGAAAATACACTTGTTTTATGGAATTTGAATGTTCCAATGATTGCTTTTAGCAATTTGTTTGTCGTCTAATCGCATGTCTTTGCTACTATAGGCAGCTAGGAGCGGTGCTGGTCAGTCAGAGCGTCCGCAATCATCGGAAAGTAGTGCACCAAGGGAAGTGCCTGCTACACCTCCTTAAGCGGAAACCATCAGGATGGTGGCTGAGGCAGTGTTCGCAATGATAAATGCCCAACCTGCAGGGCAAATGCATCGCGCGCCTCCTGTGAATGAGCAAGAACCGCTTAGGGTTGCAGAATCGAGAGTAGTGGAACGCGCAGCAGTGGAGTTGGTAGAGCCGAGAAGAGCTACGGAGAGGCAGCTAAAGTATGTGATGGGCTTTAATCCTCTGAGGTTCAATGAGGTTGGAACGCTAACCCAAGCTGAGGACTGGCTCTCTTCCATAAAGAGGGTCTTGACGGCCACAATAACTGAAGAGTGGCAGAAGACCACCATAGCGACTTTTCGTTTGGAAGGTTAAGCGAGGCTGTGGTGGGACGAGATGGAGTTTCATCTTCTAGTGGGTAGGCAACTTGCGGATGTGCTGATGGAAGAATTTTCAAGATTATTCCTAGACAGATTTGTACCCTCTGCTCAGAAGTTGGAGATGGAGAATCAGTTTCTTGGGTTGATTCAGGGATCCAGAAGCGTGGATGAATATCTGCATGAGTTCACACGGTTGGGTCGTTATGCTGGTGCTATGTTTACAGAAGAAGAGAGGAAGACCAACCAATTCTATGAGGGTCTTCGCGGTGATTTATAGTTACTCCTTGCTGGGCCTAAGGCGCAGGGATTCCTAGCCTTGGTCAATTCGGCCCGATCGTTTGAAATGGTTGCGAAGAAAGTTCAAGAGAAGAAGGACCCATGAGAAAGGAAGACCGAGTTCAAGGTGCCAAACAATAAGTCAAGTTTCTGCAGGTGGAACAACAAGCGGAGGACTTCAAATTCAGCCCCTTAGGCTGATGCATCGGGGGCAACTTCAAGTCGAGTCCTCGGAGCTTGCTACAACTGCGGGAAGATGGTGCATTTTGCTCGGGAGTGTTGGAGCGGACGTTCAAAGTCCGAGAGGAGACCTGGAGCGACTTATGCGGAGAAAGGGAAGGCGGTGGAGTCAACCGCGTCCCATCATGCTCCAGCCCAGCCTAGAGTCTACAACCTTGGTCTACAGGAGGACATAAAGCAAGCGGACGTGGTGACAGGTATGAGTTAAATTACAGTGGTTTAACTTTTATAGTTGTTACCTTCGTATTTGTTAGCTTACATTTGTTAGTGCTAGGCTTTGTGTTAATCTTTGGGTTTCCGACGAGAGCCCTTTTTGATACGGGAGCATCACATTCCTTCTTGTCCGAAAAATTCATATCGCGCATCGGAGTTCCGTTCTCGATGACAGAAAACAAGTTGGATGTGTTGTTTCCTAATGGGTGCTCAATGCGTGAGGATAGGATTTGCGTTGTGAAGATTCGGATTGGAGACCGAGAGTTTGATTTGCCGGCGTTGATTCTACCATTAGTGGAGTTCGACGTAATCTTCAGTATGGATTGGCTCTCGGAGCAAAGTGCATGTATTGATTGCAACCGTAAAGAAGTCAAGTTGGGTCTGGGCACTAATCGAGAGACTACTTTTGCGGGCATGAAGGGGTCAGGGAAAGTTCTGATGTCAGCCCTTTAGATGTTCAAGGCAGTTCGGTCTGGGGCAGAACTATATGTCACTCTAGTGCAGACTTCGACGCCTAAGCCTAGTTTGGACAGCATCCCAGTTGTGTCCGAGTATCCTGATGTTTTTCCAGATGATCTCCCAGGAGCCCCTCCTCAGCGGGAGATAGACTTTACTATAGAGCTGGTACCGGGTGCCAAACCGGTGTCACGCTCCCCCTATCGGATAGCCCCAAGAGAAATGGCAGAGTTGAAGGTACAACTGCAAGAGTTGCTAGAGCAAGGTTATGTGCGTCCGAGTTCGTCGCCTTGGAGCGCACCAGTTCTGTTTGTTAAGAAGAAAGATGGGAGCTTGCGGCTTTGTATCGACTCCCGGGAATTGAACAAGCTTACGGAGAAGAATAAGTATCCTGCTCCCAGGATTGACGATCTGTTTGATCAGCTGGTTGGGTCAACAGTATATTCGAAGTTAGATTTGAAGTCCGGTTACTATCAGTTGAGGATAAGAGAGAGCGACATCCCAAAAACAGCATTCAGTACGCGGTTTGGGCATTACGAGTTCACGGTCATGCCGTTTGGGTTGACGAATGCGCCATCCGTGTTTATGGATCTGATGAATAGGAAGTTCAGAGAATATCTGGATCAGTTCGTGATAGTATTTATCGATGATATCCTGGTGTATTCGCGGTGCGAGGAGGATCACTACAAGCATTTACACATGGTGTTGGAGACATTGAGGAAAAGTCAGTTGTATGCAAAGTTCTCCAAGTGTGAATTCTGGTTATCCTCGATAGCGTTCCTTGGTCATGTTGTCAGTGGAGAATGAATAACGGTGGATCCGGCGAAGATAGTGGCGATACGGGAGTGGCCTACTTTGACTACGGTGGCCGAGGTCCGGAGTTTTTTGTGGCTTGCTGGCTACTACAGGCGCTTCGTAGATAACTTCTCGCGGATAGCACTACCATTCACGACATTGACAAGAAAGGATCAGAAGTTTGTGTGGTCTCCGGAGTGCGAAAAGGCTTTTGAAGAGTTAAAGAGGCGGTTGACCACGACGCCTATTTTATGTTTGCCAAGTGGAACCGAAGGGTTCGAGATCTACAGTGATGCTTCGAGCAGTGGTTTGGGCTGTGTTTTGCTACAACATGGGAGAGTGATAGCTTATGGTTCACGAGCATAATTATCCGGTCCACGACTTAGAGTTAGCGGTCGTGATATTTGCTCTAAAGCTTTGGAGGAACTATCTGTACGATGTGAAGGTCGATATTTACACCGATCATAAGAGTTTGAAGTACCTGTTGGACCAAAAGGATATGAACATGAGGCAGCGGAGGTGGATGGAGTTCTTAGGGGACTACACCTTCAAGATACATTATGTGCCTGGGAAAGGAAATGCAGTGGCGGATGCGTTGAGTCGTAAGATTCCCGCACAAGCCAACTGGTTATCGGTACATGATGAGAGATTGGTCCAAGAGTTGGAGGCATTGGAGATATCTTGTGTCGATAAGAAGTCTAGTGCCGAGGCGAAACTGTTTTAGACAGAGGTGCAGTGTGACCTAGCGGATATAGTTCGGCGAGCTTTGGTTCAGGATAGCAGCATGAGGCAGATCTTGGAAGAATCTTTGAATGGGTCAAATTCCCAGTTTGTGGTTGAAGATGGGTTGCTAAGGAAGGACGGTCGTCTATGCGTTCCTAGTGCGGATAATCTTCGGGAGGAGCTGATGTATGAGGCTCAGCATACCAAGTACTCAATCCACCCGGGAAGCACGAAAATGTATAAAGACATGAAGAAATTATTCTGGTGGCCGGGTTTGAAGAAGGATGTTGCACTTTATGTGGCCAAGTGTCGTACTTGTACATTGGTGAAAGCGGAATGCCAGAAGCCCGGAGGTTTCTTGAAATCCCTTCCTATCCCAGAATGGAAGTTTGACGACATATCTATGGATTTTGTGCACGGTTTGTCGAAGTCGCAGAAGGGAAACGACGCCATTTGGGTGGTTGTAGATGGGTTGACAAAGGTGTCGCACTTTATCCCAGTCAGAAAGGAAGATCCGGTGGAAAGGTTAGCCAGACTCTACGTGGATAATATTGTACGATTGCATGGTGTGCCTCGCAGTATTGTTAGTGATCGTGATGGACACTTCATGTCGAATGACTGGAGGTTGGTGCATGGTCTGTTGGGTACTAAGCTAAAGTTCAGTACAGCCTTTCACCCGCAGACAGATGACCAAACCGAGAGAGTCAACAGTACTATGGAGGACATGCTTCGCATGTGCGTCCTAGATTTCGGGAAGAATTGGGAGGATCACATGTACATGGTGGAGTTTGCGTACAACAACAGCTTTCAGTCAAGTATTGGAATGGCGCCTTTCGAAGCCTTGTACGGGAGGAAGTGTCGTACGCCGTTGTCTTGGTTGGAGGTAGGCGAATCGAAGTCGTATAAACGTCAAGCGGTGGAAGACGCCACTTCAATGATACGGACAATTCAGGAAAGGCTGAAGATTGCTCAGTATAGACAGTCAAAGTATTACAATGCCAAACATAGAAATGTGGAGTTCAATGTTGGCGACATGGTATATCTAAAAATCAAGCCCTTCAAGGGTGTATCGCGGGTTCGACGCTTGAAGAAGCTGAGTCTGAGATACCTTGGACCCTTTGAAATCCTGGAGCGTGTTGGCGAGGCGGCGTACAGGTTGAAGCTGTCGACGGAGTTGAGGGGGCTGCATGACGTGTTCCACGTATCAGTGTTGTGTAAGACAGTGCAAGAGCCTTCGCAGATCATTGCGGACAGTCAGGTACCGGTTGATTATGAGTTAACAACAAGGGTCAAGCCAGTACGAATTGAAGATGTTACAGTCAAATGACTCCGCAACAAGGAGGTCCGAATGGTTAAAGTCCGTTGGGATAATTGCGGACGTGAGGAGCTTTCTTGGGAGCGAGAGCAAGCTATGTTGGAGGAATACCCCGAGTTATTCCACTCAGGTATCATTTATATTTTGTGTACCTTTGCTTAATTTCGGGATGAAATTCCTTAAGTGGGGGAGATTTGTAACGCCCCAAAATTGTGTGTGAGTCGGTCGCGAAGAAAAGGGTTTTTGGTGCCTGTATAGGTGTACATGGCCTAGGACACGGGCGTGTCCAAGGCCGTGTCTGGCTGGTGATTTTTGGCCGTTTTCAACCCGAGGAGGACACGGCCAGGAACACTGCCGGATGACACGGGCGTGTCATCTGACACGGGCATGTGCTAACCCGTGTCCCTACCCGTGTGTAGTAGGGTCATGTCCGTTACCGTGGCGGTTATGCGTGACACGCCCCCGAACACGGGCGTGTCGAGGGACCCGACACGGGCGTGTCAGATGAGACACGGGCGTGTCTTGGCCCATGTGTTGTTTCTCAGTTCGACGATCATGCCTGGATCTTGGCACACGGCCTGGGACACGGCCGTGTGCCAAGCCGTGTTCGTCCCAGGTCTGGAGAATTTTGTGCAGATCTGAGCCGTTCGTTTTCTTTAATTAGGATCTGACGGCCCAGATGAGATCCTGCTCTGTTAAGGCCGGGAATAGGGGGTTAATTCCTCATTTTCTCTCCAAAGCTTTCTCCTTCCAAAGTGAGAGAGAAGAGGAAGAAGAAGGAGGTTTCCGGCCGCCGGCGAAGCGTCGGAGCACCGTTTCAAAATCGGAGAGCGGATCCATGGAGGGAAGGTCGTTGCGAAGAGTTCTGTCTGCATAGTTTTCCCATGGCGCCAAAATGGACTACAAGGGTAACGATTCTCAACTTGAGCATGTGAAGCTCTTTGTTTAGCATAGGGAACCCCATGGCTCCCGCGAGTGTGCGGTGTGTGCGTGGTGTTCCTTGGGGTTGATGTGAGTAGTCCCCCTTGTGTTGCATATAGAGCCCGGAATCGTAAGTACGGGCATAGGTATTGTGTGTGAAGCCTACCCGGACGTGTTTTGTCTGGATCGATGATGTTGCATTTGATATTATTTGCCGGAGAAGACTCCGTGCTTTGGGTTTTTCGGGTTTCTACGCGGTAGATTGCAGCAGGGATCCTTGGAGGTTAGCTTCAAGGCGCACCCGGAAAATTGAGCAGAAACGTGTTCTGCTAACTTGGCGGTCTGGGAACCGGCCTTGATCATAACTGGGTTATGAGATTGTTTTGGAAAAATTTGGGATCCGAGAGAAGCTTGGCCCGCGCGTAAGACTTAAATTGTATATGCAGCATGAGCAATGGGCAAGTGCAATTGGACCTAGGCTATGTGGTACGGTGCGAGAAATCCGAAGACGGGCACTGGCCGTAGGCATAGTCGGATCCTTAGACGGTGGTCAGATAGGCTAAATGCTCACATGTTGCTGCCATCCTGGGGGTGGTGGTGAATGCACTGATTGGTCAGGGTTCACCATGAATGTGCCCTGAGTGCACGGGGTGTTTGGCCGTACGAGCCTACACCTGTGGCAAAATATAATTGCGCTATATTATTTTATTGGACTAATGCTATGCAGGGAAAGAGCACCGCCGTCCCGAGTAAGGGGCGGGGTCGTTATAATTTGGTCAGCTTTTAGCGGACCGTTGCCTTGTTTGCCACTGTGCGGTGGTATGTGCTTGCAGGTGTTGCGGAGCCGAGCGCCAAATAGCGGGCTGGAGCCCATGTTGTTGTGCTGGCCCTAGAAGGCCGTAGAATAGTTGTTTTTACATTTATCATGTGTGGCCGGCCTGCGAGCCGATGTTTGTAATACATATTATATTAAGTGAACATTTGTAAGGCCATAAGGCCATGTACCTGTTTCAATGTATTTTGGGGTTTCATCCTGTTGTTGTAGATGTGGACATTCATATTTGATGGAGTTAAGTTTGGGTTCTTTCAACTTTAAAAACTTCCGCTAGAATGCTCCGTGTAGGACGTGTAGTAATAGTTGGATGGTTTGATTATTAATTTGGTAATCCTTCCGACTGTTTGTGGTATATGGCGTCGGGTTCCAGCTGGACCTTCTATTATATGCCATGCGACAGATGGGGGTGTTACAAAAGTACACGCTTGTGACATTCAGCGCATGTCCGTGATCGCCCCAACTTTTCCAGACAAGAAGTCTCCAGCGAGGCAAGGACTCGACGCTTTCACCAATCACGCCCTCTCTATACGCCCATGACCTCCATTTCATTCCTGCGACCGCCATGTGGAACATCCAAAAGAAGCCCCGAAGTCCAATGCCAAAAACTATTCATCTTATCGATCCGCAGGACCCGACACACCCCCCAGTCAAGCCCGTGACCAGGGCGTGTAATATGAATTTTTTGCTTATAAATAGAAGTTTTCTGTATGAGCCAAGGGTTTAACTTTTTGAGCCATTCTGCTATTGGATTGCTGCTTGGGTCCCTTTTTGAGCTATGTAAGGAGATTTTCTCCCCCTTTCTTTAGTGTTTTCTTTACCTTTTTGTAAGACTCTTTTCAGCTTAATAAAATTTGTAAATTTTCTCTCCTTATATTGTATTGGAATGCATCTGAGTGCCACTCTTTCAGTGAAGTTTTGTATCTTTGTTATTTCTTTTTAAAACGAGCGTGTGCATGTGTATGATAGTAAAGTTCTGTTTATGTTTTCTTCCTTTTTTACTTAACTTTGTTCTAGTTTATTTTCTATCTAATTTAGTGATTTTATAATTGCCTTGTTTATCTTTGTTTTTATTTTTAAAATGTGTGTGTGTGTGTGTATGAGGATGATTTTAAGTTTTATGTTTTCATAATTTTTTTTACTTAGTTTTTTTTTGTTTTAGGTTTTCTTATAGTTAGTTAGTGTTATGATAGCTTTTCTCATCATTTCCTTTAGCTTAGATGCTTTCTAAATAGCTTTGTATTCATTCTTATGGGTTTATAAAATGGTTTTTTTTTTCATTTTTGTTTAACTTAGATTTTCCCTTTTAAGGAGTAAAACTTTTTGTTCCGTTTTTACCATATTTCCACTTTTTAAGCATTTTTATGAAGTTATAAGAATGAAAAAGTTGTTGTTTTAATTTTTGAAACACTTTGATTTTTGCATTTTTTTTGAAAACTTTTTCCTTCTTTAATTTTTATTTCTTCTTTTTATGCATTTTTAGCAAGTTCTAAAGTTATAAATGTAATCATTTTAATTTTTCGATCACTTTGATTTTCTCTTTTTTCCTTGTGTGTGTGAGTGTATGAGTTAGTTTGTTTTAGCTTTCTTTATCACTTTCTTTCCTTCAAGTAGACTGTGTGTGTGTATGAGATAGCATTTCAGCTTTCATTTCCCACCTACTCGTTTGAGTAAGACTTATTATTTCCCGCCTACTCATTTGAGTAGGACTTACAATTTACTAATTTCATTTCTCGCCTACTCATTTGAGTATTACTTGTCATTTCCCGCGTACTCGTTTGAGTAAGACTTGTCATTTCTCACCTACTCATTTGAGTAGGACATGCAATTTACTTCTTTCATTTCCCACTGACTCATTTGAGTAGGACTTTTCATTTCCCGACTACCCATTTGAGTAGTACTTGTCATTTCCCGCATACCCGTTTGAGTAGGACTTGAAATTTACTGCTTTCATTCCTCGTCTACTCGATTGAGTAGGACTAGTCATTTCCCGCCTACTTGTTTGAGTAGGACTTGTAATTTCAATTATGTATTTTTCCTTTTTTGTAACTTAGATCTTGTTTTTATTATGGCTTTGATTGAGTGGGTGCGTTCTTCCTTTTTAAAGATTTTCTCTTCCTAATGTTAGGTTATTTTATGTCTTTTTTCTTTATAACCCTTTAGCATTTGGTTTTGAACTCATGTCTCACCAAACTCATAGGCCATCCCCATCCCGATGAGAGGCTAATCGCTCTTAGCCCTCGGTATCGAAGAGCATTGGGACATAAAAATCTTTTTAAATAATTAAAGGTCTTCTTTTTCTCTTTAATTAAGAACTTAAGGATTACCCCGGGTTTACGATAAGTAGAACCACATATCGATGTGTGGGATCTATTTCTGTTATCCATACGCTAGCTAACCGAGAGGCAGTGCGTATGGACCAATCACCCTTGGGTAAAGAGAGTTTCACACTAAACCTCGAGAGATGAGGTGCGGAATTCTACCGAATTGGGTCCCTCCCCCAATAGCGGGGTTCTTAGCGTAAAGCAGACATTAAGAGGAATCCTTCGCGAAACGAGAGCTCGGTCAAATAGTCTTAATGTTCAGGTGAGCGATAGTCCTAGAGATAGGTGAGCTCGTTCTGTTGGAACCTCCACGACCAAGTTTCCACTTTAATTGAATTGAAACCTAGGACCACTAGTTTTACAATTTATTTTAGTCCTAACGTAATTCGATACCGAGCGTTATTTCTTCATCAATCTTTTTCAAAATCTATTTTCAGCTCTTTCTTATAGCCTCCTTAGTTAATTAATCTGACACTCTTAATTTTTTCGATAAGATAATTGTCCTTACGGGCGAACTAGAGATAATCAACCGGCCCCGGGAAATATATGATCTTGATATTCCCCCTGAATATCCTGTATTACTTACGATAGGTGCACATGACTTCTTTCATCGTGCGAAATCGAAACCCAGCGTGCTTACTAAATAAATTAGAGTCGGGCTTCACGCGCATCAAGTTTTTGGCGCCATTGCGGGGAGCTTTGAGTTATTATTTCGAATTCCGGAGTCTATTTCTTTTACCTATTTTTCTAAAAAAAAACATAAGACTCTACTTAAAATCCAAAAAAGGGTAATTATTTAGTATATATTTTAGGGTGTATAGCCCGTGGACAACCATCGGAGTCTGAAAATTTGGATTTTGATCATGAGATCAAATGCACTCTTACGCATATTCGATCTCAACATCGGAAACCCTCTTTGGACACCGAAGAATCCATCGAAGAACCCTCTGCCGCTATTATGGCCGACCTTATCCCAAATGTAGTCATAGAGCATACAATGTCTTACTACGCCCGGCCGAACCTAGATGATACAGGGTCTAGTATTGTTCGCCCTACGGTGGAGAACAATAATTTTGAAATAAAATCTAGCGTTATTCAAATGAACCAAAATGTCGTGCTGTTCGATGGACAGCTGGGTGAGTACCAGAACATTCATTTATCCAGTGTTTTTTGGAAATCTGCGATACTTTTAAAATTAATGGCATCTCTGATGACGCCATTCACTTGCGCCTTTTTCCGCTTTCCTTAAAATCCAAAGCAAAAGCATGGTTGAATTCCCTCCCACGATGATGTATCACCACTTAGGCCGAGCTTGCGGAATGGTTCTTAACGAAGTATTTTCTGCCCGCTAAAACTGCAAAGTTGAGGGAGGACATTTCTTCGTTTGTGAAGAATGATTCTGAGTCTCTATTTAAGAATTGGGAGAGGTTTAAAGAATTCCTCCGCAGGTGTCCGCACCACGTGCTGCCAGCACGGTTGCAGGTCCAAATCTTTTAAAATGGTCTTAACTATCAGACGCATCAAATGATTTACGCAACTGCCGGGGGTACCCTGAATAATAAGACCCTCGAGTCTGCCCAATCTCTTATCGAAGAGATGGCCACGAATGCCTACCAATGGAACGTCCCGCGGGGATGTCCCAGGAAGGCGGATGGCCTCTTTGAAGTGGATGCCACTGCTTACTTAGCCCTTCAAGTTGAAAGGCTGACGAAGCAGGTGGAGGAGATGTCTGCAGCCTCCTCCACTCGGCCTTGGGCGATTCCCTCTAACGTCAGTGTAGTCGATTAATTCGTAGACTATGTGTTGATAGTGGCCTCTGATATAAATTGCAAGAGTGGGATAGATCTGATTTACACTAGAGGGGGTGAATAGTGTATGTTAAAATTTTGAATTTATTTTTATAGCAGATTTAAAAACTATTGATATATATAGAGAAGCAATCATAATACAGAAATAAAAGAGAATAACAATCACAGATGACACAAGGAAATTTATAGTGGTTCCCCAATAAATCTGGGTAGATCCACTCTTCTACCACCCTGGTAGGAATCCACTACAGGTTTTTGATCAGGTGCCCTGCCACCACAGGTTTTTGCTCAGGTGCCCTGCCACCACAAGATCTATTTTTCTAAGGGAGATCTAGCAACCCTTTGAGCTTTTGATCAGGTGCCCAAAAACCAAATTATGTCTTTTGATCAGGTGACTTAAGAACCAAGGAGTTTAACTTTTGAAGGGATTTATAACCTTGTACACAGTTTATGAAAATAAACAAAAGTGATGTTGTCTTCTCTTTCAAGATTCTCTGAGATGACAAGTGGATTGATGTTGAAGCAAAAAAGCTCCCGCTGATTTGAGTAGTGTTTATGATCAGGAGAGGGAGTCTTTTATTCAGGGTGTAGGCCTTCAAGAATTTTGTTTTTCTCCAGTAGAACTTTTGGACTGATATGAATTGTATTGTCCCTTGGAGAGTATGTGTTGATCTGCAAGTCTCTAAGTCTGTATCTTTAAGTCTGTAAGTATGAGTCTGTAAACTTAAGGCAACAATCTTCTGTACATATATATAGAATGCTGAGAGGAATTCAAATATTTGAATTAATTAACTCTGAAATGTCTGAGGAATTCCCGAGAATGGTAACTGCCGTGGAAATTTATTAGCTTTAAACTTTGTGATATGTCCATATTTAATGCTGCCTCTAAACGGCTATATTCGTTAGAATATTTGTATTAAATATCAGAGTCATGGCTATCTGTAATTAAGCCTTTAAATTATCCTGCCATCAGAATATATAACACCCAAAAATTAAGCCTGAAACTCTTCTACCTTCTGTAAATAAAACTGCCTAAAATACTGCCAAGAATTAGTCTAACTCAACAAGCATTTCGTCGACCTGAGCTCGGAAATCATTGAACTGAATCTTCTTATTTGTCTACCTGAGCTCAGAGTTCGTCGAGCTGAGCTTGACTTTCGTCGAACTGAGATTCTGAGTAGAGATCGGAGTTCATCGACCGGGGCTCAAAGTTCGTCGAGCTAAACTTCAGAGTTAAGACTCTGATTCGTCGAACAAAGAACGTTGTTCGTTGAACGCAGCTCTGCTTTCATCGATCGCAACTTTGCCTTTGTCAAACTGATTTTCTGCATTCGTCTAACTGATTTTCTGTTGGAGTTCTTCTAAGACAATAACCCTAGAAATAACCTATGACCCAAGACTATACAAGGTGGGTCAAACTAATCATCCTAATAGTAATCCTAGCCCAAATCAGTAATAGGGTTCCAAAAATCTCCTTCTATTTGGGTGAGGATACTATTTACAAAGAAAAAATAAAAAGCATAAAATATCTAGCAGAAAAACAAATTTCAACAGATATAAAAACAAAGTGCTTTGAAAGTTATAAACATAAACACACTTATAAAATAAAAAATCAATTTTCTTTCTTTGGAGCATTAGAGGTAGAGTCAGAAGATGATTTAGTGAAGATCATCATCTTGTTAGAATTTGCAGCTTCCTGCTGACTCATCTTCAGATCTTGAGAGCCAATAATTTTCAAAGAGGTAGTCCTATGCACTACTTTCTCTCGATGTAAGCTCATGTATCTGTCCACATTGAATAAGTTTTTCTTACCATATCTGTCAAGCTCTTTTTGTCTGTAAGAAGACATAGTTGAGAACTGAGAAGTCTCGTTCCCTTCTGCTTTAGCTTTCTTGATTTAAGATAGAGCAATGAGCTCATTGAACCTTGCCATTCTGATGTTTGGGTCCAATTCTGGATCATAAGCCGGGGAAGGAGGCCTCTTTGGGCTGACTATTACTGTTGTTGTCTTCTTTGACCTGGATGCTGCTAGCTGCTACTCTGAGATTCTGACCATGATCGTTTGTCTTTGCTGCTCTGAGTGGGTCTAGATTGATGATGAGAAGAGGTAGATCTTTGAGAATGAGAAATATTACTTACTGCTCCTGCTATTGGAGGAGGAGGAGGAGGAGGTACTCTCCTAGATCTTGGAGGTGAAGCATACCTCTTCATCTTCTTCCTATTCTTCATTTCATTTTTTGAGAACCTCATCCAGTGGGGGAGGTCTGGAGTGAGGGGTATCCCATGAAGAACACAGTAAGGAATATCAGTTGTGGTAGAAGGTTTAGGAGCAACCTTTGTTGGAGCCTTCTTCTTTGACATTCTCTTTTTAGAACTTGAGTCCTCTGACTAATCAGATTCGTCATCATCATCGGATTCATCTCCAGGCAAATCATATAATTAATCGATCTGTTTAATTAACTCAGTGTAATCAATAGTCTGAGCCTCTGGCTGTATAGTTACAATATCTTCTTCCTACTCCATGTCTTCATTAAGAAGATCATCAAAGTTGGGCATTGGGGTTTCATCCCAAGCAAATGTAGGAGGGGAAGAAATTTGTTCTATAATATTCATTGTTTCATTAGTAGCTATAAACTGAGAAGAGACAACTGTAAGGCTGGCCCTTAGTTTCTTTAAAATTGATAGGACTAATGGGATTTGTATAACATACTATAGCCTTAGAGGGATCATGTTCAAAAACTTGATAATAACTATGCAAAGTATCAAAAACTGATAATAAAGAATTCAAGTTCACTGTGGGATTAATAAAAAAATAACCAACAGTTTTTAGTTCTGGTTCTGCTATCAAAACAAATCCTCAACTGAACTGATCATCTCAGTATCCTGAATATCATCCAAAATTGTTGTTGTTGGTGCTTCAACTGTTGCATCTGGAACTTCTACTGTATCTGGAGCTGCTTCATTAAAAATCTCCCCCTGCTTAGATTCAAGAAGACCTAAATCTAGGCCCCCAGAAGAAGGGATAGTAAAGGAGGAGAATAGCTAAGAAGAGAGGGAAGAAATAGAAGTAACAATAGGAGCTACTGCTTCAGTTATCAGCTTCTTGGGGTTGGAGTGATAAATTCATGAATATTTGATGCAATGGAAGAAAGTCCACATATATAGACTCAGGAGGAGCCTGAGTGGATGTAGAGGTAGATGTAATGGAAGTAGAAGGGATGAAGGTGCTTTCACAGTTAGAGCGGAGATAGAAAGCTTGAGGAATGGATGAATGGGGGATGATAGAAGGAATGTCATCATGAATGATTTTTTGGACATATGATTATGGTGGAGTTATATGAGATTGAGGTGGAGATGTGTGTAGAAGAGAGAAGTGTGGAGGAGATGAGAGTAATGGAGATGTAGGTGGTGACTGAATAGGTGACTGATGAGTAGAAGCTAATTGTTCTGGAGATTGCTATAAAGTAGAAGATTCTGGATGGAAAGAAGTGGATGGAACATCCTCAATGTAATGGAGTGGTGACTGAGGAGGAGGAGAATGAATATGTGGAGTGGAAGAAGTAACTTGTTCATGTATTTGTAGAGAAGGTGGAGTGGATGGTCTAGGGGATTGGTGTGGAGATGGCAGTGGAGAATGATGTGCAGATGGTAGATGAGAAGAAATTAGTGGAACAGATACTTCTCCTGGGGTTGGTAGAGTGGCTGCAATAGCCCTTGTATTTTCAGAAGTGATCCTGGAATATATAGCCCTTGTTGTCTTGGGGATTGTCCTCTCCCATCTTACAAACAAGTCAGAAGTGAGCCTTTTGGAGGCATTGATGTGAATGGTCTGGGAGACCAATAGTTGAGGACACTTGGTTTGGAGGAAGATGCCCAGGATTCTTCCATAACTGACATCTTTCTTATTAAGTTTCTTTTTGATTGAATCAAAAATAATTGTTCTTTAGTTTACAGACTTCTTATTAACTAAAGCACACATCAACATAAATTGGTGCTTGGTGATATAATCATGTGAAGAGTGTTTTACTAACAGAACTTTTCCAACGACATCAACTAAAAATTTATACTCAATTGAAAAACTTTTCTTCAATAAGTGGTTAGGGTTTCCCTGGTAATGACCCATTCTATCTATCATTTCATCAAATTCACCACTAAATATTTCTAAGTCATCTTCACCATTTATGAATCCAAAAATTTCAGATAGAACTATTGGGGTAAGAGAAACCTGATTTCCAGTGATTGATACGGTAATAGTTGTAGGGTCTTGAATCCTTGCAGTATAGACCCATTCCTTGATTTCCAAGACGGGAGTTTGATTCTTACAAACATAAAATTTAGCAGATGTTGTGCCTCAAATAGTTGTAATATATCCTTGAAAATCTGGTCTGAATGACTGAAGGAGTCCATATCTATGTCAAAACCTGCGCCAAATTTCATGCCAGAGAGAATCTCCTTTTGCAACGCCATTTTTCTGCAAAACCGACAAGATCAAGTGCATGAGATGGGAAATGGAGGAAGCGTGGGATAGAGTTCGATGAAAACCTAATTATAAGTTTTCAGAAGTTTAAAAGGCGAACTCTGTCCGATGAAAACAAGATATTGAACCCAGTTGATGTATAATTCTCAAAAGAAATACGTTTCGTCGATCTCTGTTCGATGAAAGTTTTGCAAAAGAAATATATTCGCCGAGCTCCGTTCGACGAAAAATACTTGAAGCTAATCTATCGATCTCCGTTCGACGAAATAGTTTATAAGACAGTTCGTCGATCTCCATTCGACGAAAATTTCACGAAGAGTTCACAGTTCGTCGAGCTCCGTTCGTCGAATAGTGGACAATTCGTCGATCTTCGAATTAAAGTTAATTTAATGATTCTTCATTAACCATGCCTAACTGATTTAAGAAGTCAATGTGTTTCTTTGCATCTAAAGGTTTAGTGAATATATCTGCTTTTTGAAAATCAGTAGGGATAAATTCAAATTTAATTTTGTTCTTATCTACATTATCTCTTAGAAAATGATGTCTTATTTCAATGTGTTTAGTTCTACTATGTAGGACTGGATTCTGTACTATTTATATTACACTTATGTTATTACAGAAAATAATAGAATTAGATAGGTTAAAACCATAATCTAGAAGTTGATTCTGAATCCACAAAATCTGTGAACAGCAACTACCAGCTGCAATGTATTCAGTTTTAGCAGTTGAATTAGACACTGAGGTTTGCTTCTTACAAAACCATGAAACAAGCCTATCACCAATGAACTGACAAGTTCTTGATGTGCTTTTTCTGTCAACTATACATCCAGCATAGTCAGCATCTAAGAATCTAGTTAACTCAAATCCTGACTCAATGAGAAACAAGAGTCCTAGATTAGGGCAACCTTTTATGTATCTTAAAATTCTTTTAATTAAGATTAGATGTGATTCTTAAGGGTGTACTTGGAACCTAGCACAAATACAGGTAGCAAACATTATGTCTGGTCTACTAGCTGTTAGGTATAATAAGGACCCAATCATAGCCCTATATATTTTCTGATCAACAGGCTTTCCATGTTCATCAGTATCAACAATAATATTTGTAGGCATAGGTGTTTTCATGGCTGAGGCATCTGACATCCCAAATTTTTTAATAAGCTCTTTAGAATACTTGGATTGGGATATGAAAATGCCATCAGGAGTTTGCTTCACTTGTAAACCAAGGAAGTAGGATAGCTCACCCATGCTACTCATTTCAAACTTAGAATGCATCAGGTTAGAAAAGCTTTTGCATAGTTTGGAATTAGTAGAGCTAAAGATTATGTCATCAACAAATATTTGCACTAGTAAAATTTTAGATTTATGATTTCTAAAAAATAATATTTTATCTATTATGCCTCTACTAAATTTGTTCTCTAGAAAGAAACTAGCAAGAGTCTCATACCAAGCTCTTGGAGCTTGTTTTAGACCATAAAGTGCTTTATTAAGTCTAAAAACATAGGAAGAGTGAGTTGGAGAGATAAAACCTGGAGGTTATTCAACATAAACTTACACTTTGAGCTCTCCATTTAAAAAGGCACTCTTCACATCCATCTGATATACTATGAATTTCTTGAATGATTCATATGCAAGAAAGATTCTGATAGCCTCTTATCTTACAACAGGAGCAAATGTCTGGTCATAGTCTCTGCCTTCCTCCTATGAATATCCTTGAGCTACCAATCTTGCTTTATTTCTTATAATGATTCCTTGAGCATCCAATTTATTCCTAAATGCCCATTTGTTTCCAATGACTTTATAGTCTTTGGGTCTTAAAACCAAGTCCCAAACTCTACATCTCTTAAATTGATTTAGTTCCTCTTGCATAGCAATGATCAAATGGAGATCTTGTTATGTATCTTTTATGGATTGAGGTACAATCTGAGAGATAAAACAAGCATGCATCTGATCTTGATTTAATTGATGCCTTGTTTGAACACCAGCTGATATGTCTCCAATCACTTGAGATCTAGGGTGAACTCTTAGTGTGACAAGATCAGCAGGTAGAGTTGGTTGTTCAACTGTTTGTGGTGCTAATTCCTCTGTTGGAATTTCATTTGCCATAATATTTTCAGCAAATATTTCTGTATCATCTTCATTACTGACATCAGTAATCTGTTGATAAGGATGTGTTGTATCGTCTTGTGGTAGGATTAAATCATCCAAATTTCTCACATAGATTTGGTACCTAAAATTTTCTATGGTAGAGGTGTCTCTCTCCTTGTAAAATATGTTAGATTCATCAAAAGAAACATGCACAGATTCTTCCATTTTAAGAGTTGATTTATTAAATACTCTATAAGCCTTGCCGACTTGTTAGTATACAAGGAAAATTCCCTCAGCAACTTTGGCTTCAAATTTCCTTAATGTTTCTTATCATTATTATTTGTATAACATTTGTAGCCAAAAACTTTGAAATAATCAACTTTAGGTTTTTTATTCTTAAGTAATTCATATGGAGTCTTACCCTTAAGTTTATATATTACACTCTATTAAGGATATAGTTTGTTGTGCTTACTGCCTCTGCCCAAAAGGATAGGGGCAAATGAGCATCTGCAAGCAATGTTCCAGCAAATACAATTAGAGTTCTATTTTTCATTTCAGCTACCCCATTTTGTTGAGGAGTTCTAGGAGTAGAAAAATAATATCTGATACCTTCCTTCTCACAGAATTCTTGCATCAGAAGAGATTCAAACTCAGTGTCATGATCACTTCTGATCAATGCAATCTATGTAAAGTACTCAATCTTGATGCTCTTAAGAAAGTCTGTAAGAACTTTAAAGTTATGTTACTTGTTTCTTAGAAAGAATACCCAAGTGAATCTAGAGAAATCATCTACAATAACTAAATTATAAGACTTTGCTCCCAAGATTTGTACTGTAATAGGTCAATAAAGGTCCATATGTAGCAAGAACAAAATCCTGCGTGAATCACTTTTAGAGATTGATTTAAAGCTATTTTTTGTTTGTTTGCCTAATTGACAAGCCCTACAAAGTCCTTCCTTCTTACAAGAACTAGAAGGCAGTCCTCTGACAAGGTTGTCTTCAGATAATTTAACAATTGTCCTAAGGTTTACATGTCCTAATCTCCTATGTCATAGTTCATTTGTTTTTCTAATTTGATTAAACATGCAAATTTCAGATTTGGCGGAGTTGAAATTAACTAAGTATATATTACCTTGTCTAATTCCTGTTAAAATAATTTTGTTAGAACTTGATGTGATAGAACATAATGACTTATTAAAAGTTACCTGATAACCTTCATCACAGAATTGACTTATGGATATAAGGTTATGCTTGAGACCTTTCACACATACTACCTCCCTGAAGGTAACTTCTCCAACTTTGACATTCCCATAGTCATTTGTCTGGCCACAGTTGGAGTCTCCAAAAACGACTTTAGGTCCAAGCTTAACTTTGTAATCACATAAGTTCTCTTTTGTCCTTGTCATATGTTTTGAGCAACCACTATCCAAATACCATTATTCATCTGTGGTAGGTTAGTTCTTTTCCTACATCAAAACAAATTAGATGTTTTTGATCCATGTTACCTTGAGTCCTATTCTCTTGACATAATGATAATTAGAAATGTAAGAATACTCAGGTTGATACTTGTAACCCAGTGGATGATATCTACTAGGAGAAAAAATCCACTTCGTAAAAGGGTTTATAAATTCTTGTTTTTGATTATAATGTTGAAAATATTTAAAATTTCTGTTATAAAAATTTGGGTTTGACGAACTAAAATGTGTTCATCGATCTAAGTTCGACAAATGTAAATGAGTTCGTCGAACACCGTTCACAGAAAAATATTGATTATATTCTGTGTTCCACATTCGTCGATCGCAGTTCGACGAATCAAATTGTTTTTATCGAGTGCCATTTGAATGATTATTATATTCAAATTCTCTATTCATAGTTCGCCATTCTCTGTTCGATGAAAAATGATTATTTCGTCGAGCTCGGTTCGACGAATTATTTTGAACATAATTTTTATGAAAATTCTTATTTTGTTTAGGCTTTTGTACCACTTATGTGGTTTTATCTAAGTCTTCTAATTTTTCTTTACCTTTAGCAGAAACAAATTTTATAGGTGTAGATAATATATTTTTCTGTAAGCAACAGGCTGACTAGATAAAGCCCCCAAAGCCCAGTTTGCCATTGAGCCTGACATTAACTGTGCTTATAATATTAATCAGTTTGATGCCTCTCCCATTAAGGGATTCTCCAAACTTCCTAGCCTCACATAGTTTGTTTTCTAATGATATTATTTGTTCCTTAAGATTTTTTAGTTCTTCTTTAAGGCTAGAGTTTTCTGAAGATATGTTATCTAATTTAGTTAGTATTTCTCTAGGAAGTTTTATCTCCTCAGATTTTATTAAATCTTTAAATAGTAATTTGAAATCTAATTTAAACTGGCCTGAAGTAAAATCAAGTGAAGAGATTACCTGATCTTCTTCAGATTCTGATTCAGCATCAAAGTTACTGCATGATGCATTGATTGCCATCAAGAAGGCTTCCTTAGCCCTTGCAACTTCTTCATCTTCACTTATGCTAGACGAAGACTCATCAGATTCTGTTTCACTCCAAGTTTAAGCTACAAAGCCCCTCTCCTTTTTTTGTGTTTCCTGGAGGAGGGTTTGTTGGAGTGTTTCCTGTAGTCTTTCTCTTTCTTCTTGTCCTTCTTCTGATTCTCAGGACATTCAGGAAGAATATGTCCTGGTTTCTTGCACCCATAACACGCAACTTCTTTAGTGGGTGTCTTATCATACCTTGGTATATCATTGTCTCTGGAAGATCTTCTTCTGAAGTCCATTCTGTCCATATTGTAAAATCTCTTAGCCAATAGACCTATAAGATCTTCATTCTGTGGAAGAACTCCTGCCTCTTCTGTTGTTTGAAAGGCTATGTTCTTCTCTTTCCTTACTGTAGGTGGAGTCCTTTGCTCAGCTTCCCTTGTCTTGATGAGCTGCTCATAAGATTTGAGCTTGCCAACAAGATCTCAGTTGAAATCTCATTTAAGCTTCTGGATTCCTTGATTGGCCAGATCCTTGAATCCCATGTGCTAGAGAAACAGATGAGGATCTTATCTTTGACCTCTGTCAATGTGATATCCTTTTCCAAAGTATTCATTTCATTAATGATGAGACTGAGCCTTGTGTACATGTCAGCTACTGATTTAGATGCTTTCTTCTTGAAATTCCCATATTAAGAGATCAAGTGAGATCTTCTATCTTTTCTTTCATCAGCAGATCCAATAACCATTGTGTTGAGGGTGTTCCAGACATCCGTTGCTGAAGAGCATTCAGCAACCTTCTGGAAGATATCATCTGACATTATCTGAGCTAATATGTTCATAGTTATGGCATCAGCAATTTTGCTTTCTTCTGGGCTTCTGTTCATGTAGGAGGTGGTACAGTACTTGTACTTGTTGTTGTCACTGGTAGAGGTGGACCTGTCAAGATGGAGTTGTTGATATCTTCATCAATAAAGTTCTTATAAAGTCTAATCCTTGTCTTCCATAGTGCGAACTTATTTAGATTGCACACAGGAGTTCTACTGCTTGAATATTCCTTATTTTGTGTCATGATAGATAATATAACCTCTAGGTGCAATAAGATCTATCAGGATCTGTTTGTTCAGGTGTTAACCTGTAAAACCAAAGAACCTCCTCTGATACTAATTGAAAGTGGCCTCTAATACAAATTGTAAGAGAGGGATAGATCTGATTTACACTAAAGGGGGGTGGATAATGTATGTTAAAATCTTGAATTTATTTTTATAGCGGATTTAAAAACTAGTGATATATAAAGAGAGAGAAGCAATCACAGCACATAAATAAAAGAGAATAACAATCACAGATGACACAAGGAAATTTATAGTGGTTCCCCAATAAATCTGGGTACATCCACTCTTCTAACACCCTGGTAGGAATCTACTACAGGTTTTTGATAAGGTGTCATACCACCAAAGGTTTTTGATAAGGTTCCCTACCACCACAGGTTTTTGCTCGGGTGCCCTACCACCCCAATATCTATTTTTCTAAGGGAGATCTAGCACCCCTTTGAGCTTTTGATAAGGTGCCCAAAAACTAAATTAAATCTTTTGATCAGGTGACTTAAGAACCAAGGGGTTTATCTTTTGAAGGGAGTTATAACCCTATATACAGTTTATGAAAATAAACAAAAGTGATAATGTCTTCTCTTTTATGATTCTCTAAGAAGACTAGTGGATTGATGTTGAAGCAAAAAAAGCTCCCCCTGATTTGAGTAGTGTTTATGATGAGGATAGAGAGTCTTTTCTTCAGGGTTTAGGCCTTCATGAATTTTATTTTTATCTAGTAGAACTTTTGGACTAATATGAATTGTGTTGTCTCTTTGAGAGTATGTGTTGATCTGCAGGTCTCTAAGTCAGTATCTCTAAGTCTATAAGTCTGAGTCTATAACCTTGAGGCAGCAATCTTCTGTACATATATATAGAATGCTGAGAGGAATTCAAATATTTGAATTAATTGGCTTTGAAACGTCTAAGGAATTCTCGAGAATGGTAATTGCCTTGGAAATTGATTAGCTTTAAACTCTGTGAAATATCCATATTTAATGCTGCCTATAAATGGCTATATTCGTTAAAATATTTGCATTAAATATCAGAGTCATAGTTGTCTGTAAATAAGCCTTTAAATTATCTTGCCTTTAGAATATATAACACCCTGAAATTAAGACAGAAACTATTCTGCCTTCTGTAAATAAAACTGCCTAAAATACTGCCAAAAACTAGTCGAACTCAGCAAGCATTTTGTCGACCGGAGCCCGAAATTCGTCGATCTAAATCTTCTTATTTGTCGACCTGAGCTCAGAGTTCATCGAGCTGAGCTTGACTTTCATCGAGTTGAGTTTCTGAGTAGAGATCGGAGTTCGTTGACCGGGGCTCAAAGTTCATTGAGCTAAACTTCAGAGTTAAGACTCTGATTCGTCGAAATGAGCACGCCGTTCATCGAACACAGCTCTGCTTTCGTCGACCGCAGCTTTGCCTTTGTCGAACTGATTTTCTGCATTCGTCTAACTGATTTTCTACTGGAGTTCTTCTAAGGAAATAACCCTGGAAATAACCTATGACCCAAGACTATATAAGGCGTGTCAAACTAATCATCCTAATAGTAATCCTAGCCCAAATCAGTAATAGTGTTCCAATACATGTATAATTCGGGACGGCCTTCCTTCAACCCCAACAACAACCCTTATAGTAACCACTATAATTCGGATTGGAGAAACCACCCCAACTTCTCATGGAGCAATGCGAACAATGCGTTGCACCCCCTACCTCTCTTTCACCCGGATTTCCATCGCCTCCCCCTCTACCAAAATCCTCCCTGATGGAGGAAAATATTTCTAGATACATAGCGTCCAACGAGTCAAATATCCAGAACATCACCAGATCGCTAAAAAACTTAGAACTACAGTTGGACAGATTACGCGTATGATGTCTGAGTGTGCTCTCGGGGAACTGTCGGGGAACACGGAGCCCAATCCTCGGGAGAATATTAATAATATAACCCTCTGTAGTGGAAAGGAGGTGGTCGATCCAAAGTGGATAGATCCACAGGTACATATTTCACCTCCGAGCCCTCTTCCCGCTTCTTTTGTTACGCCACCTTTATTAATTTTAAATGATAAAATTATTTTAAAAATGCCCTTGTCGTATCCACATAAGATAGATAGTGAGTGTAAGGACGCACAGTACAAAATATTTATTTTACTATTAAAACAAATTCATATTAATGTTCCCTTCTACGGGCAATCTTGCAGATGCCTAAGTATGCAAAATATTTAAAATAACTTCTTTCTAATAAACAAGATTTAGAAAATATATCACATATCTCTCTCAATGCAGACTGCTCAGCGGCTCTTACTAATAAATTACCCCAAAAAGAAATGACCCGGGACAGTTTTCCATCTCGTGCCCTTTTGGCAATATACTAGTAAAATATGCTCTAGCAGAGTTAGGCGCGAGCATTAATTTGATGTCGTTCATGCTCTTTCAAAAATTAGGTTTGAGCACTCCGGGCCCTACTAAAATGTGTATCCAACTAGCGGATCACTCGGTTAAGTTTCCCATCGGGAAAGTGGAGGACGTTCTTGTCTGAGTTGATAAGTTTATCTTTCTGATAGACTATGTCATATTAGACATCGAGGAGGACACCAATGTACCAATTATACTCGGGCTCCCTTTTCTTGCCACCTCCCGCGTATTGATTGCTGTGAGTAACGGTCATCTCCTCCTTCTGGTAAGAGATGATGAAGTTACTTTCTCTATTAATCCCCCAATGGGGGACTTGTCATCGATCGATGACTTTTGTTATAATTTAGATACCTGTTTCGGAGATTATTCTTCCTTTGTTTTCGAATCTACTTTTTTAAACGACGATATTTTTGCGCTCAAAAACTTTAATTGTGAAGAGGATGACTCTGTAAAATTATCTTTCGAACCATTTGGATCGAAAGATATTAAAATTAAAACCACATTAGAAGAACCGCCTTGCCTAGAACTCAAACCCCTTCCCAGATCTCTCAAATACGCCTATTTAGGAAAAGATGATACCCTTCCCATTATCATTTCTTCGCATTTGAGTGATTCGGAGACTTCCGATTTATTGGAAGTTTTTCTTAAACATCGCCACGCAATTGCGTGGCAAATTTTTGATTTAAAATGGATTAACCCCTCTTTCTACACTCATAAGATTTTCCTTAATGATAATTGCTGCAAAACTATTCACCCGCAGTGACGTCTTAATCCAAACATGAAAGACGTCGTTAAATCCGAAATCATAAAATTATTATATGCAGGGATTATTTATCTTTTTTCGGATAGTGCATGGGTTAGTCCCGTTCAAGTCGTTCCCAAAAAGGGCGGTCTAACCGTAGTGTAAAATGAGTATAATGAACTCGTCCCAACTCGTACAGTTACTGGTTGGCGGGTGTGCATCGATTATAGAAAAATAAATGATGACACCCATAAGGAGCATTTCTCAGTACCATTTTTAGACAAAATTCTGGAGCGTTTATCCTGTCATCCATAATTTTGTTTTCTTAATGGTTTATCAGGGTTTTTCCAAATCCCCATTACCCCCGATGACCAAGAAAAAACAACATTTACCTGCCCTTTTGGCACCTTAGCATACCGAAGCATGTCATTTGGACTCTACAATGCACCAGCTACATTCCAAAGATGTATGTTGGTGATCTTTGGCGAGCTGGTAGGAGACATTATGGAAGTCTTTATGGATGACTTCTCTTTTTTTGGATGCTCATTCCCGACTTGTCTTCGTAATTTAGATCACGTCCTTCATCAATGCGAGGACACGCATCTTATTTTAAAATGGGAAAAGTGTAACTTTATGCTTCGAGATGGTTTGGTTCTCGGCCATAAGATATCGTCTAAGGGGATGGAGGTCGATAAGGCCAACTTAGAAATTATCGAAAAACTTCCCCCGTCTTCTAACGTTAAATCTATTAGGAGTTTCTTAGGCCACTCGGGCTTTTATAGATGTTTCATTCAAACATTTTTAAAAATAACAAAGCCGCTTACTCGCCTCCATAAAAAGGAATCAAATTTTGTCTTTAGTAACGAATGTGAGTACGCTTTTAATATTATAAAACAAAAACTTATCAATTCACCCATTTTAGTAGCGCCCGATTGGACCCTTCCGTTCGAGATTATGTGTGACGCTAGTGAAATTGTCGTAGGTGTTGTTCTTGGACAATGCATAAACAAATATTTTCATCCTATTTATTATTCTAGCAAGACTCTCACTTCTGTACAAGGAAATTACACGACAATGAAAATGGAACTTTTAACTGTCGTTTTTTGCTTTAGATAAGTTTCACTCGTATATATTGCTATCTAAAGTTATCGTATTTACCGACCACTCCGCCTTAAAATGTTTTTAGCAAAAACGGACGCGACGCCCCACCTTCTTCGATGGATCCTCCTCCTACAAGAGTTTAATTTGGAGATCCTGGATAAGAGGGGCGCCGAAATTTAGCCGCCGATCACCTCTCCCGCTTAGAAAATCCAGCTGCGAAAGCACTTGTCAAATCTGACATAAGTGTTAGATTCCCCGATGAATGCCTCCTAGTCATAAATACTATTTCATCTTCCCCGCCTTGGTTCGCGGATTTCGCGAACAATTTAGTTGCGCGGGTGCTCCTAAAAGACTTTTCTAGCTAGCAAAAGAATAAATTCTTTTCTGACTTTAAAAATTTCTGTTGGGAGCACCCTTTTTCTTTTTCGTATCTGCGCGGACCAGGCAGTCTGAAATGCATCACGGGAGTGGATTGCATGAAAATACTTAAGGACTGCCATGAGGATCCGGCTGGTGGAAATTATCAGGCTAACCGGACTACGCGGAAGGCACTGGAGGCGGGCTTCTTTTGGCCCACTGTATTCAAAGACGCTCACAATTTTGTGCACTCCTGCGATAGCTGCCAGCAGTCGGGTAACATCTCTCATCGCGATGAGATGCCCCAAAATTTATTTTTAGAGTGCGAAGTCTTAAGTTTGTGGGGCATCGATTTTGTTGGCCCCCTATCTCCGTTTTTTAAAAATAATTATGTTTTAGTGGTGGTCGACTACGTATCGAGGTAGGCTGATGCACAAGCTCTCCCCACCAACGATGCACGAGTCGTCGTTACCTTTCTTAAAAACTATTTTCTCACTTCGACACATCTCGCGCTATTATGAGCGATAGGGGAACACATTTCTGTAACGCCCAAATGGCTAAGACGTTAGCTAAATATAGAATCACACACAAACATGCCACCCCCTGCCACCCGCAAACTAGTGGTCAAATTGAGGTAGTAAATTGAGAGATTTAGCGTATATTAGAAAAAACTGTCTCTCTTAATAGGAAAGATTGGTCTGTCAAACTCGACGATGTGTTGTGGGCATATCGTACGACATACAAAATCGCAATTGGTTGTACGCCATACCGATTAGTCTATGGCAAAGTGTGTCATTTCCTCATAGAACTAGAACATCGCGCTCTTTGGGCTTTAAAACTCTTAAATCTCGACTCTAACTTAGACGCTAAAAATAGAAAACTACAACTAAATGAGCTCGATGAATGGTGTGCAAACGCTTATGAGAGCAATAAGTTCTATAAGGAGTGTTTTAAGTTTTATCGCGATCGAAAAATCAAGACCCAAAAAAAAATTTATTTGGGCGACCTTGTCAATATTTATAATTCACGTCTCAGACTTTTTCCTGTAAACTAAAATCACGATGGCCCGGCCCCTTCAAAGTTGAAGAGGTTTGGCCATATGGGACGGTACTCGTCTCTCACACGAAAAAGGCTCATTTAAAGTAAACTGTCATCGTTTAAAATTATATATAACGGGCAATCCTGTGGGCGGTAATAACGAAACCATAACCCTCCTCGAAATATAAACCTACCAAAATAGTCAAGCTCCACGACTATAAACAAACGCTCCTGTGAGGCACCCCATGTTTATCTTTTTCGCTATTTATTTACTTTTTCTTTGCTTTTTTGTTCTTAACAATGCAGGGTTCCTAATTAGACCTCCCCGTGCACGTTTTAGAGAAGTTTCTACCCTCCCTCTTTTTTTGTATATATTGCATTTTATTTCCTTTTTGTTACACATACATACTTTGCAATATTGGGGATAATGTTGGAATTAAGTATGTGGGGTGTCTTGTGCTTTCTTTTCTGCACTTCTATTTTCTACACTTCGAAAATTTTTTAAAAAATAAAAAAAAATGAAAACAAAACAAAACAAAAAAAGTATAAACTGAAAACTCAAAAAACAATTTTTATTTTATCATCAAAAAATTCAAAGAAAATTATAAAATAAAAATTCCAAAAATATTTAGTTTTAATTTATAAATATTTTTGGTAAATATTTTTTGTAAATATTTTGTAAACATCCTTTTCTCTTTCCCCTCTTCCTTTCTTTCTCCTCTTTGTAAATAACTTTTCATTCTTTCCTCTCTTATAAATATTTTCTTAAAAATCTTAAAAATACAAAAAAGGGTTTTAAAACAAACAAAAAAAATAGTTCCAAAAAATATATCTTTTCACATTTTTAGTATGTATATATTAAAGAAATAAACACAAAATACAAAAAAAGATAATAACTCCAAAAATAAATAAAAAAAGAGATTAAATTAAAAACACACAAAAAAAGATGATAACTCTAAAAATCTCAAAAAAAATTATTAAACAAATAAATTGAATATACAATTTTTAACTCCTTTTGCTCTCCAAAAATCTAGTTACAAGTTTATTTATAAGCGAATTTCATTAATTTTTTGTTTACTATTCATTTATTAATTAGAGATTGATAGATTTAGATATCTGAAGTTAAGTTTTAAAGAATTTTTTATGCTTTGTTCTTAAGATATGGAACTTTTTTCCGGCACTACTTCTAATTTATCTAAAATAGAGGCATGTGTATTATGTTAGAAAAAACAACTATAGACTTCAATTATTTTTAATTCAAACTTACAGGAACGTTCAATTTATCAAAGTTGCTCTCAAATTTTTTATATTAAAATCTAGTTTTCTTTTTGAAAAAAATTCATCTCCCCATATTTATCATGTCTTACTTGACATGATAAAATTTTTATCCTTAAAAGAACTTATGTCAATGGAAATAAGATTTCGTTCTGTAAACATATACATCCAATATTTTAAAAGATTATATTTTATGGAGTAAGAAGACAAAATTCATTATTCCTATACATATGCATTGGGTTATATGAAGTTGTAAAAAAAATTACGTGTTATGGAAAATAAGATTTCGTTTTTCTAAACATTCACATTCAAACACAAAAATTTCAGTAGAGGTTTGAGAAAAAAAATCTCACCTCTAAAACCAAAGCCTCTTCATAAACCAACAACCCCCCTTAGCCATATTCAATAATTCTAAACTTAATATAAAATCTTTTTGAGAGCATAAATTTTAAATTGCATTTTTTCTTCAAACTCTTATAAGCTAAAGTTTTTATAATTCCAATCTATTTTTGTCAGCTAATGATTACAATTTTTGCTTGTTATTTGGTTATTTCAAGAAATCTTTTTGGCCAAAACTTTTCCTCTATTTAAATCATTTTCATGATTTAGGACTTAACTCTTATACTCATGATGTCTATTTAGATCTCTCTTTTAATTAATTCAAGTGGTAGCTAAATTTAGGATTTTGTTTTTAATTCTTTATAAGTATATCTCCAACTTTTGCTCTGGAATAACAAAAGTTTAAGTATAGGAGTATTTGATGAGTTGTAAATATTTGTACTTTTCAGTACTTTATTTAGGTCATTTATGTTTATTTTTGTTGTTTTTAGTTACTTTTGTTCAATAAAGTGTTCCTTTTTTATATATTCCCTTCTAACTTAGCTTTATTTTTGTTTTTTCAGAAATTTCAGGAAAAAGTCGAAATTCTCAAAATACACGCCCGTGTCCATTGGGTCACTCTTGTGCCGTGGGCGTGTCACTTTGATTCTAGTGGAAAGTTGCCACCTACAAAGGAAAAAAATCAAGTCACGCATGACACGCTCGTGTCCCGTCTAACATGTCCGTGTCCAGTCTGATACGCTCGTGTCACTCCACTTGACACTCGACACCGCCAGCAAACTTGACACTCAATGCCAGTCAACATTCAATGCCACCGACATGCCTGTGACAATCCAGATACGCCTGTGTCTGTCCTGGAGTTTTCAACCCAATCCAAATGTCCTGTCAGAACCAAAGTACACATCATGTCATACGGCGCACGCCTGTGACCACCCTAACTTTTCCAAACAAGACGTCACCAGCGAGGCGAGGACTCGAAGCTTTTGCCAGTCATGCCCTCCATATACGCCAGTTACCTCCATGTCACACTCGTGACCGCCACGTGCAACATCAAAAAGAAGTCCCGAAGTCAACCGCCAATAACTATTCAGCTTATCCATCCGCCGGACCTAACACGCCGCCCAGTCACGCCCGTGGCCAAGGCTTGTAATCTAAAATTTTTTGCTTATAAATAGAAGTTTTCTGTATGAGCCAAGGGTTCAACGTTTTGAGCCATTTTGCTGTTGGAGTGCTGCTTGGGTCCCTTTTTGAGCTATGTAAGGAGATTTTCTCCCCCTTTTTAGTGATTTCTTTAGCTTTTTGTAACTCTTTTTTCAGCTTAATAAAATTTGTAAATTTTCTCCCCTTATATTGTATTAGAATGCATCTGAGTGCCACTCTTTCAGTGATCTTTTGTATCTTTATTTTTTCTTTTTAAAATGAGCGTGTGTATGTGTATGAGAGTAAAGTTCTTTTTATATTTTCTTCCTTTTTACTTAACTTTGTTCTAGTTTATTTTATATCAAATTTAGTGTTTTTATAATAGCCTTGTTTATCTTTGTTTTTATCTTTAAAATGGGTGTGTGTGTGTGTGTGTGTATGAGGATGATTTTAAATTTTATGTTTTCATAGTTTTATTTTACTTAGTTTTTTTTTAAAGTTTTTTTATAGTTAGTTAGTGTTATGATAGCTTTTCTCATCATTTCCTTTAGCATAGATGCTTTCTAAATAGCTTTGTATTCATTCTTATGAGTTTATAAAAAGGGTTTTTAAAAGTGTTTTTGATTTTTCTTTAACTTAGATTTTCTCTTTTAAGGAGTGAAACTTTTTGTTCATTTTTTACCTTACTTCCACTTTTTAAGCATTTTTATGATGTTATAAAAATGAAAAAGTTGTTGTTTCAATTTTTGAAACACTTTGATTTTTGCATTTATTTTGAAACTTTTTCCTTCTTTAATTTTTATTTCTTCTTTTTGTGCATTTTTAGCAAGTTTTAACGGTAGAAATGTAATCATTTTAATTTTTCGATCACTTTTATTTTCTCTTTTTTTTTTCTTTTGTGTGTCTGTTTATAAGTTAGTTTGTTTTATCTTTCTTTATCGCTTTCTTTCCTTCAAGTAGAGTTTGTGTGTGTATGAGATAGCATTTACAGCTTTCATTTCCTGTCTACTCGTTTGAGTATGACTTGTCATTTCCCACCTACTCGTTTGAGTAGGACTTGCAATTTACTGCTTTCATTTCCCGCCTACTCATTTGAGTAGGACTTATCATTTCCCACCTACTTGTTTGAGTAAGACTTGTCATTTGCTGCCTACTCGTTTGAGTAAGATTTGCAATTTACTGCTTTCATTTTCCACTTACTCGTTTGAGTAGGACTGGTCATTTGCAGCCTACTCGTTTGAGTAGGATTTGTCATTTCCCCCCAACTCGTTTGAGTAGGACTTGCAATTTACCGCTTTCATTTCCCACCTACTCGTTTGATTAGGACTTGTAATTTCCCGCCTACTCGTTTGAGTAGGACTTATCATTTCAATTATGTATTTTTTCTTTTTTGTTACTTAGCATTTTCTTTTATTATGACTTTGGTTTAGTGCGTGCATTCTTCCTTTTTTAAGCTTTTCTCTTTCTAATGTTAGGTTATTTTATGTCTTTTTCTTTATAACCCTTCAGCATTTAGTTTTAAACTCATGCCTCACCAAACTCATAAGCCATCCCCATACTGATGAGTGGTTAATTACTCTTAGCACTTGGTATCGAAGCGCATTGGGACATAAAAATCTTTTTAAATAATTAAAGGTCTTCTTTTTCTCTTTAATTAAGAACTTAAGGTTTACCCCGGGTATACGACGCGTAGAACCACATATCGATGTGTGGGCTCTATTTCCATTATCCATACGCTAGATAGCTGAGAGGTCGTGCGTATTAACTAATCACCCTTGGGTAAAGTGAGTTGCGCACTAAACCTCGAGAGAGGATGCGCGAAATTCTAACGAATTGGGTCCCCCCCCCCCCAATAGCGGGGTTCTTAGCGTAAAGAGGGCATTAAGAGGAATCATTTGCCGAATGAGAGCTCAGTCGAATAGTCTTAATGTTCAGGTGAGCGATAGTCCTAGAGATAGGTGACCTCATTCTGTTACAACTCCACGGCCAAGTTTCCCCTTTAACTAAATTGAAACCTAGGATCTCTAGTTATATAAATTTATTTTAGTCCTAACGTAATTCGATACTGAGCGTTATTTCTTCATCGAACTTTTTCTAAGTCTATTTTCAACTCTTTCTTATAGCCTCCTTAGTTAATTAATCCGACACTCTTAATTTTTTCTATAAGATAATAGTCCTTTCGGGAGGAGCAGAGATAATCAACCTGCCCCGAGAAATATACGATCTTGATATTCCCCCCAAATATCTTGTATTACTTGCGATATGTGCACTTGCCTTCCTTTCATCGCGCGAAATACAAACCCAGCATGCTCACTAGAAAAATTATAGCAGGCCTTCGTGCACATCAGCGCGCTCTACTGCTCCCGGGGTAAGGTAGTTCAATTTAGTCTGGTCTATTGGATCCTTGAGCGATCTGCAACAAGGATGATGACCAGAATTCATCACCTTCCTAACAAATTGCAGCAAGTCTGGGAATTTAACATGTTTAAATAAAATAGGAATTGGGAATTGTACAACTCACTAATGAAATGCATCAAGTTTGGGACTCTAGAATGTTCAAACATATTTATACAAATGCAAAAAATTACTTTTGGTGTGCCAATAGCATGTCATTTTGCAAATATAGAAATTTGGGTTGTAAATATAACTTGGCTGTCAATATTTAATATTAGCGTTTATAACACTAACTTTTTATTATTATTATTTTATCAGATAATTAAATGGTAAGAATTGTGTTGGGTAATGTATCCACAATTACACGGATTTGACGAAGCCTCCTGTCAAGCTAAGATGAATTCATAATGTATTTGATAAAACCTTTTAAGTTGTGCTTGCAGTTATTCCACGCTAAGTGCACTCCAATGTCAGGGTGCAGTAG
Organism: Platanthera guangdongensis; assembly: GCA_039583875.1. Classification (NCBI taxonomy): domain Eukaryota; kingdom Viridiplantae; phylum Streptophyta; class Magnoliopsida; order Asparagales; family Orchidaceae; genus Platanthera; species Platanthera guangdongensis. The sequence goes on along the minus strand of CM077163.1, from coordinate 176,253,243 downwards.
GTCAATATACACGGGTCTGCACGACGTAATCACTCGTTGAGCAGATCAGTGTGTTGGCCTACGTGCACTCTCTCTATTGGAGTGTACTTATTTTCAAGTACAGGGCTGTTATCATGCAAGAGCAGACAAGGAGTAAGGATGGGTAAAAGAGCAGCTCATGGGTGGAAAGACGAAAAATCGTCTAAGTGTGAATCGACGAGAATCACCAAGTGATTCTCGCCGATTCGGCGAGAATCACTAGTGATTCTCGCCGAATCGTCGAGAATCACCGGCTGATTCTCGCCGTCTCTATCCGGCTACATCAAAGCATGCGACACTGGCGCTAAGTCATAATCGTCGAGAATCACCGGCTGATTCTCGCCATCTCTATCAGGCTAAATCAGTGCGTGCAAACAAGTCAACTTCGACGAGAATCATCTTTGATTCTCGCCGAATCGTCGAGAATCACCGTTAATTCTCGACGATTCGACGAGACTCACCTTCGATTCTCGCTGATTTTGACTTGGGCAATTTTTCTGGAAACCGTTGGACCGGATTCTGCCGCTGGCACTGTTTTGAACCGGAATTAGGGTTTCTTCTAGTGGGACCCATAACGGTCATAAAAGAGTATTTTACTGTATAAATACATGCGTATTTTTGAACAGTACAGCAGTGAAGAAGATTTGAAAAAGCCGAGCCGTCGACGTGACCTAGATCGCGATAACTCCGCCACCGCCGTCGCCGCTCGGGCTGGTCGATCGCCGGCTGCTAGATCGTAGTTTCCTCCAGATCTCCCGGCGACAGAAGCTTAGCCAAGCGTAGCATCTCACGCGTCTAACCAGAGATCCTTTGTCTCTTGATTTGTTGATCGGGAAAACCTTCCCCGTCCGAATCGATTGAGACGATCGATCCTAGTGTGACCATTGGAAGACCTTGCTAGCTTTGCTACGAAGACTGGATCTCCAAAGTACAGCAGCCGCACACCGTTGTCGTCGCCGATCCCGAGAACCAAGCCGCCGCTCATCTTGCCGCCGCCGGTTTCGGGGAGATTCTCTCCAAGTGAGATCTAGGTTTGTGGACTCTTCGTGACTTCTAGAACACGTCATCAAACGAAGAGGGACACCTTAGTCTCCAAAAGTAGTTTGTATTTCTTGTACATTCTAGTTTTTTTTTGTTGTAAAGGAACGTTGGTTCCTAGCTGTAAGGGTTGGGTGCAACCCGTGTCGTGGGAGTGTTGACTCCTACGTGAGGAAGGGTTCCTTCCGATAGTGCAAGGATTGGATTTCAATCCTGTTGGTGAAGACAGCGAGTCGTCCCTTGTTGGGAGATAGGTCGAAGGGGGAAAGTGGATGTACCCAAATCGGGGAACCACTATAAATAGCTTGTGTACTCTGTTTGCTGTGCTGTTTTATTTTCGTGTGCAGGTACAATTTTAATTACGCAAAAACGCTGCACGTCACCTATTCCCCCCCCCCCCCCCCCCGTAGGTGAAGCTAGTTGACACTAGGTGGACTTTCAAGTGGTATCAGAGCCAGGTTACTCATCAAAAATGTTTACACCTTGAGTAGAATCCTGCCACCAGTGTCAGAAGCATGGAGCTGGATCATGAGATCTCTCCACTAAGACTTCCCACATGCACAAAGGAGTATTATCCCGTCTGGAAGATGAGAGTGTCGTATCACTTGGAGGCTATCGATCCTCGAGCATATTTCATCCTGGAAGAGGGTCCTTTTATTCCTATGAAGACCTCAGGCTCTGGAAAGAATATCCAAGTGCCCAAGTATATTGTTGAGATGTCGGAGACGGAACTCTCATTATTTAATCTGGACGAGATGATTCGTCAGATTCTCATGGATGTCTGGTCTGGACCTTCTCGCTCTAGATTGGAAAAATGTGGGACGACCAAATCTATGTGGGTAATGATCTCAGAGCTGATGGGGGGATCAAAGAAAGCTGGGATCAGCTGTCAACCAGAGGATGAAGCCTATGTGGGGGTCCTCGCCTCTGAAGATGAAGGCAAGGATCAATCGGACAGCATCAGAGCTCCAGTGTCCTTGTCAGAGACTGAAGAAGACATTGAGGAAAGCAGTTCTGATGAGGATGACACAACGGTCACTGGCGCTAGTGACAATAACACTGAAGAGCAGGTAACTTCTTCATCTTGCCCCGTCTTTCTTGAAGTTCCTGAAGACAGGAACTGTTTCCCGTCAGAAAATCCTGATTCCCTGAAGAGAGCCCTTCAGAAAAGCAACCTACTTGTTGAGGAGCAAGCTCAGGAGATTGCTTGGCTGAAGATCTTGTTGGTTCTCCAATTGGCATCCAACAAGGTCAAGGACTCTAAAATCTCAGATCTAGAGAGTAGTCTAGAGAATGAGAAAAGGATAGTATCTAACTTTTCCAAGGTTGATGCTATGAAGAGAAAGGTAGAAAATGGGTGGATCTCCCGAATTATCAATTCATGGAGAAATGAGGAAACGGTATTCCGACCCCCCACTCCAAGCAGGAAGGCTACTCATCATGCCTTCAGGTATGATCACAGGAATAATCGTGGTCACTGCAAGGGTGATCTGTCCTCATGTGGAGACACCCATAGTGCAAGGGCCGTTATGGCCACCCATATGAGAATACCTAAGGCTCATTCTGAGCCCTTTGTATTCTCGGCCACTGCCCCTACTCGGCATGAATCTGCTGGTATCAGCTCTCCGAACTCTTCTCTCCACCCAAGGACACAGGAAAGGGAGGTTAGAAGTCATGCTGTAAGTTCTTATGGGGCCTCAGGAAGGGGGTTGACTGAAAGGAAGGCACCACCTCCCAGGCCTCGTGACGCTCGCTACATGCATTCCTTCCACCCTTCCACGTGTCACGGTGGAAGAGGCAATTTTGGGAGCGGATCCAGATCTATCCCGTTTGGACCTAAGCTCATGACTACCTCAGTCACTAGATCATGTCAGAAACGAAGATACAACATTCACACGTGTTGGTGTTGTGGCAAGGTGGGACACTTTGCCATAGACTGTTGGCACAACCCCTCTGTGTCAAGGGCAAGGGCCTATCCACATCTCCTGGGCAGAGGTAGTCTTCCTGACAGGATTTCTGAAGTAAGGCATTCGAATGTTTATGCTAACAAGAACCTAGGACCCAATATGTATTGGGTTCCTAAGGTAAAGTAACCTTCTTTTGCAGGGTAGTCTAGGTTCCCGTTAATATGATGGGAACTAGACAGTAGATGTTTCAAGACTAAATTGGAACAAATATATGGAATATCAGAAGTACTATTTGCAATGGGATACTCACATTGAACACCTGGTATGCCTCAACCTGAGGGGGTAATTTATGAATCTCATAATCCCAGGTATTTTTGATCAGCTCATATACTTGAGTCATATATATATATATATAATTATATATATACACATGTATGTGTGTACACCTAAGGATAGGTTAACACTGTAAACATAAACCGTAGATACATTAATAAAGATTTACCTGTAATTCCACTAGTAGATTCGAGAACTAACATCTACAGGCTTAAATCAGTTCACTGAAAACTAACGAAGATGCGTCATTGGAAATCACTACAACTTACAATTGATATCAAGAAATGTATGGAAAAACCCCGTTCAAACCCTACATAGACTGGCATTAAGAAATATATATACATATTTAGAAGATTTCGTAAATTGTCTTGATATCAGAAGACTTCGAGAATCCGGCATGCCTCTTAACCCGTAGATTCCTATTAAATAATCCCTTCGATTTCGACTTAGACAAACTGAAAACCCGCTTAACCCGAAGACTTCCGCCAAACCCTAGCATTTCTCTCTTCACACGGAAACCCGTTAAAACACTTTTAAACCCGTCGATATCGCACAGTATCCCGCCGACCCTTCATATTCCGCTGGAAGCTCACCGAAGAATTCTCACCTTTTCCTCTTTCAAACTCGTCGACTCTTCCCTTCAAACTCGTCGATATCGCACAGGATTCTCACCCTTCAAACTCGCCGACTCTTCCTTTTCCGTCGACAACCACAGGAATCCCGCCTCTTCCCCTTCCGTCGACAATCGGAGGCAACTCGCCGATTCTTCCCTCAGTCCTCTCGCGTCCAGGGCGCTCATCCAAGTCTCGGCGGGTTCGTTCGACCAAAGTCGCGATCTTCTTCCGGTTTCCCGCCGTTTCCGTCGATTATCACCTTCTACGCTCTTGGGTAACCACTTTCTCACCCTTACAGTGACTTACTGTTAGTATAGTTTCCCTCTTGATTCCTGATTAGGCGTAGTCTTGGGATTTCAGTCTTGCAATGGCTCTAAGGACAACCGCCGGCCTGGTAACTGGTTGTGAGTTGGTTCGAATAGGGTTCTCACATGCTTCTGATGAATTCAGAAACATCATTATCATGCTTGAAGAGGCTGGACTCTCATTCATACTGGAGCACCCTGAAAGGGGAAACTAGATCTAATATACTCTAGAGGGGGGTGAATAGAGTATATGGTGCTTTTTATAAACACAAAGAAAAACTTTTTCAAAGCTCTACAACAATTGTTGTAATGAGTGTAAGCAGGGAAGCAGAAATAAAACTAAGCTATGCAACAAACTAAGCACAAGAAAATCTAGGCCAGAAACAAAAAGAAAACATGCACAACCAGAAGACACAAGGAAATATAGTGGTTCCCCAACTTGGGTACATCCACTCTTCTACCACCCTAGGTAGGAATCCACTGCAGGATGAGTTGATCAGGTGTCCTGGGCACCAATGAGCTTTTGATAAGGTGCTCAAAAACCAAATCAGATTTTTTGATCAGGTGTCTTGCCACCAATGAGCTTTTGACAAGGTGCTCAAAAACCAACTTCAAACTTTGAAGGGAGTTTGAAAAACCCTTTACAGAATGGGGGTGAGAGAGTGATGGCAGTCTTCTCTTTCTCAAGCAACTGAGAAGGCTATGTGGATTCAGTGATGTTGTCAAAGCTCCCCCTGAGTCCTTGAAGTCTTCAGGAAGATGAGCTTTGCTGAGGGTGATAGGCCTTCAAAGATAGATCTCCAGCAAAGGATGATTTCAGCAAGCTGAAATATTGTGTGTCTGGAGTCTTGAAGTGATGTTGGCCTTGAACACTTGAGAGCTGAAGAGATCTTAAGATTTGAAAGCTTGATCTCTTGATGAGTGTTCTTCTGAATTCTTGTTGACAGAAAATTTTTCAGAGTCTCTGTATATTGAGAGATGTGCTGTTCTTGTTAATCTCTCTTGACTTGTCTGGTTCAAAAACATTCTCTCTTTTATTCTCTGAATCTCAATAGGAAAATAGCTTTGTCAAAGATAGTCGTTGGTCTGAATTAATTGCAGCCTTAATTGCATAAAATGGGAAAGTCCACTGATATATTCCTTGAAAAATCCCTTGAAACTTGCTCCAGAATTAAATGAAAATGGCTGGCAGATCTTCTGACTTAAATGCAGAAAAACTTCTATCTTGATTTGAATTTGAATTCTGAAGATCAACTGAAATCGTCGAACTGAGCTCTGCTATCGTCGAGCTGAGCTCAGCGAACTGGAAAAGCAAGCAGCAAAGAAATCGTCGGTCTGAGCTCAAAGATCGTCGAACTGAGCTCAGAGATAAAGATCCAGTACAGAGTCAAAATCGTCGACCTAAGCTCAGCGATCGTCGAATGGAGTTCGACGATATTGAGAAGTTGAGCTCAGCGATCGTCGACCTGAGCTCGACGATATTGAGAGGCTTGAGCTCAGCGATCGTCGAATGGAGCTCGACGATCTGCCAAAGTTGAGCTAGACGATCGTCGACCGGAGTTCGACGAAACGTCGTGCTGAGCTCGACGATTTGGACTTGGTCTCCAGAAAAACTTGGGTCTTCAGAGCAGCTTTCAAACCTATACACCTGATCCCTTAGACTCAATTCTAATTGACCTATAATCTATACAGAAGGTCAATACATAGAATCCTAAAGACATAGTGATCCTGACCCAAATTAGTAATAGGGTGTTCCAACAATCTCCCCCTATTTGGGTTAGGAAAACTATTTACAGACATTGAAAAACAAACAACATCAGACAGAAACACATAAAACAACAATCAAGACACAGAACAGAACCATCACAGAGATATATTATATATGTGATATCCAGATAGCAGTTAGAAGAACCAAAAGTTGTCACCTTACAGAGTTCATTCCTTTTCTTTGCCTTTAACCATTTTAATTTCCCTGTTAGGATTTAATGCTTGTTGTTTTGATCTGGTATCATCAGCTGCACCCAAATAAATTTGCTTTGAAGCCCTGGGAACCACTGCAGCTGGGTGCAACTCCATGTACCTATCTGCATCAAAAAACTTTCTGGAAGCATATCTTTCTAACTCCTTTTGCCTCTGCTCTGACATGGTGGATATGTTGGAGGTGTCTAGCCCTTGTTCCTTTGCTTTCTTTATCTGATCTAAGGCAGCCAGTTCTTTCATCCTTGCAGTCCAGGCCATAGGATTTTTCTCAGGGTCCTCAAAAGGAACAGGTGGCTCATACCTGTTGGAAGAAGTTTCCTGAGGAGTCCTGACAGTCACACTTTCTCTAAGCTTATAAGAGAATGGACCTGAAGATGTATCTGAAGAAACATGTCCACCCCTGGAATAAGGATGCTGCCTGGAGTGTCCTTTGGAGTAAACCTGAGTTTCTCTTTGGTTTCCCCTATATCCTCCCCTTCTAGAGTGAGAACCCCTAGAATGGCTTTCCCTTTGATAAGTTCTTGCATGAGGCTGGTAGGGAGCCTGGCTTCTAGCAGGGCCTGATCTTGCAGAGCTGCCACCTGCACCTGCATCAGGTGGAGGTGGTGGAGGAGGGTGAGGGTGCTTGGACTGAGAGGAATCTTTATCAAACTTCCTCTTCTTCTTCATTGCCTTTAACTGGTTCCTGGAGAATTGCATCCAATGCTCAGAGATTGGGCAATTGTGCAGAATATAATATGGAACATCATTATCATCTCTGACTTTGGCAGGAGGAACTCTCTTCAAGGCCTTACTTCTTGCCTTTCTTTTCTTTGCAATTGTAGCAGATGAGTCATCAGAAGCAGTAGCATAATCCTCAGATTCAGAGCTTTGTTCATCATACAGTGCATCAAGCTTTTTCATCAAATCCTCTTTTAACTGGACAGCAGCTGATGGGGCAGAAGATGCAGAAACAGGAGGAGCAACAAGAGCAGCAGCAGATGTTACAACAATTACAGGAGCAGCAGCAGCTTCAGAGATAATAACTTCTATAGCAGGCTCAACATCAACAGCCTCTGTCATCAGAAGATCCTGTGAGAAGGGCTCAACAGCAGAAGATATTACTTCAGAGGTGGACACAGAATTGTCTTCAGCAGCAGCAGCAGCATCATCATAAACAGCAGTCACTGACTGAATAAAATCAGAGAGGATTCTGGGGTCACAGCAGGAGAATGGCACTAGAGCCCTGGACAAGTCTTCTGACTGGGCAGCAGGGACCTCTGGGGGCTGGACAGCATATGGCTCTGGGAGGCAGCAGAAGTGAGCAGTATCAAAAGTAGACAGCAAAGACCTTAGGTCTATTGCTATTACTGGTGTAGCAGCAGCAGCAGAAGCAGACACAGCAGGGGCAGCAGCAGAGACAGCAACAAGAGGAGCAGCAGCAGCAACAGCTTCATAAGGCATCTCCCCCTGCCTGGATGCAGAAATATGTGCATCAAGGCACACTGCTGGGGGTGCTGCTGCAGGGATAAGGAAAGAGGACAGCCTGGCAGAGAGAGCTGCCACTGATTGTTGCAGAGGAGCTAAGGAGGCCTCCATGAGAAGGGAGAGCCTAGGAGCAAGGAGCTCATACAACAGATCAGCAAGGGCTGGGAGATCTACATGCTCAAGGGGAGCAGAGGTAGAGGGGACAGGGATGGCTGAGGGAGCTGGAGGAGGATGGCTGAAGGGTGGAAGAGAGGGCTCAGGAGAGGGTATGGTAGAGATGGAGGGTACAGGAATGGAAATGGAGGGAGTGAAGGTGGGTTGATCAATAAGTTGATGGAGAAGGTCTTGGAAAGTTGTTGAGGAGGTGGGAAAATCTGGAGGAGAGGAGGGGGAATCATCCATGTAGGATTCATCCAAGAGAGTGAAGGATGGAATGGATGTAGAGGAGGTGACATCTGGAGGTGGATAGGAGAAAAGGGGATGGAAGTGGTCTACTGGAGGAGAGGAAATTGTTGCTGGGGAGGGAATTGAGGTTGGAGATGGGCTGGAAATGGTAATGGTGGAGGTTACTGGAGAGGTGGATGGAATTGGGAGGGTTGGGCTTGGAGGAGGGGAAGCAGCAGCACTGGCAGCAGGCAGGTCTTCTGCAGGGGCAGAGACCTGGGGTGGAGTGACTCTAAGAGTCCTTGTGCCTGAAGGGCCAGAAGAGGAGGGCCTGCTGGGCTTGGAGATTTGCCTGTCCCATTTCCCAAAAAGGGCACAGGTGAGTCTCTTGGAGGCATTGATGTGCACTCCAGAGGAGACTAGCAGAGCTGGGCACTTAGCCTGGAGGAAGATTCCCAGAATTCTTCCAAAGTTCACAAAGGTTTTGTTGATCTTTTTCTTCAATAAATCAAAAAAGACTTCTCCCCAGTTCAAGTCTTTTCTATCTACCAGAGCTCCCATAAGGCAGAGCTGGAATCTGGAGATAGTATCATGAGCAGAGTGCTTGGCTAAAAGGACCTTGCCTACAACATCAGCCAAAAACCTGTATTCCACAGACAGGTTTCTCTTAAACAATTTGCTAGGGTTCCCCTCAGGATGACCCATCCTGGCAAGAACATCAGCAAACTCTTCCCCAGAAAGGTCAGCAGAGCCTTCACCATTCCTGAAGCCAAATACCTCTGTGAGTACTGTTGGAGTCAGAGGTACCTGGGTGCCACTGATGGATCCAACTATGGTGTTGTTGTCCAGGTTGTGGGCAGTATAAACCCATTCTTTAATTTCATCAGAGGCTAGTTTGATTCTGGTGGACATCAATGCAGTTAATTGCTGATCTTTGAATAAATTGAGAATATCTTGGAAGATTTGATCTGTGGTGTTGAAGGAATCGAAATCGATGTCAAAGCCGGCATCGAATTTCATTGCAGAGAGTACAGCGACTGAAACGGCCATGGTACCTGCAAAACAAATCAACAAACAAAACGACCAAGTGTAGAACTGTTTGGAGGGAAGAAAAGTTTGCAGAGAAAATGAAAGCGCAAGAGAGAACGACGGCGAAAAAAGAGTTTTATATTAGGGTTCGACGCAGAAAAGGAAAGATCGTTGAACTCAGTTCGACGATCGAGGCTCCTAAAGGAATCTGAAGAGACTCAAAAATCGTCGATCTCCGTTCGACGATCTGGAAAGGCGTCGAGCTACGTTCGACGATCGTTCAGTGAACAAAATCGTCGAGCGCCGTTCGACGATCGTTGACCAAAGGAGATAGTCCATACTATCAGAGGGGCGCTGAACTCAGTTCGACGATTCTGGAAATCGTCGAACTCCGTTCGACGATCTTTGGGGAAATCGTCGAGCGCAGTTCAGAGATCAGAGAATTTCTAGATTCTAAGAAAAATCAGAAATTTTGCCTAGTCTTGGTCAATTTTAGCTTTCAAAATCTTGGGTTTTATTTGAGACTTCCTCCATCTAGCATGCCTAACTGATTTAGGAAGAAAGTATGTTTCTTTTCATCCAAAGGCTTGGTGAAAATATCTCCCCTTTGTAAATCAGTTGGGATATACTGCAATTCAATTTTATTCTTCTCAACATTATCCCTTAAGAAATGATGCCTAATTTCTATATGTTTTGTCCTACTATGGAGGACTGGATTTTGAGCTATGGAGATAGCACTGGTATTGTCACAAAATATTTTTGACTTCTCTAAGTTGTAACCATAGTCTAGGAGTTGATTTTGAATCCACAATATTTGTGAACAACAACTGCCTGCAGCCATGTATTCAGCTTCAGCAGTTGAAGTTGACACAGATGTTTGCTTCTTACAAAACCAAGAGACAAGTCTATCACCAAGGAACTGACAAGTTCCACTGGTGCTTTTCCTATCAATTCTGCATCCAGCATAATCAGCATCAGAGAATCCAGTTAACTCAAATGCTGAATCTTTTGGATACCAGAGTCCTAGATTTGGACAACTCTTCACATACCTAAGAATCCTCTTTACTAATGTGAGGTGTGACTCTCTAGGGCTAACTTGGAATCTAGCACATATACATGTAGCAAACATTATGTCTGGTCTACTAGCTGTAAGGTACAGTAAAGAGCCAATCATTGCTCTATATGTTGTCTGATCAACAGGTTTCCCATGTTCATCAGCATCCAATACAGCATTGGTAGGCATGGGTGTTTTCATGCAAGATGCCTCAGACATGCCAAATTTCTTAACCAGCTCATTAGCATATTTGGTTTGAGAAATAAAGATGCCTTCAGCATGTTGTTTGACTTGCAATCCTAGGAAGAAGGATAGCTCACCCATGCTACTCATCTCAAATTTAGAATGCATTAAATTAGAAAATCTTCTGCACAATTTTGAGTCAGTAGAACCAAAAATGATATCATCTACATAGATTTGTACTAGTAGGGTATGGGACTTATGGGTTCTAATAAAAAGAGTTTGGTCTACTCTACCCCTTATAAAACCATTTTCCAAAAGAAAGCATGCTAGGGTCTCATACCATGCTCTAGGAGCTTGCTTGAGACCATATAGTGCTTTATTTAATCTAAAAACAAAATCAGGATGAGTTGGAGAGATAAAACCTGGAGGTTGTCTGACATAGACTTCCTCTTTGATGTCTCCATTTAAGAAGGCACTCTTGACATCCATCTGATAAACCTTGAATCCTTTGTGAGCTGCATAAGCTAGAAATATCCTGATGGCTTCCAATCTTGCAACAGGTGCAAAAGTCTGGTCGTAGTCAATTCCTTCTTCTTGAGAATATCCTTGGGCAACTAGCCTTGCCTTGTTCCTTATGATTATTCCTTGATCATCAAGTTTGTTTCTGAATACCCATTTTGTTCCAACAATGGAATGATCCTTAGGCTTGGGCACTAGTTCCCATACTTTGTTCCTCTCAAATTGATGCAACTCCTCTTGCATTGCAATGATCCAGTGTGGATCATGCTCTGCATCTTGAATGGACTGAGGTTCAATTTGAGAAAGAAAGCAGGTGTGCAACAGGTTTTGGTTGACCTGATTTCTGGTTTGCACACCAGCTGAGATTTCTCCAATTATTTTGGGTAATTGGATGGTCTCTTAATGTTACTAAATCAACAGGGGGTGTTGATTGTTCACCAACCTGTGTTGTTGTTTCCTCTTGTGGTACAACAACTGGCTCTTCAAGTGGAGCTTCAATGTGTTGAGCATTGCTTTCGTCTTCACTGCTTTCTTCTTCTTGAGCAACCTGTAGCTTGTTCATATCTTCAACTAGAGAGTGTTCCTGCACAGGTTCTATGGTAGAAGAAATCTTCTCCTTGAAAGACATGTTAGTTTCATCAAAAGAAACATGAACAGATTCCTCAATTTTCAATGATGATTTATTATATACCCTATAGGCCTTGCTGATCATGGAGTATCCCAGAAACACTCCTTCATCAGCTTTGGCTTGAAATTTTGCTAGATGTTTCTTATCATTATGTGAATATAACAAATGCAACCAAAAATTTTGAAATAGTCAACTTTAGGTTTCTTCCCTTTGAGTAATTCATAGGGAGTCTTTCCTTCAGTTTATGTATCAGACTCCTGTTCAGCACATAGTTGGAGGTGTTTACTGCCTCTGCCCAAAAGGATAGAGGTAGATGAGCATCTGACAACAATGTGGTGGCAGATTCAATAAGGGTTCTATTTTTCCTTTCAGCTACCCCATTTTGTTGAGGAGTTCTAGGAGCTGAGAAAGTGTGCCTGATCCCTTCACTCTGACAGAACTCTTGCATAAGAAGAGAATCAAACTCTGTCCCATGATCACTTCTGATCAGGGCAATGTGAGTATTGAACTCAATCTTTATACATTTGAGAAACTCTGTCAGACACTTAAAGTTATCAGACTTCTTCCTTAGAAAGAACACCCAAGTGAATCTGGAGAAGTCATCTACAATCACTAAAGTGTAGGATTTCCCTCCTAGGCTTTGTACTGTGATGGGTCCAAATAGATCCATGTGAACAGATACAATATCCTAGGTGAATCACTCTTATTAAGTGACTTAAATTTTTTTTTTTTTTTGCCTAATTGACAAGCCTTGCAGAGTCCTTCCTTCTTGTAGGGGCCAGAAGGTAGTCCTCTAACAAGGTTGTCCTTGGATAGCCTACCAATAGTTCTAAGGTTTAGGTGTCCTAATCTTTTATGCCATAAAACATTTGGTCTATAAACTGAATTGAATAAGCAGATGTCTATAGAAGTTGAAAGAAAATCTACAAGGTAGATGTTACCTTTCTTTTACCTGTTAACACAGTTGTGTTGTCCTCTGATTTGATTTTGCATGAAGTTTTGCTGAAGTTTCACCTGGTAGCCTTCATCACACAGCTGACTGATACTGATTAGGTGTGCTTCAGTCCTTCCACATATGCTACCTTCTTGAAGGTTACTGAGCCAATCTGGACTGCACCATATCCTTAGTTTGTCCAAAGTTGGAGTCACCAAAAGATAAACTTTGGGTCCAAGCTTGGCTTTAAAGGAAATTAAGGTTGTCCCGTTCCCGTCATTGTTGCTTTGAGCATCCACTATCCAATACATTGCTGGTT